>JAJEJO010005406.1:762522-792181 GCA_020662805.1 Glaucomys volans | reverse complement strand
GCTCTCCCTCTGAGCCACAACCCCAGCTCCATCTGTTTATAATAATTTTTAAAAACTATTAAGCATCTAAGAATAATCCTATTGAAAAAGCATAAAATTGATATAAAGCATAAAAAGTTTTATTGAATATCAAAACAAAACAGGGTAGAATGGAATGGCATAACATATTCTTGAGTGGGGAGCCAAAATCACCTCACAAAATATTCCTTTCCTCAAATTCCTGTTTTTAAAAAAAGAAACATCCATTATCTCAAATACTTTGTTTTGCTTTGAATTTCATATAATGATTTAAAATTGACATTAAAAATTAAACGCTGGAGAATAACCAAGGAATAAACAAAAGATTAAAACACTAAGTAGATTTATTTCATCATTTGTTAGAATATAATATTAAACCACTGTAATCAACAATTATGTAGTGATATAAGCAAAGCAATGGAACAAAATAGAATTTAAAATAATGCCCACATATATCATAATTTGATATAAACAAATAAGACATTCCAAATAATAAATGTTGGCATCAATGGTTATTCATAGGAAAGAATGTAGTTTGGTGCAATATGTAATATTAAATACAAAAATGCATTCCAGGTGAACCAAAAGTTTACCATAAAGCATTCAACAATAAGTAACTTATAAGAAAATGTAAGAGATTACATGTAGAATTTAGGCCACATGAGTATACCTTCTTTACCAAACAGAAAACTCAACCTATATATATTTTAATAGAGAAAAATTAAACAACAATTTTTTGGCCAAACTGACAAAACTAAGACACATAAGAGAGATTTGGAGAAAATTTCAATACAAAATGAAGGGTAACAAGTTAATTTCTATCATATTAAAACAGGTTAATACATGCGAACACAAATTAACAAAAAAAAGTCAGACAAGCAAAAAAAAAAATGGACAGAGATTTTGATATTTCACAGATTTAAAACACTGAATGAGTGATCTGACAATATAAAGTTAAATCCAGATTCATGATATTATAATAAGTAAAAAGCAGATACCAAAATAGCATGCATAATATGATCCCAGTTTTTAAAAATAAAATATTTGTGTGCATTGAACAAATATGGATACTTTCAAAATGATAATGCAAATACCTCTGATTACTAGGGGATTTATACCTTTCTTAAATTCCTCTCTGAACCCAGTCTTTTCCAGCTCACGTACTAGGAATTGCATTCTATTTGTCAATATTACTCAAGCGTAAAGGTGAAATAATAGTTTAATAAAGAGATCCTACTCTATGTAATTTCTCTATACAAAGGTAAATACATACCCATATTTCATATGGTTCCATCATTAGCTGATGATGATTGAGAAGGATGATGAGTGACTAATTTATTGCCATGTGTTATCTGTCTTCCCCTCCAAGTTTGGACTGTTTTTTTTGTTTTGTTTTGTTTTTTGTTTTTTTTAAATGATGAATCTATAGTATTAAAGAGGACCTAGTACACTATTTCTGAAAGATAAATATTTGTATGGTAGCAGAACGAAGTATCACTTTTGTGTGTGGAGGGGGGTGTTGCAGGACCTCACATTCTATAGAACCCAGGGTCTTGCATGTGCTAAAAGCTCACTCTACCACTGAACTGCACCCTCAGACCCTAAAGTACTTTTATCCAAAAAAAAAAAAAAAAAACAAAACTGTAAAGTTTTTCCTTTGTTTTTTGAAAAAACTGGACAAGTCGCAAATTAGGTCTTAAAACTGTGGTAATCCCCACTCATCTGTGGAGTTTCTTTCATTGATTTCAGTTACCTGCACTCAACAGCAGTCCAGGAATATTAAATGGAAAATTCTAGAAATAAACAATTCATGAGTTTTAAATTGCATACTGTTCTGAGTAACATGAAGTCTCATGCCATCCCCTTCCAGCTTTCCTGGGAATTGAATCATCTCTTTGTTTATGTGCTACAGGTTTGTTAATAACTCAGAGCTTTCTGGGTTATCAGATCAAATGACATTAGTGCGTCTGTTCAACTCACCCTGATTTTACTTATAATATGGCCCCTGAAGAGCAAAAGTAGTAATGCTGGAAAAATTGAGAGACCAAAAAAAAAGCTGTAAAATCCTTCTCTAAGGGAAAAGGTGATTATTTGTGATTCAATAAAGAAAGAAAAAAAAGTATACTAAGATTGCTAGAAGTTTGGAACTATCTGCAGATTTAGACATCCACTGGGGATCCTTGTCCATATACCTCATGGAAAAGGACAGACCACTTTACTGGCAAATAACTCATACATCCATTTACACCTCAAGGTAAATCAACCCAAGGCACAAGGCAAGCATAGCTATTACCAGGATTGAAATGAGGCAGATTTTTCTTTCACATCTACATAAATCAATACTTTCAATAAAATCTCCATAATCAATAAATGAATGTCATAGTTCTGTTTCTTGCAAAATCAATCAATGGGTGTCATGAAATATTTCTAAGATGCACTTTTGGAGTGAAAAACACCCTAGAAGCACTGACTTTACACAGCACAAATATGATAGTTTATTCAGCATCAGTTACAGAGGGTCTAGCAGAATATATGAACCACTTCTCCTTTCAGCACTTCTCCATAAATATTATCTTTCTTAACTGCATTTTTGGTTAAGTATTTTAGTAGCTATAATTTAAAGGCACTATTGAAAAGTGCTAAGAATTCAGATGGTCTGTACTACTGGTTAACTGGAGGCCCATGGGCTTTAAGGGCAAGAGGTGGCAGTTGGAATGATACCAGGAAATAAGGTGTTTGACCAAACTTGTGCCTGACCCCAAACACACACACACACACAAACGCACACTCAGCACACATGGTAATGAAGTACAATGGAAGGATCATGTTTCTGTTTTAGAATAGATATTGGGTTTGCTAACACCCACTGACAAGATCAATCCACTGATTGCTATTCATACTCTAAAGTCTCAGCCCAGGTGTTCCATCATCTATGAAGCACCTCTCAAATCTTGTCAGACCCAGGTTGACTGTCCCAACCTATTCTGGGTAAATTATGATATCCTGAACATCCTTATGCCATAGTCCTTATGCAAAGTGTTTCCTTTACTTGTTTACATATATGTTTCTCCCTCTGTTAAAATATAAGTATCTGGAGACCATATTATAATAGTGTACACTGTGCATAACATATACTATTAAAACATCAGCATACCCACACTATACCATATACAAGTGGCTTTTTAAAGCAATTAGATCTATTCTCCTTTCTATAACAATGTAATCTCCTCAGCTCTCATTCTTTAATAAAGGAAAGGAATCCTAAGTAAAACATGTTTAATGCAATTTAATAGTTACTGTTCCATTTAAAGTTCAAGAAAACAAACTGAGCCTGCAACACATACAGTGCCACAACTATTATCTATAAAACATTAGCAGCAGAGAGATCTTAGGAAATTTGTAAGAGAGGATAATTAGGTGCATAGAAATTAATAAACAGAATGGAACAATTGTCAGTCTAGACTGTGTGTGGACACAGAGGAAGCTGAACCACTATGCAGAATTCTATACCATGGAACTTGGGGAAGGAACAGGTAACCAAAGGTGAGTGTTAAAAGTGGCAGGAGAACAGCCTAACCTTCTACCACTTTTATACCAGTCAGATGCTCATCTCTCTGAGAAAAACTAGGACTTCTAGTAAATAAATAAAAAGCAATAATATATAATAACTGTTAAATGAAATTACCTGAGAAAATCAAAGGCTAATATTTAAAAGCATAACTATCATTTAATACGTGCAAATTCTGAAGCTGAAAGCATCTGTTATGATTTGGATCGTAAATGTCTCCCTAAACTCATGTGTTAAAGGTGGGTCCCCCTGAAGCACTGTTCAGAGATGGGGTCTTGGGAGTTATAGGATTATGAGGACTCTTATCTTACACTGGATTAATTCATTTGTGAATTGATTCATAGCTTCCTGGGCTTTTGGAGGCAGTGGAAACTTTTAAGGAGATGGGGCCAAGTTGGAGGGAGTAGACCTTTGCTGGCATGCCCCTGAAGTATGTATTTTGTCTGCTACTCCTTCTCTCTCACTCTCTCTTTCTGCTTCCTGGCCGAACAGCTTTTTCTACCATGTACTCCCCATTATGGAGTTTGGCCTCACCTCAGGCCCAAAGTGGTGTGGCCTGTGACCATGGACGGGAACCTCTGAAACTCTGAGCCAAATTAAAACTTTTCTCCTATAAGTTGATTTTTCTCAGGTACTTTCTCAGAGGGAGAGAAATATGATGATCTATATGTCTTCAAATGAAAATGGCTATACAATTTTAAAATTGGTCCACATTTAGATACATTATTGTGAAATGTCCATATAACAAGGATAAAATGAATATAATGAGGAATTAATTTAAAGTTATTACAGATGGATCTATCATCCTTATATAATGGATATATAAAATCATGGATATAAAATCAGTTTTATAAAACTGATTTTAATCCATGAATTTTCATCTAGCTAAATTAATACACAAATAGAATGGCATCATTTTCTGTGATATAGGAACATAGAAAGTTTACCACTCAAACATACTTTTTCAGGAAGTTATTTGAAGAATATCAGAAAGAGAATACATGGACTCTAAGAAAGCATGAATCTAATTCAGGATGGCAAAGCAGAAAAGATGGATGTATAATAGGCTAGAGAGCAACCAATTTAGATAGGAGCAAGAGGACCTAGTGCCAGGAGAGAAATCTCTAGGGAAGACAAACATACTATTAAAAACAAAAGGCTATAGATAAAATCAGCATCAAATAGAAAGGAAACAATCTAAATTCAAACAGGAAAGCAATGGATTTTAAAAATAAAAACAGAATGAATATCAAGGAATAGGCACAATGCATAAAAATTAGAAGCATATTTCAAGCGTGTTAAAATCATGGCACTTTTTTCCTCTTACAAGAAAAAAAAAAAAGAAGCAATCAGAAACTTTGGGGTTAAAAATACCTATAAAAAGAAAGTGTTACCACAAAATAAACTGGACTAAAAAGATTTTGAACAGGTGGTTTTTACTATCTCTCTCTCTCTCACACACACATATACAAACTTTTACAGTAACCGCAGAAGAAATATAAAGAGATTAGAAAGAATTGAAGTGGGGTATGGAAAGAGATTTTTACTATAAAACCAATTTTTCTTTTATACTTTAAATATGCTACGTGAATTATTTTCTGTTTTAGAAAAGAAACCAATATCTTTACATGTATATAGATATATATTTATAGACATGTATCACAATATGTCTCTTTTCAAAAGTCATTTCTAAAAATTATTAGATGATTTATAAATATGAATTTGTATTGTCACAAGGTAGTTATTTATAGATTACAGCATTATATAAATCTTCAGTCACAGCCTCAACCAAAATGAGAGCACAAAGTATCTTCTTGTAGAATAAATGACTCATATTTCCTCAAGGGTACACATTCTTTTGAGAATAAATTGCATTCACAATGTAGCATTATTACATTTATTTTAGGACTACAGGCTAAATCCATTAAACTTGTAATGATGGTGTTTTTCCCCTTCTAGGCTTATGGGAAAATGCTTATTTTCACAACTACTCTAAGTCATTAGAAGTAGTGTTAATTTACTACTATCTCCAGTCTCTTCATCTCTAATCTACATTGATTTTCTGTCCTGAACACAGAAAACGTGCATTTTTAATGCTTTAGCTAGAGTAAGTTTTCTTTTGTATATTTTTTTCTCCTAGAAAAATTGAATGAAAGTGGCAAAACGTACTTGAACATAGATTAATGACTTCCTAAAAATGACTTGGAGGAGTGCAAATATTTTTAGGGAGATGACATTATTTGAGTTAGAAAAGCATGTGACCCGAAAACTAGGCACAAGAAATGCTTCCCATTTAAAATGCTTAGTTGGATTTTCCACGTAGACAAGAGTTCCATGAACAATTAAAAATAAAATCATGTCTCATTATCTACAAGTACTAAATTCCAGAAATTTAAGGAATTTTTCCCTCCCCTCCCCATACTAATTATGTATAAAACATGGCTTTTACAGACTCATTAAAGTGTCTGTAAATTTATCAAATTGCCATATGAGACTATTTTTAGAAAATGGGTCTTGGCTTTGTCTTTTGGTGCTCCAACCACCATGTGGTCCCATGCCTGGCTCAAGATGGCAGGGGGCTCCTTTTCTTTAGTATGTTGGCTCTAGAAGAGCAACCTGAAGGAAGTCAAACAGAATGCTAATGTGATTCTACTATACTATATTCTCCATGTCTGGAACTGACCTTGCCTTACTGGGGTTTAGGAGATGTTCGTAAAATTATAAATCAACACTTAATGGTAAACACATGCCACACATTAAAAAGAAATCTAGAAGTTAAAAAAAATTAAGTAGCACAAATCGAATAACAGATGTTTGGTTTTCAGCAATAATGAGAAATTACTATTTAAAGCTTTAATACATTGACTAATGGAGTATTCAATTCTTTTGTTATTTTGAAGGAGCAAGTAGGGATATTATGATGTAGTCACAATCGATTATTCTCGTTAACACAAAGGAGGAGGATTTGTGAATATTGGTCTCTCTTTCTAACCATGCTATATCAAATCAGATTTAACCACATTATTTTAAACTCATGATCTTCTTAGTAACACAAGTGGAAATTAACCCCAACGTTCCCAATTTATCTCATGTTAGAATCAGTTATCATAATCTAAATTAATGTCAGAGAAAGATTCTTCATTAGATAAAATAAAATACACACACACACACACACACACACTGATGCATTTCTTAGGTCTTTTGTATTACTATGTGTTCTAATTTTTTGATTTCATAAAATTCTCCCATTGATTACTTGAAACTCTTAACAAATAAGAAATTTGGGAAGAGGGCTTTCCAAATTAATGAATAATTAGTAATGTCTAAATTAATGTACAATTATATCAGATCTAAATTATGCTATTTGATATCAAAACATTTTGATGAATTATCAAAATGCCGAATATTGTAAGAAAATATACTATTCTAATTTCCTATTATTGGAGGCCCACAAGAAAAATGTATGTCACTAGGGTTTTCTATTCTTAATTCCTGATATCATTTCTAATTAAATACAGAGACAAAATTATATCTTTGCTTTCAGAATGGCAGACCACAGCATGAAATCTAAATCCTCTCTAAACTGCAAATGCCATGCTAAATTTTAAAGTTAACCACAAATAAAGTTGTTGTTATTGTTGTTTTCGTTAGTTATCAGCTAGACTAAAGCTCTCTGGATTGTACCCCAAGAATCAGTTCAGTATGACAGTTCCAAGCCTATTTGGCAATCAGGAGGACCTGGGCCAGCAGCCTACCTACTATTTCTTAGTAATGAGTTTGGACAAAAATTGTACAAGGGTAAAGTGAGGTTTATAGGATTCATAGAGGGAGATATACAAGAGAATTGATAATGAAATTGGAAAAAAAAACATGATTCTCATAAATGTTAATGTGATTCTACTATACTACATTCTCCATTTTTATGAAATTTGAATAATGGACTTTTAGTTATTTTTGAATTCATTTCCAGTTTTGGGAATAAGATTATCTAGAAGGAATGAGGGAAGGAATCTTTTGAGTGCTACAGCAACATTCCCTTTGGCATTATTACCAATAAGTTGTTGTGCCTTTGGCAGAGAAACCTACATAATCCTCAGGTTATTTTTGACAACTTAAAACAGTACAACTCATTAACATCTTTTGTCATTAATTAATAAACAATGAATATAATAAATGGCATTCTGCTAGCTAGTGTCTTTATCTCAATAAAGATGCATTAGAAAATTACATTTACAACACAAAATAACTGCTTTCAACAAAGTCAATTCATACATATGTGTATATATACATATGTGTGTGTGTGAACAAATTTATGTGATTGCGTGTATGTGTGTGTGTGTGTGTGTGTGTATGAATTATTCTACCCAAGTTATTCTCTCCTTGACTTGGGGACTTGATAGTGTCAAGAATTAGACACTACAGACTCTTTCTGTGGATCCAGGCTCAGATTTCCATTGCTTGAAATTGAAATCTCCAATTTCATTTTTAACTATTATACTTCTCGAACTAACAGAGGCCCTCAAAGATACTGAATCTTTGTAACAATGAACTACTTTAAAAATTTTCTTTTTTGCTTCCATCAAAAGAAAAATTAGTGAAGGAAACAGGACATTATCAATGCTGTTTATTTGTTATCACTGTACTCAGTATTTCAGAGAATATCCACATGCTTTTTTGGGGGGTGGGGTTCAGTAAACAATAAAAAGTTCCATCAATAATTTGAAACTCTTCACAAATATCAAAATTTGAAAGAGTTACTTTGTTCTTTGATTTTCTTTTCCTGGATGTCTATCTATTATTTTAGTAAAACAAAAGATTCTGAACCTACTTTTTACAAAATGGTATTTGATTTTTATCATCTTCAAAAATAACAGAAAATAGGCCGGGCATGGTGGCACATGGTTATAATCCCAGCAGCTCAGGAGGTGGAGTCAGGAGGATCCAGAGTTCAAAGCCAGCCTCAGCAACAGTGAGGTGCTAAGCAACTCAGTGAGACCCTGTCTAAATAAAATACACAAAAGGGTCAGGGATATGGCTCAGTGGTTGAGTGCCCCTCAGTTCAATCCCCAGTGATCCTGGCAAAAAAAAAAAAAAAAGTAACAGAAAATGGAAAGAATGGAAAGGAATTTAATTTCAATAAGATGAAAATAAATATCAAAATAAAACCTTATAATATTTAAAGGGATAATATCTTCATTTTATGTTATCTTCATAATATATAGGGTACATATTATATGTAATTACATACATATGTACATAAATCATTAAGATACACCCTAACAGAGGAAGAAAGAAGTACATCTAAAATAATCTCTGCAAAAGTAAATTAAAATAGCAATAAATACATGAAAAATCCAAATCTCTAAAGATAAGAAATATGACTCAAAGGCAGCAGACTTTCCTCTATCAAATATGAGAACAGATAATATTCTGGGTCATCAAGAATGCAGTGTACTCATGAGAGAATATTTCAGTACAATAATTTTGAATAGGTGATTGTCAATTATATAATAAAAATATAAATTGTTCATATTATTTTTATACCTACATACTTCTCCAATAGAAAAACTCACCAATGAAGAAGACAGCATTTTTATGATGATTGTAGAAAATTACTTACAAAAGAAAAAAATTGAAATAATATAACGTACATCATTAAAGTACAAGGTTAAACAAAAACTGGAATAGTCATATTCATTTCAAAATTGTGTTATATGATATTAAACTAAAAATGACGATTCACATCAGAATATTTACTATTATCAGATATATTTCATTTGTATACACTTGAAGGAAATATGAAAAATGTTAATAACTTTCAGTCATGAATTCTTTTGAAAAATTATAAAATGTCAAATATAAAAATAATAAAAACCTATATTTCAGAGGACACTGAAATATATTTCATTGTTAATTTCTAAGTCTCCAATGCATAGAAAGCCTGCAGAAATTTCTTGACTGCAGCAATACATTATCTTCAGTAACCACAAGCTCCAATCACAGATTTTTCTTCTACAACCAGATCCTTCATCAAGTAGCATATCTATCATTTATGATTCCATTTAACATTCTTTTAACTGTAAGTCCTTTTGTCATCTCTAGACAAACTGAAATTCTTAATTCCATTTTTTATGACAAATTTATTATTTTCCCTGTCCACTTTTGGCCTTCAATCATGATGAGTACATCGAAATAGATAACTGAATAGAAATCATTAAAGAAACTGAGTGCTATGGTAGCACAAACCCCAATGATACAGTATTAGTTTTGAGAAAAGCTGTCAAGTAGAGGCCAAATGTTAGTGGAGATAGAAAGAATAGTAAGGAGATGATTTTTGAGAGCTGGAGAGAAGAGAACTCATAATTAGAATGATTGTCTTGGCTATAGCCTGAAATAATTGGGAAGACAGATAATATACCTATGAACTTATTGATGTGGTTAAGAGAATTTCTAAGCAAAGAGTTGACACCGCTACTTGCCAACTTTCAGCCAAGTTTAACATAATATTGTAAGAGAGAAATAAAGAAAAAATGGGTTTTCAAGAAAAATTTAGAGGTTATATTTCTAACTTGCTTAATTGGAATATAGAAGTTTTGCATTTACAGCATCTCCAGCTAGCAAAAGATTCTCAAAGTAAGACACTGTCTCAAAGAAAAAAAAATTAAGCTTAGAGTGCTCTCTGTAAGAAAAGATCAAATCATGGGTGTAGCCTGAAGACACATCCTTCCTACAGAACCCCAGGAAGATTTCAAATTGTGTCTAATAAACACAGCTAGAACAAAGTTTATCTTTTATCTAAAGGAAAGCGATTATACTTTGAAACACAGAAATCCTACAATTTTTAAGGAGTTGTATATTCTAGTAATAAAAGTACAGAAAAATTCAATCAACATCTGAAAGACTTTGATCTGTTTTAAATTTCCTTCTAGCTTATTGCTATGCTATATATTCGAGTATTATTTTCAAATAGTAATAAGAAAAACATTATACCTAATATTTATCAAACACCTTTTAAGAATATTGCATAGAACATTCCACTTATTCCTCAAAACTAACCTCTGAGTTTTTAAACTGTTAAAATATTTTGACCCACATCTAGAAATTTATCTCAAACACTTCATCAGAAATGGATATAGTGATCCTAAGAACAACATTATTTATGAGAATAACTTCACGAAGGAGTCACAAAGTCTGATAAAAGAGGAAAGGTAGCTTAAAGAATTTTTCATCAATGGCTACTAATACATCAACTAATTAAAGCACTATGAGCTATTATATTCATTACTTTCATTTCAAAGATCAGAAAATTGAAGACAGATGAAATAAAATTGATCAAAGCCACATAGAATTTGGTAGATCTAAGATTTCAACCGTTTCATTATGACTTCAAGTGATCCACTCCCTACCACCATGCTATCCTTCCTAACTCGTATCAATCTGCAATTCATAAAAGAAAAAGGGGCCGGGTGTGGTGACACACTCCTGTAATCCCAGGAGCTTGGGAGGCTGAGGCAGGAGGATCTCTAGTTCAAAGCCAGTCTCAGCAACTCAGGGAGGCCCTAAGCAACTCAGCAAGACCCTGTCTCTAAATAAAATTTTAAAAAGGGCTGGGGATATGACTTAGTGTTAACTGCCCTGGTTTCAATCTCCAGTACCAAGAAAAAAAAAAAAAGAGAAAGATAAGAAAAAAAGAAATGGACAATACCATCACAGTTTATACACTGAAAGACTTTACCAGGCAATAGGATTTATCCACTTTCTACAAGATTTAGATGGCAACCCAGGTGACACACCCTTGGTCTCCAGGCATGCGCTTACAAGGAGGACTATGGGTGTCTCATTCCTCCTTAGCTGCACAGCACATCTCTTGGTTCCACTGTTGGTCTCAGTACCATGAGCTTCATCTGCATTCCAGATGACAGTGAGAACAGGTCATCGGAGGGCAAGTTTTATGAGAAACAGGCTTCGTGAAACCTGAGAAAGACTGCTGGTTTGGGCTGAATAAGGCAGAACTTTAGCTGTACTAACACATATCTGCCTTTACCACAAACTTGCTATATGATTTAAAATAAATACCCATAGAATTTTCCTTTCTCAAAAACAGAAGAAATAGAAAAATGATGAAACTTTTAAAAAAAGAAATCCTACATTAATGAAAAGCAATAGCTGAGATCTGAGTCACATACAAAAGAAAAAAAAAAAAAAACCCAACAAAGTTACAGTTCCCATGGCAACTGCAAACCAGTTGAATTTCACTTTTATGTTAAGTAAGTTTAACTTGAGTGGGAATGTAAAATACTTCTGCTGAACCAAAAAGAACTATGGAGAGCACAGAGACAATGGTCCAGAATATTCTGGTTTTCAAGTATTTCAAATATTAACTGTAATGTGTATTAATGTTTTCACATCAAGAGTGTATTTTTGTTTGTGTTGATTTTGAACTATCTTCATTCAATTTATAGAATGGGATTATTTTAAATAAGAAAAAAATTCCCATTCAAATCTATAAATTCAGAGGGCATGACTTCATAATTTTGAAATAAAAGGTCACAGTTCTGATTGAAAATGTAGGAGAATCTTTGCTGAAAATACAATTTATGAAAATACAATCTGCTTACATTTACTACTGAGTGCTTTAAACTTTCATTTTCAATTATTGTTGATGTAATCTGAGACCATGTAAATAAACACACAATATTTAAGACAATGCATATTCTTAAAGAGAAGATATACACATCATTTTTCAGGACATTTGTAGTTTTCACATCTTTCTCTATTTCAATGTGTTATAAGAAAGCAGGAAGGGTACTTACTCCTGTTATGTAGCGAGGTCTGTATTGAATAGTTCCAAATAAACCAAGGATGACGATAATAATATGTACAAAATTTGCCAGGATAGGTGCCCACTGATATCCAAGGAAGTCAAATATTTGTCTCTCCAGCACACAAACCTAGAAGAGCAAATCAGGACGACAGCTCAGCACATGGACAAACATCACAGTGGTGAGAGAAAGCAGGATCACACTGTTGTTATAATTAGCAATTATAATTCTGTTATGATATCTGTCATTTGTCTTTAACAGTGAGAGTGACATTTTCAGGTATACTTCAAAGGAAGACTGTGTCAGAGCTGATCCACAGACAGCCACAATCCTTTCAGGGATGATTCTGTGGCGGCATCAAGCAGTATTCACAAGATGTCATCTGCACAGTCACAGGGTAAATTACATTGTCAGGTGCACTGTCAAACACTTGAAGTCATCAACCAGCAAGTTAGGGAAGTCCACATGAAGGGCATGTTGTTAGGATCTGTTCAAATGTCACTGTCTAAGTTGGGAACAGAACAAGGATCTTTTATATAGACAAAAAAGGAACTCTCTAAGGAGACACCTGCGTTCTGTATGTAGACCTGCTAGAAGGCAGATGCAGTGGCCTGCATGAGTCATTTCCCTTCTCTTGGTATCTTATTCATCATTTGCAAAGCGTAGAACTTCAAGTAGGTGTGCTGGGTCCTTCAAGTCCCAGTAGTGTTGGATTATAAATCAAACATGACTTTTTGACGTACCCAGTTGCCTAGGACCAGAGGAAATTAGAATGATGGAAAACAAAATACAGAAGTGTTATTTTTCACTGTTATAAAAATAAGACTCTTGCTCTAAATTATGCTACTTTTATCTGTGCTCCCAATTTATAATTAAAACCTATGTAAAAAATTCCAATCAGTGAGAAGAGGAAAATGACACCTTACAAGTAACCAAACAAAAACAGCAAACTGAGATAGGTCAGCCATCCAGAAATGTCATTCATTATATATTGGAAAGTGAATCTGGATGGTCGGCAGGTTTCTCATCAGATCTAACAAAGCAGCCTGTGGGCTTTTTTCTTCTGCTTGCCCTCAGGTAGAATGATAATAAGCTGTCTATTCAGAGAAAACCGTCCTAAAAGGACTTGATGTTCCAGACCAAGATTCAGCAAAAATTTTCAACCAAATTCTAAAGAAAAATGATGCTTTTAAAATCCCTAAATTTCTAACATCACTATGCTTTAATGATATTTCTTGTCCAAAGGAAATATTAACTTTCTAAACAGTCTGTGTGCTTTTAAATTAAATACCTGTAGCTCAGTTTGAAGACTTCCTGAATGATCATTATTCCCACTGCAGTTCTTTAGCTAAGCAGCACATTTCCTCACCAGGCATTGAAGAGAAAATAAATTCATGACCACTGTTTGCATAATACCTCTGTTTCCTAAGGCACACTGTGTACCATGCAATGGCTGTGACAGTCACAGTCCAACCTGGTCAAATCTTCATTTTTCACTGCATGGCAAGTGATTTAAAAAAGAAGAATCTTGATCCATTCTACCAAGCATGTGCCAAATCCGTGATTCTCACCAGCGTCCCAATTATCAAATGCAATATTCTTACTGGTTAGTAGCCACAGACTGTTTTAGAACTTAAAAATAACCCTTATAAACCTTGAACTGTCTTAAAGGAAGCTGAAACACCCCCTAAACTAGTTCATATAGTCAACACTTGGCCTAAATGAGACTTATTTGTGGCGTTAGGCAGTATGGCATGTGTCCTACCGGAATTTATAAACAGGACCTAAAACTGAGAGCACTCTTGCTAACCATTTATATAAAAACTCATTAAAACATACAACCTTCTTTTCCTTATCCTATAATAAACAGTAAATAGCAACATAAAACAACAGCAAGAAAAATCTAAACCTTGTAAATTCTGAGCATCATAACTGTGGGGACACAGCAGGGAAAAAGTACAGGGGATGAAGCACATCAGTCAAACAGTGGGAAATTTCTCAATAAATGCACCAATTATGGAAGAAATAGCAGTACCATCCTTAATTATAAAAAATACATAGATGATAATGTACTTTGCTAAGTTTGCAAGGCTAACAAGAAATTCTATCAACGTTTATCAGGCTCTTTTAATAAAAGAGCTAATGGTTTCTTATGAGATTATGCAGACATTGAATAAGCTAATGTAAAATTCTTCACATACACCATTTCTGCTTTTCCTCTCTTTTTTTAGGGGTCCTATTGTCTGTCATAAGTAGCTTTATCACAGGTTCTGCTGTTTAGAGCTAGAACTGAAGCATGGAAGATATTCTGAAAAATTCAGTAGTCTAAAGAAAACAATTTATAGGAGTAATTCAGTCTTTCCGAAGATTTTCTTCCAATAGAAAGAATATTACCTATGTGGGAGGCTTTTGGGTAGGGAAAAGAAGAAATACGGGTTAAAAATCCTACTCTGTGCTGGGCATTTATATACCTTTCCTCAGTTATGTAAAAACTCAGGGAGGTAAACATGATTGCCCTATTTTGCAGATTAAGGAATCCACAATGTACTGGGGCTAAATGATTAGCTTGAGGTTGAAAAAATGGTAAGTGGTAGAAGAGGTATCTAGACATCTATGTCTGGCCTTTATGACATTTCCCTCCTTTGTCTACTTCACATCTGATCCAAAACAAGAAGCTTTCACGGGTTATGTTGGACACTATGCTGGTGACAAAACCTATGCTATTTTATTATCTTATTTATTTTGGAAGAGTGTAGACAACATCTTTGATCATGTTAGTTCAATATCTCATTATCCCATCTTTGGTCAAGGCCGAGCTCCTGTTTTTGTTTTATTCCATTTCATTTGTCCTTCAACTAATGTCCTCAGTGTTACTCTGGTTTTGCCTGTGGGACTCTCTAACTTATTTACCTGATATGCTTCAAGACACCTGATACATAAATGTAGGTTTATGGCCTTGAAAAAATACACCTCTGGTGTTTATGTCTCTGTTATTTTTAAGTAAAAAGTCTTATAGTATAAATCTTTATCATTCTTATTATGTTATTATATATAAGTTTTGGTTCCTTGTTCCTTCCACAGAGTAGCCCATTATAACAGTATAATTTATTACTTTCGGTTCTTTGCTACCACAAAGAATTCCATACCTTTCCATTGCTACTATTACAAAGATTTTATTCTTAACATAAGTAGGGTCTAATCTTTATCAATTACTATTCCTGCATGTATTGATATAATCACATCATTCTTTCCTTTTATGATCATGATTGTGACTAATTATATTGACAGCTTTTGTCAATTTCCTTTTGTCATTATTCTTTTATACCTGGTAAAATCTGTGCTTGGAATGGTATACTATTAGCACATTTTTGTTTGTGTTAAATCTTACTTATAAAATTTAAGCAAAATAAAATTTCCTTTGGGTTTTTTGCATCTATTAACTGGCATATAATTCAATTTGTATCTCTCTCTCTAACACTATTGCAAGAGTTGTATTGGCCTCAAACTATGAACATGGCAAAAATTTTATTTAAATACTTTAATAAACTCTGAGGAGGCCAACAATTCTCATTCTTTTTCCCCAAAGGCAACCTGGGCTAACATGCAGTTTTTCAGTAGAATATTTTATATACATGTCAGGATATAGACATATAATTATCATACATGTGGAAAAAAATTTATATCACTTTATTTGCATAAATTAGATGACAATGTAAATCTAACTTTTCACCTTGTATTTCTCATTTAATGATGTGTCATGAGAATTTTCCACATTACTACATCCTGCATTCATAAATATACATCATTATATGCTTATTAAAGCATTCCATTTTAGTTTAAGCATTAAATATTAAATTTGTTTCTAATTTTTGGCTATTAATAGCCATGAGTGCCTTAAGTAACCTCATAGGTATATATCTACAGGCTAAATTTCCCAAAATGAAAATGCTGGGACAATTTTGTTTGCAAAATCCTAAACATTATATCAGGTGTTATTAAATCTCCATATATATGTATATAAGTATATACATATATATGCACACACACATATATACACATATGCATATATCTTAATATACATTATATATATATGTATAAACTGGAAAACATAAAAATTACCCTTTTATTTTGCACTATAGTAAATGTGAATTTTAATAGTGATTTTTAATAGAGTAGAAAATACTTGAGCCAAAAAAAATTTTTGAAAACCTTTCTTAAAAATACTTTTAGTTTCAGTGTCAATAATTGCTTCTCAGAAGCAAGAGTGCAACATCTTCCCAATAAATAAATTTATTGATTTTCCAACTGGAAAAGACTTACACTCCTCAATTTACTCGTGAAAAAACATGGCCCAACTAAGTAAATAAT
Source organism: Glaucomys volans (assembly GCA_020662805.1). NCBI lineage: Eukaryota > Metazoa > Chordata > Mammalia > Rodentia > Sciuridae > Glaucomys > Glaucomys volans. Next base: position 775,405 of record JAJEJO010005406.1, on the reverse strand, counting down.
TTGTTAAACTAAATTTGTCCTCTTAAGAGAGTATTTAGTGTGAAACAAGTATGCTTCAAATATTTGCACAGTAAATGAGAAACCTTTGCATTGCCTAGATTTATATTGTCATTCAACTTCAATACCTGTATATAAATATCTTTTTTTAAAGGCCAAAATGTTTACAGATAATTTTTCTCTACTGTTAGAACCCTGAAACGGTCTCTTTGAGGCATCAGATTTTGCTAATAACTAAAATCTCTAAATTAATTTTCCTCTCAATTTTATTATAATTTTATGTTCTTAAATTTTAACTTGTGATTAAGACAAATAACATGAAATAAGACTTTAAACATAGCTTTTGTGAGAAAGCAAGTAAGCTTCTGATTCTCAAGTCGTAGAATTTAATTTCCTTGCTTTAAAAAAATAAGTTATTCTTTTATTGAATGTGCTCAATACAATGAACTTTCCTTTTAGTTATTCTTTCACAGTGTCCCAAAGATTTGGATATGTTGTATCAGTGTTCTCATTTACCTCTAAGAACTTTTTATTATTTAGTCTCGAGGTGTTGGAGTCATTCCTAAAAGTCAACAAATAAATGACCTAAAATTACATCTCAAATATCTAGGAAAAGAAGAACAGATCAACACAGAAAGTAGGCAATAATTAGAATCAGAGCTGAAATCAAAGAAATTGAAACAAAAGAAGCAATTGAAAAAAATGACAAAACAGAAAGTTGGTTCTTTGAAAAAATAAATGAAATTGATAAGCCTTTAGCCACACGAAGGAAAAGAAGAGAGAAAACTTAAATTATTAAAATTCGTGATGAAAAGGAACTATCACAATGGACACTACTGAAATACAAAACATAATTAGAAGCCATTTTGAAAGTTTATACTCCAACAAAATAGAAAATCTCCAAGGCATGGACAAATTTCTAGAGACATATGATCCACCCAAACTGAATCAGGAGGACATACACAATTTAAAAGATCAATTTCAAGCAATGAAATAGAAGATGCCATCAAAAGTCTACCAACCAAGAAAAGTGCAGATTCTCAGCTAAGTTCTACAGACCTTAGAAGAAGAACTCATTCCAATACTCCTCAAAGTATTCCATGGAAGAGAAAAGGAGGGAACCCTTCCAAACTCATTCTATGAAATTAGTATCACCCTGATACCAAAACCAGACAAAGACGCATCAAGGAAAGAAAACTTCAGACCAATATCTCTGATGAACATATATGCAAAAACCCTTAACAAAATTCTGGCAAATCACATACAAAAACATATTAAGAAGATAGTGCACCATGATCAAGTGGGGTTCATCCCATGGATGCAAGGTTGGTTCAACATCCAGAAATTAATAAATGTAGTTCTTCACATTAATAGACTTAAAGTTAAGAATCATATGATCATTTCAATAGATGCGGAAAAAGCATTTGATAAAATACAGCACCCCTTCATGTTCAAAACACTAGAAAAATAGGGATAGTAGGATCATACCTTACCATTATAAAGGCTATCTATGCTAAACCTAAGGCTAATATCTTTCCAAACAGAGAAATATTGAGAGCATTCCCTTTAAAAACTGGAACAAGGCAGGGATGCCCTCTTTCACCACTTCTATTCGATATCATCCTTGAAATTCTAGCCAGAGCAATTAGACAGACCGAAGAAATTAAAGGGATATGAATAGGAAAAGAAGAACTCAAACTATCACTATTTGCTGATGACATGATTCTATATTGAGAGGATCCAAAAAATTCCACAAGAAAACATCTAAAACTGATAAATGAATTCAGCAAAGTAGCAGGATATAAAATCAACACTCATAAATCTAATGCATTGTTATTCATAAGTGAAGAATCCTCTGAAAGAGAAATTAGAAAAACTACTCCATTCACAATAGCCTCCAAAAATAAAATAAAATACTTGGGAATCAATCTAACAAAAGAGATGAAAGACCTCTACAATGAAAACTACAGAACAATAAAGAAAGAAATTGAAGATCTTAGAAGATGGAAAGATCTTCCATACGCTTGAGTAGGCAGAATTAACATTGTCAAAATGGCCATACTACCAAAAGTGCTATACAGATTCAATGCAATTCCAATTAAAATCCTGATGATGTATCTCACAGAAATAGAGAAAGCAATGATGAAATTCATTTGGAAAAATAAGAGACCCAGAATAGCCAAAGCAATGCTTAGCAGGAAGAATAAGCAGGAGGTGCACAATGCAAACCTTAAACTATAATATAGAGTAAGTGTAACAAAAACAGCATGGTACTGGTACCAAAATAGTCAGGTAGACAGAATAGAAGACACAGAGAAAATCCACATAAGTAAAGTTATCTCATACTAGACAAAGGTGCCAAAACCACACAATGGAGAAAAGATAGCCTCTTCACAAATTGTGCTGAGAAAACTGGAAATCTATATGCAGAAAAATGGAATTAAACCTCTATCTCTCACAGTGCACAAAACTCAACTCAAAATGAATCAAGGACCTAGGAATTAGACAAGAGACCTTGGACCAAACAGAAGAAAAAGTAGGCCCAAATCTTCATCACATCAGCTTAGGACCAGACTTCCTTAACAAGACTTGCAAAGCGTAAGAAATAAAAGCAAGAATCAATAAGTGGAATAGATGCAAACTAAAAAGCTTTTTCTCAGCAAAAGAAAGAATCAATAATGTGAAGAGAGAGCTACAGGGAGAAAATCTTTACCACACCCACTTCAGGTAGAGCACTAAACTCCAGAATTTATAAAGAACTCAAAAAACTTAATACCAAAAATACAAATAACCCAATCAATAAATGGGCTGAGAAACTGAGTAGACACTTCACAGATTTACAAGCAAACAACAGGCATATGAAAAAATGTTCAACTTATCTAGTAATAAGAGAAATGCAAATCAAAACTACCCTAAGATTTCATCTCACCCCGATTAGAATGGCTATTATCAAGAATAAAAGCAACAATACTTGTTGGCGAGGATGCAGGGAAAACGGTACACTCGTACATTGCTGGTAAGATTGTAAATTGGTGCAGTCGCTCTGGAAAGTAGTATTCCTTAGAAAGGAATTCCTTTGAGAACTTGGAGATTCATTTGAAAACTTGGAATGGAACCACCATTTGACCCAGTTATTCACACCTGGGCCTGTACACAAAGGACTTAAAATCAACATGCTACAGTGATGAAGCAACATCAATATTTATAGCAATTCAATTACAATAGCTAGATTGTGGAACCAACCTAGATGCCCTTCCATCGATGAGTGGATAAAGAAACTTTGGTATATATACACAATGGAATATGACTCAGCCATAAAGAAGAATAAAATTATGCCATTTGCAGGTAGATGGATGGAGTTGGAGGATATCATGATAAGCAAGATAAGCCAATCCTGAAAAACCAAAGGCCAAATGCTTTCTCTGATAAGTGGATGTTGATACAAAATGGGGGTGGGCAACGGGGTAAGGGAAGAATGGAGGAAATTTGGATTGTGCATAGGGATATGAGGAGAGTGGAGGTGAGAGGGGGTACAAAAGATGGGGGGATGAGACTGACTTGCAGGAATGGTGTGACTCTACATCATGTGCAACCAGAGAAATGATAAGCTGTACTCCATTTGTGTACAAGGAGTCAAAATGCACTCAGGTGTCATGTATAACTAAAGAGAACAATTAAAAATAAAATAAAATATTTTTAAGATGAGAATAATGAAATTAAGTTTCTTGTGTTAAATTATAAATTGAAATTAACTTATCTATGGGCACCCTAGTTCTCCTGTCTGAACCTATTCACCTTCCAAGTGTCTCCAGACCCTTTCTGGAATCTGAGCTTTCAGATAATGTCTTCAGCTGAAAGAGACAAGACAGACTCAGATTCCGGTGCCTGGCAAGTAGAGAGCTCCACCCAAGCTCCATTTAAATTACTAATTGGCTTCAGGGAAATAGCAAAACTTGTCAAAACTTGACAAAATATAACCTGTGGAATTCCAGGAATCAAATCATTTTCATTTTAGTAGTATGCAAGGGAAGATAAGAAATAAAATTAGCTTTGTTAGAGTACAGAAAACACAAAATACCAGAGAAATCCAAGATGGAAACTGAAAAGGGCATAATAGATATCAGGATGTGTCTGAAATTCTTACTTTATTGGTAGATACCATGAAAGTTTAGATGAGCATCCAGGCTGACCTACAGTATGGCCATCTGTTTATCAGAACTGTGACAATAGAAATGGATGTTAGTCATTCTTTCCTACATTCCAGTCAAGTATGGTCAACTTATTGTATTCAGTTGCATTCCCTCATTATTTCCTATCCCAAAGAGACCTTTAAAAATCCCTCCATGAGATATGTAGGCAGTTTTTCTACTGTCACCTTGATCAAAACAGAAGTTTGCTCTCAGCTGCTATGCCTGCCCTGGGATTCTTTTCCCATGAATTCAAGTTTCTCCCATGCTCAATTCCCTAGTATTATATTTCTATTTCCTTGACTGCTCACTTCAGTAAAGATGCTAGTTCTGATGGCCATGATGTCTGTGTTTATTCTGCCACTTTTCCAGCCCTTGCCAGGATAATTTTCATCGTTTTTGTGACCAAACCTTATCTACAGTCTCCTATAAATGGTAGTCCTCAGAATACTTTGTCTACTCCAAAGTAAAAAAAAAAAAAAAAAAAGATGTCTCCGGTTAGTTTCTTATATTTTAAGCCAATCCACAATAAAGCTGAGAAACTCTTAGAGGCATTCTGAATCTTTACAACACTACTGAGATGCTGAGGTCTTTACAATATGGCCTAAAATGTCACAATATCATAGAGCAAAATACTATATGCCTGATAATTTTCCCTCCTTAATATTCTCTGTATTACTCACAGTGTGCAACATAAATGAGATCATATATGACAAGTTTTTAGACATTATATGCAAGAGAAATACTTGAGACAAATTTCTTTCATCTAAGAAACCTGATCTACATACAAAAGGAAGACCATTAAACTTGAAATAGACTCTGCAATGTAAATAGTAGGAAAAGATAATGGACAAACCATAGAACTTTACTTAGAGAAGAGTTTTAGTTACATTGAGTAACTGCAGTTAGTCTAATGTGTTCTGATACACATGTGCATTTATAGCGTGCACTGAGGGGAGCAAGAAATTATAAGGTATTTGGCAAAAAAATGGGTCACAAACTACAATTCATCCCAATTAGATAGAACCAAGGATTTTCTGTATCCTTCTACATAATTGCTATTTTAAAAATAAATAAATACAAGCATATGCACAAACCAAGATTATGGTCAAAGGCAGCAGCACCAGGACCAGCACCACCACCAGGCCACCACCAAAAAGAGATCTGGTTCCGATTATATTAAACGTCAATATATGATAGAGGTTAAGAGGATTAGAAAATCAAATTGGAATTCTTACTCTGTGATCACAGGTCTTCCTCTAGTCTATATGAACCTTAGCTTCCTCATCTACAAAATGGTGCATTGTAATCCCTAGCTCCTGATGTTTTCACGAAGGTAATAAGGTGAACAGAGTGTGTATTAGAATGCCTGGATTGTACCTGAAGATGGCTGCTGTTGTTGATGCATATTTCAACACACACACAAATTTGGATATGATGATTTGGGTTCAAATATTATTCTAGGTTTATATTCTTGTCAGCACATTTTAGTTAGAAATGATTAAGTGTATCTTATTCTAGTGATCACAAATGCAAACTATGTCCTGGCAGATATCCCTGACAAATATTAATTATTTGGTGGGATACACACACACTATGCATTATTAGTGCATTATAGTTATACATAGTATTGGGGTCCATTTTGACATAATCATATGTGCATGGAATATAATTTGTTGCATTTCAGTCCCAAGTATTTCCTTTCTCCCTCCCTTCTTTCCTACCCCTTCTCACCTTACTCTGCTCCACTGCTCTTCCTTTATTTGTTTTGTAATTAGTGTTTTATAGATATCCATAAAGGTTGAGTTCACTGTGGTATATTCATATATATACATGTAGATAGATGCACACACACACTCACACACACACACACACACACACACACACATATAAAACATAATTTGGTCAATTTAATTTGGAAGTTTCTCACTTTTCCTCTTTCTCTTCTCCCTGCCTCAGTTTTCTTCCTTTACTCCACTGATCTCTCTTTTATTTTTCAGTGGATTCCCTACCCACTTTTTTCTCCTTATTTTGGTCTGTCTAGCGCCCATCTAAGAAAAGATTTAATCCTTGACTTTCTAAGTCTGGCTTAGCACAATATTCTTCAGTTCCACCCATTTTACCAGCAGATGCCCTAAATCCATTCTTCTTTATGGCTAAGTAAAACTTCATTGTGTACATATATATCCACATTTTCTTTATCTGTTCATCTGACAGGCACCTAGGCTGATTCCATAACATGGCTACTGTCAATTATGCTTCTTTTGACACTGATGTGTTCATAGTGTGCTGATTTTAGTTCTTTCAGATAAATACCAAGGAGTCTGATAGCTGGGTCATACGCTAGTTTCATTCCTAGTCTTCTGAGAAATCTTCACACACACTGCTTTTCAAAGTGGTTGTGTACTAATTTGCATGGAGGGGGACTTGTTTGTTGAATGTGTTCTTGTCTGATTTACCACATCATGTATGAAGTCTACTGTAGTATCATGGCAAAAGAACAGGCATCAACCAGCCCTGTTTCTTGTTTCCATCTTTTCTCTATATTCCTCTCAAATGTGATGAAAATCTACATTTATTTTTTTAAAGTCTGACATCAAATAGTTAAGCACAAGATTTTCAAGAAAACACTAGTGATTTTTTGCATAAATTCAAAGGAATCAAGTATTTATGTTTGTTACATAAATGCATTTTCTTAAAAGTTTTATTACTGTTGCACTGTACATGGTATTTGTATTGAAATAGTCACATTTTTCTGACATTGAATTAATAGGTCTATTTAAAGATGCAATGTGTCAAATAGTTAATTTTAGACTTTCCACCACTTTTTCTGCTACTAATTTCATTTATATGTAATTCTGAATATGTCACTAATATCCTAGCTGTTTTGATAACAAAATCATTTATTATTTCTCACAGCTGTTCATTCTGCATAGCAATTTATAACAATTTCATAGTCAACACTCATGCTATAAAAAGACAAGCTGATGACTAGCATATTATACTAGTTTAAAAAAAATAGAAAAGTCTTCTAAAAAGTAACACAATAAGTTTACACAAGGGCATTGTTCGCTGTTGAACTTAACAAGTAACGTGACTTCTTCACCCTTGATATTCATGTTCACAGATTAGATTTTATAAATATATGTGTGTATATAATCAGTGAATGTTACTTGATTTGTATAAGCATTTTTTAAAATGTTTATATTTTTCTCTTAGTAACTCTTTATACCATAATACAAATCTGTGCCCTCTTACTGAATAAAGAGTGTGTCTGGGTACTGATATGAAGATTATTAAAATATGTTGAATACTTATGAGACCTAAGTATTTTAACATGTTAAGCTAATTCTTACTTTTAAATCAAGTATTATACAAGAATTATTTGCCATTGTATTTATTTTTACCAATGAGCTAAATTGATGTTCACAGAGGCTAATGTGCATGAAATCATGATTGCAGATCTGAGATCAAACCCTGGGCATTCTTATTTTTAGCCACAATTCATTAACAGCTGATCATGGAAGAATCCTATTGGCATTGATTCCACAATTTTTAAGACTCTTTATTACCAAATATCTTCCGAATTCATTAAGCAAGTAAATATAAAATATTCTTTGTTCTTAAATAATATAGAAGATCAGAAATACATACTGATATCTACTTTTATGTTTAACTCTATGGTTTTCACATTCACAGAATAATGATGAACCTTATGAAATAAGGATAATTATTACTATTGCTCCATTACTACAAATTTTGCAATTTGCAGTACAGATGAGTTCACAGAACATTTTTGAAAAACATGAACTGAAAGTGTCTGCAGTCAATGCAGTTAATAGAATAATATTCCTGGGAAGTCACAACAAAATGTCATTTATCAGGAGTTGTGCTCAAAAGTAGTTTCAAACCTTCATAGCCTACATCTCATTTATTAAGTTTAAAGTCTCCATATACTTATGTGAAATGAGCTAAAAAGATCACAGTGCAGGTCCTTTTGGAAGATGGATCACTGTTTTGATTTCTCCACAGAGTCTATAATTTTACTCAGTGGAAATCTAACTCTCTTGAAGAACCAGAGCACATCAAAATGACAGCTGCTCGAGGTAATTTTCATGGCTCATTCAAAGAACATGACAGGTATGAGTTAGGAAGGGTAATGCATGTATTTGACCTTGAGTTTCCAGTATCTTCATAATAAAGGCTTGATTGAATCAAGAGCAAGCCAAGGTACAAATGATTTAAATATTCAAAACAAAGAAGAAAATAATGTCCAGAAAACTGTGTCTATGGACTTTTACCTCATATATTCTAGAAGCATTTATGGACTACAGCAAGTACTGCACACTGGAAAATGGGATCCTAGGTCTTAGTGAGGAGCAAGAAATGGAATGGGTGATCAGATAATCCTCATGTCACCTGAAAGAATTCATCTTTACTATGAGATACACTAATACCTGAAATTATTCTTTGTTCATTTATTTATTATTTTTTAAATTTATTCATTATGTGGTTAACGTTCCCAAGGCACAGAAAAGCAGATAAGGGAAGGGCTGGCGATATTTAAATAGTGTCCTTTAGAAATTGGGTAGAATAAGTTCATCAACAGCATCGACTCCTTGTTCATTACTGATTTTGTATTCATTGAGAGCTCAGTAAAAGCCAAATAGCAAAAATAGCTTGCAGTGTTCTTATTTTCATGTATCATATGGTATTGCTTTCTCATAGCAAATGGCTTTCTCTAGAGAAAACGCTATTGCTATTTTTTAACAGCACAATCATATTAAACATATTAAAGCTGCCATCTGGAGAATCTGAAACTTGTCAACTAGGTAAAAATGCAGATTTTTTTTCTGAAAAGCTTATAAGGAGTCCAAAAGTATGCTTGTGTATCATTATCAGAGAAGCAATATACAGCCAGCTTTCAGTTTTTGTCTTAATAAATATTTGTGTGCCTTTGTATAAATTGATTTCATGAATTCAAACAAGGTAAAATGTCACTCCAATACTCCTATTCTCCTCCCATTAGCTGCCCTCTCCTTATCTGAGGCCATGAGTTAATAATATCATTATCATCAACAGACATACTGGTGTCTGTCTTGTTTAGCCGACATTTAACAGGCCTGTAGAGGGAATAGACGGGAAAGTCATGGTGACCTGAGTGCTGGTGTCTTCTCCATCTCCCGTCCCTCCCATCTGCTCTTTCCTTCCTCAAACCATAACACCAGCAGAGGCTTCAGACCACTGTTTCTTTGACTAGAGCAAGGCAGCTATATGGAAGATGTCAATCAAACCTCTCAAACTCTACATGATGTCTCTTTCATAAAATTCAATTTCATATGGATGGAAGATGAAATGACAGCCTCACTTACTCTGACTGCTAAAGGCCAATCAAGAGTTGAAATGAAAGCAGAAATGTTATCAAGATCACTACCATGTACTGACAGTCACTGTGGAAGTGACTTATATCAGAAATTGCAACTAGGAATACAAGAAAATACCATTTCAGATGGCTGCAGACATATTTTAGAATTTGTCATGAAGTTTCCAATTTCTGGCATGGTAAATACCATGTCTTCTGTGTCCTTTATAGTAACCATATTATTGAATTAAACATAGATATGGAAATGCTATTCTGGAAGAGGGTATTCATAATATTTGTTTTGCTGTTGACAGAAGGTGTCTGGGGCTGTCCATGGGTGAATGCAATAAGATATCATATTCTCTATCAGCTTTAGGAGTTCTACCATAGACTCTATTAATGCAACAGAGATAACTGGTACAGGTTCAAAATGATAAATTCCGTCAAGCTGTAAAACACATTTCATACTTTAAACATGAAAATTCAAAGCATTGCAAACTCTGCTAAATTTTATGCATGGTTTCTCTATACATGTGCACACACAATTGTGTGCAGCACTACTATTACTTATAGGATTGTTCCAGGAATTTTGAAAATATGAGATTATTTAATGAGGGTGGGCAATATCATGAGATGGGAAATATTATCTCCATTTTAAAAATGTGAAAACTGAGGCTGAGAGAGATTAATTTGACCAAGGTTATATGAATGTTAATTGATCAAGATGATTTGTCCAGAGTCCAAGGCTTGGACCACTATGACATTACTTCCAAGTGATATTAAAATATATATATGTGTGCATATGTACATGTTTTTAATGTACACAAATGTATATATGTACTTCATTACAATTTCAAGTGTGATTTATTTTAATTCCATGACATTATAAGTTGAGGAAACAACGAAAAATACCAGCATTTTTTAAGCAACAAAGTTTTTTCTACTTTATGTAGTCCTCTACTTTATACTGCATTGCTACAAGACTGCCAGTCTTTACCTCCCATGGCACACTGTTTCACTCCATTGACAATTAGATGATACTTTCAAAGTGACTGAAAACTACTATTCTAAGAAAAGTTCAGGGTGCTAAACTTCTTTAAGTGGTCCAATTTATTTATGAGATTTCCAAAGCATAGAACTACTTACAAATATGAATATTGTACTGATTTCCTGGGCTCAAAATCATGTCGTAGAAGCTCTATAAATGTCACCAAAATAGTTGTCTTGCCAGACTCCAAACTTGTACTTCTGCTCTGACTAGATGAATTTCACACCTACCTAGGGGTAGTTTTGCCTGTGTCTATCCTCATCCTCGGTATTGTATGTTCACCTGGTGCCCGTTGTAAACACAAACTCAAGCCTACTTAGGTCAGTTGTACTTGTTATCATTACATGATTTAATTATTTCATATGCAATGGATCTATGAATACACCAATATAGTTTTTTAAACATTAAATTTAAACATATTGAGATGCCTATACAAAATCATAATGTTTCTATAATTGAACCACAATAATAAAAATCTAAAAGAATTCTCTTCCTAAATAATTTTATAAGTCTTTATACTCTTACTGCACTATAAAGAAACATTTAAAAATATGCAGAAAATAAAATAAGAATTATCAAGGCAAAAGTACAACCAGTCCTTACTCCTGAAACAAGAGAAGTCTTTCATAGTTTGAGTTAAAATAAAATGTATCATACACACACACACACACACACACACACACACGCACACACATACACACAAACATACACACTTATCCCTTTTCTAATCCACTGCCTTAAAGACATTTTGGATTAATTGACCAGCTACTAGTTTCCATATCTAAAGTGAGTGTATTATTGTATCAAATTGTGGTACCACACACATTTCTTTTAAAGCTTTCTACAAAATAATAAATGGATTTATTTATCCATTCAAATAATTCTGTGGAGTCTAGTTCATGATATTGTTTGAAGAACACACATTCTCATACCTTGGAGCAAATACAAGCCAGGAGAGTGGTAGTATGTTGGCATTCTTGACTTCATTCACAAAAAGGACTTTAACTTTTTAAGTTATCAGTGATTTTTTTCATCAATATGTAAATAGTCATTTGTTCTGTGTTTGACAATCTCAGAAGGAATAATCATCAAGTTCTGGAGCTACTAAATTTTAAAAAGAGTTCTAAACAGTGGTTCTGACCTTTTCCAAACATATCCTGAAGATGAATTTATTTGGAAAAGATCCTTTTCCAAATCAAGAAAGCTTGAACACTTTCTTTTTTTGCCAGAACTGGACGTTTCAAAAAACATACAAACAAACAAAACAACAACAATGCTGAAATATTCTTGCTATCTTTGTATAATTCCCTTATGTTAGGATGAAATTTCTTAATTCTTCGAGTATGCCAGTAATACAAGAGAGAGATAAGGCCAAAAAAGATGGTTAAGAAGTCCTTTCCTTTGTATTTTAAAGATATGATCATTAAGTCCAAGACTTTGTGCATATGTGTGCATCTATATATCCGTATAAGAACCTTATCTAAATCTAGATCTAGACCTGATGGGTGATACTACACTTTCTTCTTTGTGTCCAATCACCACATTGTGCTGAACTCTGTTTTAATTGGTTACATGTCTTAGTGAAGCTGGCTAGTTTTAATTAAATTTGTCCTATGTTTTAAACTCTTTAACAGTCTAAAACTGTCAGCCTAATTAGAAGTAGTTAGGAGAAAATATCAGTAAAAATATGTGTGTACCCACATGTATGTAATATACATACACACACACACGTCATATATACATAAACAAATAATTAATGAATGTGAGAAATCAACTATACCCAAGAATATGCATAGGGCTGAACATAATGGACTTAAAAAGGCAGTCAAAATTTATAAGGAATTATTAGTCAGTAAACATCTTCAAACTGTTTCTTTATATAAAGCATCATTATTATAATATGGATTACAGGTTATGGCTGATCTTTTCAAAAAATAATATTACATTAAATTATACAAAATGTATTTTGCTTCACATACATACCATCAGGTAGGAAAAATAACAGTTGAAACCAATTCTCAAAAAATAATGGGATTTCCTGCAACTTTGCCTTTTTAATCTCAGGAATTACTTTGGTTGTTGTTTGTTTGCTTATTTTCAAATTCTCTCTGATTGGTTTTATTTGCTTCACTGATAGTCACATTTCACATGGCACCTTAAAGGAAAGAATGTTGGTCCCAGACTCCAGTCAGGGCTCCAGTCAAGCTCTGCCAAATCCATCATTCTTCACAAGGCTTGGCAGGGCCCATATCATCCAGGTGTTGTACTCTCCTCCCACTTTCCCATCCC
>JAJEJO010005406.1:563318-756553 GCA_020662805.1 Glaucomys volans | reverse complement strand
GTCAATTTTTTGAATTGTTTCTTTTGTTTCAATTTCATTGATTTCAGCTCTGATTTTGATTATTTCCTGTCTTCTACTACTTTTGTTGATGATCTGTTCCTCTTTTTCTAGGGCTTTGAGCTGTAATGTGAGGTCATTGATTTGTTGACTTTTCATTCTTTTATTAAATGCACTCCAAGCAATGAATTTTCCTCTTAGCACTGCTTTCATAGTATCCCAGAGATTTTGATATGTTGTATCTTTGTTCTTATTGACCTCTAAGAATCTTTTAATTTCCCCCTAATATCTTCTATTATCCATATATCATTCAATAGCATATTATTTAATCTCTAGGTCTTGTAGTAGTTTCTGTTTTTAGTTTTATCATTGATATCATTTCATCCCATTATGATCTGATAGTAATACAAGGTAGTATCTCTATGTTTTTGTATTTGCTAAGAGTAGCTTTGTGGCATAACATATGGTCTATTTTAGAGAAGGAACCATGAGCTGCTGAGAAGAAAGTGTATTCGCTTTTTGATGGATGGAATATTCTATATATAACCGTTAAGTCCAAATTAGCGATTGTTTCATTGAGTCCTATGGTTTCTTTGTTCAATTTTTGCTTGGAAGATCTGTCCAACGGTGAGAGAGGAGTGTTAAAGTCCCCCAGTATTATTGTGTTTTGGTCTATTTGATTCCTGAAATTCAGAAGGATCTGATTGATGTACGTGGATGCACCATTGTTTGCTGCATAAATATTTATGATTGTTATGTCTTGCTGATTTATGCTTCCTTTAAGCAGTATGAAATGTCCTTCTTTATCCCTTCTGACTATCTTTGGCTTGAAGTCTGCTTTATCTGAAATAATGATGGAAACTCCTGCTTTTTTACTCAGTCCATGTGCATGGTATGTTTTTTCCCAACCTTTCACCTTTAGTCTGTGGGCATGTTTTTCTATGAGATGAGTCTCTTGAAGGCAGCATATCGTTGGGTCTTTCTTTTTAATCCAATCTGCCAGTCTATGTCTTTTGATTGATGAGTTTAGGCTATATACATTCAGGGTTATTATTGAGATATGAGTTGTATTTCCTGCCATTTTAGCTTTTTTGGGGTTTTTAGCTTAAATTTGTTTCTCCTTTGATTGACTCTTTCTTTAGGGTAGTTCCTCCCCATGTTGACTGAGATTGTTGTTTTTAGTTTCTTCCTCTTCGAATATATTGTTGAGAATGTTCTGTAGGGCAGGCTTTCTCTTTGTGAATTCTTTAAGCTTTTGTTTATCATGGAAGGATTTTATTTCATCATCAAATCTGAAGATAAGTTTTGCTGGGTATAAGATTCTTGGTTGGCATTTGTTTTCTTTCAGAGCTTGAAATATGTTGTTCCAGGCCCTTTCTTGCTCTTAGGATCTGGGCTGAGAAATCTGCAGATATCCGTATTGGTTTCCACCTGTAGGTAATCTGATGCTTTTCTCTCGCAGCCTTTAAAATTCTATCTTTGTTTTGTATGTTAGGTTTTTTCATTATAACGTGCCTTGGTCTAGATCTGTTGTAATTCTGTGAGTTTGGTGTCCTGTAAGCCTCTTGTAATTGATTTTCCATCTCATTCATCATATTTTGGAAATTTTCTGATATTATTTCATTGAACAGATTATTCATACCCTTGGTTTGTATCTCTGTGCCTTCCTCAATCCCAATAACTCTTAAATTTGGTCTTTTCATGATGTCCCATATTTCTTGGAGGTTTCGTTCATGATACCTAACCATCTTCTCTGTTTGTTTGACTTTGTTTTCAAGATTAAATATTTTGTCTTCATTGTCTGAGGTTCTGTCTTCCAAGTGATCTATTCTGTTAATTATGCTTTCTATTGAGTTTTTAACTTGGTTTATTGTTTCCTTCATTTCCTTGTTTCCTTCAAGGATTTCTGTTTGTTTTTTTCTCAGAACTTCTATCTCTTTATTTAAATGATATTTTGCTTCCTGCAATTGCTCTGTTAGCTGATATTCATAGCCTGAATCTGCTCTCTCGTCACATCATTCTCTTCTCGGATCATTTTAATTATGAATATTCTGAACTCCTTCTCTGTCATTCCTTCTACCATGCTGTCTTTGGGTTCTCTTGATGTATCATCTAGATTTGTTTGGGACACTTTCTTCCCGTGTTTTCTCATGTTGCTCGTGTATCTTCCTCTCTAGTAGTGCGAATCAGAGGGATTGCAATTTCCCTGTGAAGACTTAAAGTGTCCCTGCAGATTTCCAGTAACAGTTAATTTCCAGTAACTCACCTGAAGTTTGAGAGGTGCTTGATCAAGCAGTGACCCAAGAAAACTGCTGTCCCACTACCTCCAGGTTGGGAATGATCAATGCTTCTGGGCAGAGGCAACCTGGTGTTGATAGACAATCAGATACAGCAAGGTGCTAGATCCCAGGTCAGGGTGTGGACCTGGGCACTAGACCAAGTTGTGGTGGGGGCACAGAACTGTGCTCAGTGATGGAGACACTGGGCTTGAGAGCCCAGGCAGGCCTGAGCTCCTCGCTGGGGGCTCAGTCGGTGACAGGTGGTCACTCTCTGCCAGGGAAGCTGTAAAATAGCGCCGAAGGGCCCAAAGTGCCTGTTGGAGCTGGTGACAGCCTCCGCTCCAGGCCAGATCCCACTAGGAGTCACAGTGCCGTGGCCCCTCCGGATGACCCGAGCCCAGCTCTGAGGACCCAGCCAGCCGAAGATGGTCTCTCTCCACCAGGGAAGCTGCAAAATGGCGCCGAAGGGCCTAAACTCCCCGCTGGAGCTCAAGGCTTCCATTTATATACTTTTGTGTGATTCTGGTTTTTTTTTTTCTATACGTGCCATGTGGTTGCTTCAATTTCATCCTAATCTTCTGATTTCATAGCAAAACTCTAAAGAAAACAGAACTTTTGATTGTACGAATTTAATAAGTCCAGCAAATTCAAACTCCATCAATAGATGCTAATAAATAATGAATTCTGTTTCAACCATTGCCTTGTGACCAGCTCTATGTACATTTAATATGTAAATATATAAAATGAAAATTTGGCCATCATGGTCACTTAAATCTTATAAGCCTTAATAGATATATCTATAAAATGGGTGTGAGAACTGCATCTCTCATAGGATTTTTGCAATGTTTGAATGAGATATGAATTATAATGAACATTGTCACTGTCATGTACTTTATATATTCAATCAGTGCTTGTTTAATTTTATGCCTGTTTATAACTTAAGAAACTAAAGGATCAAGTAGTTAAGTAATTTGCACAAGGTCGTGGAGATGAGAAGTGAAACCAGGTGCCCTGAACCCAGCCAGACTGTTCCGGTTGCAGCCCTATAGTTTTTGATGTCCCAGGGTGGCTTGTCATTATCTTAAATGGTCTCAAAGTCTTTGGTCTTTTCTTTCCCAATATATCCTCATATGACACAAAATGACTTTTTTTTCCAGTCCATCAATTCTTTATAACTTGCAATTTGTTTTCACTAAGTTCAGACATTCAAATTCGTTGTCATATCTGATAACACCCTTTAGTTTTTGCCTGAAGTTCTCTTTCCACTCACCTGATATACTTGAAACCACAGCCTAAGTAATTAAGGGATGACAACACCTTTCCTCTCATTCCTCTCCGCCTTTGAATATCCAGTGTCCCTGTCCTGAAATGAACTGCCTATTCTACCACAGAAAATAATACCCACTCCTCATGCCCCTTATCAGACATTTTCAGTGAACTCTGCACAGTTTCAAGACAGCTAAGTGACCCTCTTGTGTGCTACTTACAGCTCAGATTTAACTTGGCTATAGTCACATCCCCTCTGTGTCCCAATTACAAGTTCTCTTCCTTTCTTCACTAGATTCTGATGCCCTCTAGAATGGCAATGGCGTTTGATGCGTTCATTGGGGATAAATGCATAACATCTGGCAATTATCTCCCACTTGCAAGCACTATTCAATATCTATTTGCTTTCCATATGAAAATTACTGAAGTACTATATTAGCAACTACTTCAACAATAATGGAATAAAGATTTATGGCACAATTGATG
This sequence comes from Glaucomys volans, assembly GCA_020662805.1. Taxonomy (NCBI): domain Eukaryota; kingdom Metazoa; phylum Chordata; class Mammalia; order Rodentia; family Sciuridae; genus Glaucomys; species Glaucomys volans. The sequence goes on along the minus strand of JAJEJO010005406.1, from coordinate 752,525 downwards.
TCTCGTCAAGGCACTGTGACAGGTATGAATAGGAATGGATAACATCTGGCCTTGCCCTCATTGAGAAGCAAAATGACATAGGCACATTCAGTTATTTTGATACATTCTACTAACAGAGTTATACACTGGGTCCTAGACTAGTGTACAGGAAGAAACTTTACCCAGAATGAGGAGGGAAAAAAGAAGCAAAGATTTGAAGACTGTTTACCCCCAAAATACCGTTTAAACTTCAATTAAATGGGGCAATGTACTCTCCATTTCAGCTGCAGTTTAAACACATCTTGATAACTTAGTCATTAAGATTTTTATTAAGGAGATTCCATCATGATCTGAGGAATCCAAAGATGTAAAACAGGTGTGACTAGTCCCATTGAGGTATGAATTCCTTGATAATACCAAATGGAAAATAAGTAATCATGTGGAAAGATATCATTTTGGCAAACTCATCAATGAAAGCTAAGTCAGCATGCTTAGATTACCTTCATAATAAAAGTAAGAAAGAGAAAGAAGGAAAAAGAAAGGAAAACACCTAGGCTAGACTGGGCCACAGCTTTGTTTACTTCTGTCTGAAATATTTTTATGACATTTTTGAGCTCAGAGTTTGTGTCTGAATCCTGAACAACCACTATAGCCAGCATTTTATAATTTCCTGTTCTATGAATGTTCTAGATGCCTATACATTTATAAATAAACATGTTTTTGAAACGTGAATTTCATGAGTGCAATCCTATCTTGTTCATCAGGGTGTTTCTCACAGTGTCAATAACTTCATCTCACACATATTACCCCTCAGCACAATTACAGAGTGTTAAGTGGATTTAAGTTCAAATGTCAAAGTTAGAATTTCACTTCTCACAATTCTTAGACTGCAGCACAATGAAAGGAGAATTTATAGCATTAGAATTCAATGGGTCTCACAATTACATTAGCATCTTTTTTCATAATAGCTCATATATTAGAGAGCCTCTAATGTCCTTGTTCCCTTGCAGTCTATTTTCAAGACCACAGCCAGAGTGATCCTCTTTAAATATAATCAGATCATATCACCCACTGCAAAACACTCTCCAATGACCTCATCTCAGAGCAAATGGGGATCCCTGGAATAGCCTGTGTCTTCCCATTAGATGTCTTACCAAACCCTCTTACCTTGGACCTCATCTCCTGTGTTTCTCCGTAACTCACTCTACTGCAGGCAGCCGGGTCTCTTTCCTGATTCTTTTTTTCTCCTTTTCTGATTTTTTAACACAGCAAGCAGAGTCCTGCTTCAGTACTTTCACAGTTTCTGTCTTCTCTGCCTAGAAAACTCTTTGTCCAGATACCTGTGTGGCTTACACCTTCACTTGAGTTGTTTACTCAAAAGTCATCTCATTTTCTTTTCTCGTGATCTATCTTCCTTCTTTCCTTCCTTCCCTTCTTCCTTTCCAGGGTATTGAACCCAAAGTCACACATATGTTCTACTAGTGAGTTAGTGATACCCCACCTCATTGAGTGAGTCCTTTCAGATCCCTCTCTTAAAGTTACAATCTCACATGCTCTGTGTTCTGGACCTCCCCTTTCTGCTTTACTATTTATCCTTAGCATTTTATCAAACTCTATCAAACCATGCATTTAGCCTTTTTAACATGTTGATTTGCTGTTTTCCCCACTAGAACATAAGCGCTATAAGAACTGGGATTTTTCTCTTTGGCTTACTAACATATACCTTATAACAATGATTGATATATATCATGGTTGCTCAATATATATTGCTGAAGCACTAAATAAATCTCAATTATATATTTTTTAAAATAATGAAAGTGTTAAAGATAAGAAGTACTTGCCTGGTACTCCTGTGATTTATAGATGCTACTCTAACTCTAACTGGCTATATAATTATTACTAATCACTTGGTTCATTATCTTCCACAAAATCATAATCAATGAGAGTCAATGAAGAATATTAATCATTTATCTGGTCTATCTACATTTTTGCAGAAAGCAAAAATCTCTTGGTGTAAGGATATTTTATTCATAGAACAGCAGCACAGTGGTTTGGTTTTGTGAATATACTTTAGCAATGATGAAGGGACAGAAGACACAGTGCCCAGAAAGAGCACCCCACCAGAGGCATGGGTAGAGTCCCCCACGACAGTTTCTTACAGAGACTTAAGGTGGACCCACTCTGCCATAGACTCGAATGTAAGGGTGCAAGTACTTCTTTCCTCTGGTCTGTGGTGGTTCTGCTTTCTTCATGCTCTTTAGCTCTTACCAATAACAACAGTGAGAGCAAGAGTAGCAGCAACTGGAGCAAACGTGTTGAGTACTGATCCATCTTGGCTAGGCCCTTGGGTAATACTGGTTGGTAACATATTTTAAAATATTTGTTTCTTTTCTTCCCCTATTTTATTTTCCCCTTTCAGTTCTCCATCCAGCCCCAGAACTAGAGCTTTTGTCTTTGCCTCAGGGAGGTGTATGGAAGTGGTAGGTTTAGAAATAGCCAGTGAGAACTTGACCATTTATATTCGAAAGGCTAGTTCTTACAAGATGTGAGGGCTGGATTCTCTTTGTCCTCATCCACAAAAACACACACTATACCATGACTAAAGACAGGAAGAGTTGTCACCTAGAATGCAGGGAGGTCCTGGGTGAAGTAGGGCTGTATGGGTCCCCAGAGCACAGGTGAATTCACTGCTTCTACACTGTGACACTGGTTATAAGGTAGAAGCAGGAGACAAGATGTCTGAGGAGAGCTTCTAAGTGGATGGTGTCACAATGTGTCACAGAATCAGGAGAAAGCAAGTGGATGGGAATGACAGATGTCACCTCACTAGGTGAACAGATGGCTTAATGACTAGAGGTAGCACCCTCCCTGCCGTGGTGGTGGCACCATGACAACATCTGTCTGGATAGGATCTATAGCCCTAACCTGGATGGAAGGCAGGACTCTACATGTACACTATTTATGCTCCTTTTTGAAACAATCCTGTTATTCTCCCCATTTTATAGTTGAGAAAATTGGTGCCTAGAAAGGTTAAGTAACTTGCCTAAAAGTCTGGCTGGTTCCAAAGTTATGTTCCTAATCTCTGCATCATGCAACTTCAAGTTAGTTGAATTTGTCTCCTAATAGTTTTATACTATTAGCTATTACATAGTTTCAAGTTATTGTTTTGGTTTTCCACAGTTCCCTGGATGTCCTGAGACAAGGAGTTAAGAAAAACAAATTATTTTGCAGAATCATGACTATAGTTGTTGAATTATTTTTATATTTATCATAAACTTGAACAATAACAAAAAAATGAGTGAATGAATGAGTGAGCTAGTGAAGCTTCCTTCATAATATAAGTTCTAGACCTTCATTTCCTTTTGAGGTAGGGCATAATTAAACTTAAACAACTAAATAATGAAAATACATAAATTCATAGAGTAGTGAGGGCACTTTGTACTCTGCTGCCTGGATTCTGCCCCAGCTTCACTGCTTAGCACCTGTGTGACTCTGACTAATCTAATTCCTGTCTCCACTTCAGTTTATTTCATATTTAAAATGAGCATCACTATAGTACCTATTTTATATGATTAAAAATTAATTAATATACATCTGTGTATAGAAAAGGGCTGACATCTAGTAAATATTTAAATACTTTATTTTAGATTTTAAAGCAGAAATGTAAATTTATCTCTTTTTCACACTTATTTTCTCATATTCTGGAAATGTCAATAGACTATTCCAGGTCTTATGTAAATCTCATGTTGTTATATTGTATTTCAAATGGGCTTCTGTAAATCATTCAGGAAAATGGAAATTTTCATTTATATCAATAATTCCTGATTTTATACTCAAGCACACTTCAATTAACTATGGTATATGTCAAGAGAAAAACACTCTGTTCAGAGAATGCTGGCTGAATAAATTAATTCCAGTTGATGCAAGGGGTGAATCCCATACTTGAGCCCATAAGAATGAAAAGAAGTTTGGGTAGTCTGATCTCTGAAGCAAATCCTAAACCGTAGCCCTGGAACCTGGTTCAATCAGTTAGGAGTTTGTGTCAATGGAGCGTTTTCAAAAAGCTCATGCAAGAGCAACCAAGGCATGAGGGTAAAGATTTGCCGAGAGTGTCTTACCCTTTGGTTTGTTAACCATGGCAAACCAGGGATGATAAAAAAAATATTAGCTCAATATTTGTTGGCCATGTGCTTTCATCCATCTTGAAAATGAACTGGATTTTTTTGGATGACCAGTGTGATCAAGGATGTGGAAAGTGGTCCTTTAGAAAAGACACCCATTCAGTGACACAACCTAAGAGAGAAACTGCTGATCTCAAGCACAGGAGTCTGTTTCTCATTTCCAAAGTAATCTGCAGCTTTCATATGTTGCTTGTGTATTGTTTCCTACTTAACATTTTACCAAGGAAAGAACAGTAATTTTGACAATGCTTACCCCAGGAAGAACATTATAGAAGAAAATGTGAGGGATGAATTCTACTGTTCTTGACACTTCCACACATAAATTTCATTGGCTAATGTTTATGAACGCATAAAATGTACAAGGAGCCTGGAATATCTTCCCTGTACTCCTCAATGACTCTATGATGTAGGCTATTAAGTGGGACAAAGAAAGAAACTGAATCACAGTTGTTTTAAATATACTAAGATCAAACATCAGAGGAGAGCTCTGAAACTGAGGTTTGCCAAATACCCCCAAAACAAGAAATCTATCTAATTCCTGGGTTACCTCTCTATGGGCTCCAGATGGCAAAAGTGGTTACTTACATTTAAATTAATCACACAGTGCCTAAAATTCTTCAAAAAGGCTATGAAATATATATATGTGTATATATATATATATATATATATATATATATGCAGGTAAGGATCCCTGAACTACCTCATTTTTCACAGAAATATGTAAGACAAAAATTATCCTTCATCAGAAACTAATGCAGTTTTACTAAGATAAATTTGTGACCTGTGTCAGAGGGTGATGACCTGGTGGATGTTTTTCAGCAGCAATATTTTGCTACCTTCAAAGCATTTTGCCCAAATGATGATCTCAGACCCCAAGGGTTAACATTTTCTTTTTGCCAACTGACTTGATGAGAACAGGCTAGCATGTTAATGCTGCAAGGGGCAGTTTCCCTTGTAATAGAGTGATTTAATTGGACACCTAAAATCAACTTTCTATTCCATATGCATTTGTTCAATGGAGAGAAATTTCCAAACTAAGAAGATGATTTTTCCATTACAATTGAAGAGGCTTTGAGGCAAGGAAACAATGCTCACGATATACCAGCACCACAGATTATCTATAACTTGAGCAGATAAAAGGAAAACCACAGAGACTACATGTATTTCTAAACCACAGAAGTAAGAGCAAGCATAACTGGTTATGACTAAGATGATGGCTTAGTCATTCATATGGTTTGTTTGTGCATCAATGAGCAACACAAAGGATTTTGAACATTCTGTGAGAGGCTTCCTCTCATTTTGTAGTCAAAGATGAGACTCTTGTTTCCTTATTTTCTGTTTGTAACAAATATACAAAATGGAAGCTTTCCTTCTATAGCTCCATGACTGGTTGCATGCAAAGGCAGTATCCTCTGTGAGAGCAAAGGATCATCTGATTATCCGGCAGCTGTGCCTCATTGGGAATACCAGCCTGAATTAACATGCCTATTATCTTTATAGAGTGAGGATGTAGTCAACGCCTTTGCCTCCCCCACCCCCAGGTTGACACCATTGAAACAAATGTTTGAAATTAGAGAAGTGTTCTTCGTTCTTAGCAGATTATGGAAAATTCACAAATCCTCATCTATGAACACACAGACATTTCACCAGCTCCCAAATATACAAGCGTGAAATAGCTGTCATAAATACAAATGCTCTTAGTTGTACACAAGATGGGGCCAACAACATTACAGCAGCATGCCTTCTTGCATTTTATCACAGCACTAAAATATGCAATTCCTTCTCTTGAAAAAGCACTGTTATGGGCATTATAAAGAAATGAGCCACAATGAGGTCTGAGCAATTATCACCCTGGAGGGAAACACACTGATGCAATTGAGCAGGAATAGCTGTTTAGACAACCAGACTCTACTAGTTCACCATCCCAGCCAACGGGTCTAATTCATCACCTGGCCTCAATTTTAGAACTCTATTCAGTGCAAGGACTAAAACGGTCAGGGGACTTAACGAGAAAGCCTATTAAGCACAATAAAAAGCTGACTATAAATAGAGGTGACTACATTAGAGTAATAATTAGATGCTCATGGGGAGATGAGGCATATGTTAGGTTATTCTATTGTTGTATAATGCTTTTTTGTTGATGCTGTTGTGATCAGTAAAGCATTTAACTGTTTTTGATCAAATATTTCAATATTAGATTTCAGAGTGTTTCAATATTTTAGGATGGGGAAGCAGTACTTAGACAAAACTGCCATCAAATTTTAGTGCCCTTTAATGATGAAGTAATGTAATAAGAGTTCCAAATTCTTCATGCAGGACTTCTTCATATTCAAAATAATTATCTTGGGCTGCAACATAGCTGTAATGGTCACATCCTCTCAGGTTTGGAAAGCTCTCATTATTTTGGCTCCTACAATGAAACAATGAAATAAAACCCACCACAGGAGAAAAAGAAGAAATACAAATCAATATCTGCAATGCTGTTACACTTTCCAGGTCTTTAAAAAAAAAAAAAGAAGAAGAAGAAGAAAGCAATTCACCATTTCCTAAAAGCAGTCTCTTTATAAAACAAAGTACAATAGTTGACAGATGTTTGTCTCACAGGAATGCCCTGCACCATCAACTATGTTTAACAAAACAAGAGTGAAAATTTGCTAAATTGGGAAAATGACTTCAACTGAAGTAGAACACTTAATAAAATAACCACTGCACATGAACAATAAGTATAAGATGACACAGAAAGAAAGGACAATTTCAGAGTCACACAGTGAATTATCAACAAGTACTAGGAAGAAAACATGGATGTTGTTATACTCTTTCAAGAAGCATCCACAAGCCAATTGAAAATTTTATAATGAATGCTATTAGAGAGTAGGGAAGGTTCGCTTCTGATCCTCAAGGTAAATAGCAATAATTTGGAGACACACACACACACACACACACACACACACACCTCCCTAAGACATAGAGTATTATCGAATTAAGGTGAAGTTAAAAAAATAAAATCCTCAGACTAACATAATGTTCCTAATGTACTGATATTCTATCAGGGACTCCTCCAAAAATATAACTACATTCGCATCTTATTTTTTAATTTCTTCATTTGGAGAAAATTAATATCATTTCTGTTTGCAAAAAAACCCCATGAATCCTTGTAAAAAAAAAAAGGCACAAAAATTATCAGAATCAGGAAGTAAGGTTAGCAAATTTGCTGCATACAAAAGCAAAGGATATTCACTGTCATCAATATTTAAAAGTGACATTTTGATAAAAAATACATTTCCATAGCACTGTCTTTATCAATACCAAGAAATAAATTTCATGAAACATGTACAAGCCTTCCATACTAAAATTCATGAACATAATTGAAATGACCAATCTAAATAAATACAGGGTAGACTACATTCATGAACTGCAAACTCAATATAGTAAAAATAGGAACTATTTACAAATTGAACTGTAATTCAATGTAAAACCAATAAAAATAAATATTGTTTTCCTTTTTTTTATTCTAGAGAATCTGAGAAATTCAAAATTGCAAGAAGAAAAGCAAATAGATTTACTTTCACAAATTTCATTCAACTAACATAAAATGGTGTGTCAAGCATTGTTCTAAATGCTTAGGAAATATGAATTCATCTAATCCTTATAACAAATTTATGAATTAGATATTAATGGTATCCTTAATTAGAGATAAAGATACAAAAGTACAAAGAAGCTAAATAACTTATCTAAAGTCCCACTGAGGACTAATCTGGACCCAGAGACTGAGATTCTGCTTTTAACTATTATATTGCTGTGAAAAATAAAGAGAAGGATTAACTAAATCTGGAATGTACTATGTTCTTACATTCTTTAGTACATATTTAACTGTGAAATATATATAAAGGTTTACTGATGCATGCACATAAAGTCTATATATGTGCATACATATACATATATTTTAAGAATAAAAACGTGTCAAGAATAAGAAATAGAATATATCAGTAAGTCAGAAACTTCTGTATGTGCATCCTCCAATTCAATTTTATTATCTTATCTTCCTTTTTCAAGAAATAATTATCCTGGAATCTGTGTTAATTATTCCTTTTCCTGTCCTCATAGATTCACAACTTATTTTGCCCACTATTGTACTCTTTCCCTTCATAATTAAAGATTGTTAATTTTTGTACATGCAATATTTGCTGAGATTTACTTCAATATGTACCACCTACATCTCGATTCCCATTACCTTTATAAGTCTCCTACAACTGTCATATTCTTTTTGTTTGAAACATTTCCTTTAGAACTTCCTTTGCTGTGTGTGTATGTTACTGATAAATTATCTCACATCTTGGTTGTTTAAAAGACCTTCATTTTGACTTAATGCTAGCATGATGGTTTTCCTGCATAGGGGTTCTAAATTCATGATGATTATCTCTCAATAGATAGAAGGAACTATTTTGTCATCTTCTTGTTTTTGTTTTTGCCATTGGGAAATATGATGTCAATTTAATTGTTCACACTTTTACATATGTTTTGGTATCTTTTTTTTCTCAGTGATTTTAATATCTTCTTTTTTTCCTATAGTTTTCCTATGATACATACATACTTTTTTAAATTGTATTTATTTTTCCTTTGAATTCACTGAGGTTATGTGATTTGAAGTTTGTGCTCTTTGAAAAATCTTGTTAAATGTTTGTCCATTTTTCTTAGACATCTCAGAATGCTGTAACAAATTATCATAGACTAGATGGCTTATAAATGACAGAAATTTATTTATTTATTTATTTAAATCATGCTAGAGGCTGGAACGTTCAAGAATAAAATTCGAGTATATTTGGTATCTAGTGAGGATCAAAGATGGCCATCTTCCAGCTAAAATGTCACATGGTGGAAAGGTTGAGCCTCTCTCTAGGGCTTCTATTTTAAGGGTACTAATCCCATTCATAAAGGCTCTGGTCCCATGACCTAATCACCTCCCAAATCCATTTCAAAATGTCCTCACATTGAGGAATAGGCTTCCACGTATGAAAAGACTCACACATTTAGTCTTAGCACACGCACACGTTTGTTTTTTGTCCTTACACCTTCTCAACAAGAGACGATGCAGGAGGGGGCCTCATCAGATGTGGCCCTTTATCTAGGACTTCCCAGCATCCAAAACTATTAGCCAAATAAATTCCTGTTCATTACATACTACCCAGTCTCTGACATTCAGCTATAGCAGCATAAAATGAACTAAGACATAACTTTTTTTACTCCATTCTGTCTTTTAATATTTTTTTCTTTCCCATTTTTTATCTTTTTTTTTTTTGGTTTGGTCTCTGGTGCCATTCTGCATTATTACTTTGAATCTGTCTCCTGGATATTATTTTATATATTTATCTTTGTCTAACTTGCTTAATTCATTACTGTGTTTTTAACTTTTATTATTTTATTTGAATTTGCCTTTATTTGATTCTTTTTCAGCTCAGCTATTCTTCAGTCTCTCATCCCTTGTTAAAGTGAATATTCATATTTCCTATTTTGTTATTTCTAAACATCTAAAATCTGTGTAGGTCTGTTTCTCTTGGTTATTGTTTCTGTAGGTTCTATTATGTTGTCTTATATTCCTGGTGTTTTCAGTAAGCAGCTCTTGGTACTCTAAAGTGGATCTGTGGAAATTAGTTGATAGGTGGCTAAAGTTAAGACTTTACCAAATATTTGTTTGTTTTTCTTTTCTTTGTCCTCTGGGGAACAACAAACCTAGGATCACTTTAAATTCTCCCCTGAGATCATTCCTCTGCCCACCTCCAATAGGGAATCTTGTTTGCATTGCAAATTGAAACACAGCTTTGTATGAGTATGAATGTCCAAAGTACACCTGTTCCTCTTAGCACAAAGACTGAGACAGCATAGTTTCCTTGTTCTCCTATGTGACAGAGCTTTCTTTCATTCACCTTTATACAAGGATACAGCACCCAGGAATCTAGTTTTTTTGTGAGATCTCCTATTAGATCCCCTGCATTTGGCTGGGTTTTAAGTTTTATTCTCTGTGCTGAGGCAACCTTTAATGTAGAAATTTCAGGTCATGAGACTTCAGCATATACTCTCAGAATGAGAGGTAGGTTGGGTACTCACTCTACTTCTATAGTTCTAACTTCCATTTTGCAGCTGCAATTTTCGGATCCCTGCGTGTGTATGTGGTGTGTGTGTGTGTGTGTGCATGAATGTAAGTGCACACACATATGTGCTGCAACAATATTGTATTTAAATATATTTTTAGTAATATCTTTTATCAAGCACCTTGTTTCAATGAGAAGAGTTGGTCAGGACAGATAATCTACCAGGCTAGTAAAAAATGGAGGACTTCTTTTATCTTCTTGGTGATAAAACCTGGAACATGGACAGATATGCATAAATATGATCCATGATTCAATGATCCAATGCAGTGGGATTCATATAACTAAACCCTCATACCTCATCCCCAAAAGAATCTTATTCCACCTTAGCTTCTTCTATCCTGAGTATCAAGGACATCCTTTGATTCTTTGTAATAACCATTTTTTTTTTTTTTTTTTTTTTGCAGAATCCATTTACTTTGAAAGAGAAAAAGCAGGAGCTTTGATGTCTAGTAAACCTGTATCCTGATACTACCATTTGGCATCTAAAATACACTTTTTTTTCAGGTTAGACTGATCCATTGAAGAGGTGTTGTGCGTACATAGTAGATGCTCAAAAATTGTAGATAATTGTGTAGCAGTGGGTTCTTCCTTTACCATTATGCTTCAAAATACCTTGTCTTAAGAATTAGAACACCCCCCCTCATTTATTGGAATTTAGTTTCTGAGTTTGTATTTCATCTTGTCCTCTGTGCATTTCATCTGCTTGTATCTTCATCTCACTTTATTTTCCAACATCTGCATATAGAATATGACAATTTACAGGAATATTTAGTTTGGAGGTTATATAATCTCTATCACAGGAGAAAGTGTGTCATGATTCTTCTCTTTCCTTATGTGGTGTTAGGATGTTGAGGTCTATAACTAGATTCACTCCATCAATCTGTCCATGGGTACAGATTACCATCCCTAGGACAAGAAACATTCCTTGTACAGCAAAGTAGCTCATGTGAGTCAGGATTTAAGATGTACTTCTTAGATGCCCAGTGACAATACACTGGGGTATATAAAAATATGGTTTTATACCTCAATCTACTGAGGTAATCCATATCTAAACATTTAAAATTATAGACATACACATAAAATTTTAAACTACTTAGGCAGTTTGAATTTGTTTAATGATAGATACACAACACAAACTAAGGAATTTGTGATGATGTTTGAAACATAAAGACAAGTCTTAAGAAGGTTTTTAAAAAACATCTTGGATATTAATAAAAAGTCAATTCACTTTTTAACTATGGTACATGAGAAAGTACTTATTAAAGGGGTGAAAAAGAAGATAAAACACAAATACAGGTGCACTAATTAACTATCAAATAGCAGAAGGTATTCATGTACAACTTCCATAAGTCACTCTCAAACAAATACCACAGTATCACATGTAAATGGGAAGCAATTCAAAAACTAATTTCTGATCACTCCATTTTAAAGATGAAGAAACTTAGACCAAAAGAAGATAAATAGACAAATGGTATTACCAAAACCCTAATCAACCATTCGATCACCAAAACTGTAAGAAAATATCTTATTAGTATTGATAAATGTTCAACACATTAAAATGTAATATGAAGCTCATTTTTATCTTTTTTTTCCCTTACATATATTCACAGGAAATTCTTCATCCCTCTAAAGGAGAAAAGGCTACAGTTTTAGAAAGAGTGATATTATAAAAGAATCATTTTTCATTAAAGTGTTCTATACATTGATTATTTCAATAATAACTTATACTCCTTTAATTCACCTTAGAAGAGTCTTTCTAATTAATTCAACAAAATTAATACTATAGTAAGTCCTTAATTTAAGCATGCCTACATTATAAGAATGGAAAATTGAAATGATAAAATTCAGTCCACTGAATGCATATAAAATATATTTATGCAAGTTTTCCATTAATATTTATTTTAATCTGCAAAGGGAAGGGGAATAGCCATTGTGTTACCCAAGTGTAAATTTTAGATTCTACCTCTAGGCAACTCTGTTGTAAAATATAGGAGAAATAGGAAATCCTTCAGAACGTATGGGTGCTTAGCTCGTTCTTGCTGCTTCCACACAAAGACCAGCAATTATCCTGTTGCTCACTGCACATCCCTGGAGAATCTGCTCTTGACATCATGAGTATACCCTCAAGTGTTTCCACATTATGATATGCCCATGCCATAGAAATCTGAGGACTTGCTCATTCGAATTATTCTGTTAATGGAACAATCTGAAGTCTCGTTTTTATGAAGCTGAATAGAAGTTATATATGAGTAAAGAATTATAATAGCTTTTCAGCTTCAATCTTTTCATGGTGTTAGTTTGTATCTTTAGGTTTACTCTCAAGAGCAAAAGCAATTTTTAAAAATGCTTCAGATGAAACACACACACAGTTTTGAACTTTTATCTCCATTGAAAGAAAAAAAATCATTTAAAGGGTCTCAAGAAACACCGGACATTTGGGGGAATGAACAAATGTTATTCTCAAATTGGATTCCAAAACTATCCACATCCCAATTTGTGGAAGCTTTGAATATGCTATCTTATATTACAAAAGGACTTCCAGATGGGAAGATTATCAGGATTCTTGGAGGGCCTAATATCATCATGTAAAATTATTAAAAGTGGAGAACTTTTCCCAGAAGTGGTCAAAGTAGGCAGAATAAGAAAGAAATAGCACCCATTTTTTGCTAGTTGTGAAATATAGGGGTTATTTATAAGGACTTGCAAGAGATTTCTACTAACTGAAAACTGCAAAGAAATAGGCCATTTCCTTAAGCCCTAGAAAGGACTATAGTCCCCAGAACATCCTGGCTTTAGCTCACTTACTTTTCTGGTCTACAAAAGTGAAAGATAACAAATTTGTTGAGCTAAACATTACGTTTGTGGTGAATTGTTAGAGTAGTAATAGAAAATTAGTATGGTGCCTGACCTCAAACAACCATGTGTGGGGTAAAAATAGCTGGTGCCTCTCTTTTACAATTGAGAGAACTAGTCATCAAATCATTAACAGAATTATCCAAAAATCCATGTGCTAACAGGTGGTGGTATTGGGATGTAAAGAGCCCCTGCCATGCTGACTTGTTTAGATGACTCCCAAAACATCGGTTCACAAAACTAGAAAAGCTGAGAGGATATAAAACAGAGGTGTGGAAATAAGTGAGTTATGAATTGCAGAGGGAGGCTGGGCTTGGTCTCAGAGGAATGAAAAATCATCTTGTTTGGTAGAAATGCCCAGAGATGATGCGCTACTGAACCTTGAAAAATAGGGTTGGGGAGGTTCCTGATGCTGATGAGAATCAGGGAGGTAATACAGAGTACCTTGGTGAATGACATGATATCTTCAAGGAACTATGGAGAGACAGCAATGTCTTTTGAACAAGGATGTTGCTTATTAAATGTGCATTAAAATTATCAGAATTATCAACCCAGTGGCACCACAAAGAACCATAATAGAAACAGACCGAGAAACCCAATGCTATTTAAACATAAATGTATTAATTGCAGTAAAATACAATGAAAATTGAAACTATGACTAAAAGGAAAAAAAAAAGCAGTTTTGAGATACAAAAGGAAAATAAAAAGAAGCACTTGGGGAAAGAGTGCTAAATGCAGGTACAGTAAATAAATAACATTTCATCATCTGACACTATCATTTTATGAGTGTCTACTAGTTACTCTGTAAAACATTTTCTATAAATTCCACCAGAAGTTAACATTCATTAAGCATGTTGTTCTGGGCTCTGATTTAAACAATTTTATTTGTATTACAAATACTTGCTACATAATAAATTTCTAAAATAGCTACCTTTAATAGTCCCCTTTAACAGATTTGAAACTGATGGTGCAGAAAGAACACCATGCCTGCTAACGAACGAAAAAGTAGCAAATAACAAAATCTGGATTCTAACTCACAGTTCTCTGAGTTAAAGTCCCAAACTTTAAACCATAGCATGTTCCTCCAACTCCTGACACAAAGTGTTCCTCTTTGGTAACAGCTTTGGATTTCAGAGGAATTTAATTTTATTTTCTGAGTACTAGTTTCCTGAAGCATTGAAAATATTTTTCACTCTGGTTAATCTGCCAACTGTGGGCAAATACAAGTTTAAGCTGGAGAATAATAAGAGCCTCTTTTTTCTCAGCAAATGAAAATAGTCCAGTATCTTGTAGTAGCTAAACTGCAAGATCTGAAGCAAATGAAACCATAAATACAGATATACCACTCCTGTGGATTCTAAATTCTGTGCTAAATTAAGTCAAAATGCTAAAATTATAGAATTGGCATAAATTGCCAAATTTTATTTCTCCCAGAGTAAGAGTCTTTAAATACTCGCTAAGCTGCTTAGTGTCTTTTGAATCAAAGAACTTTTATAATACACTGAAGTGATAAAATGTGATGTGTAAGAGCTAAAGTAATAAACCACATGGATTAAATGTCTCTCAAAATACTATTGGGTTTAAAAAGCTAAGAGAATACACTTAGGTGAAAAAAGTAACATAAGAAAATGTCACAAGGATTGACCGGGAGCAAACATATGAGAAATAGCTTAAGACATGTTCCCAAACTAAAAAATGTACCAGCTTATCTCCCTCTAATTAATGCACCAAAGTAGAACTTTAATTAAAATACAATTAGAGATGAAACCAACATGCAATATGATGGATATAGAGTGGATTAAAAAATACTCAGCAAAATGTCTAATCAAATAAAATATCCTCATGCTATCTATTATAAGCCTAGAAGTGAACAGAAACCTCCTTCCACTGCTGAAAATATAGTTTCCTGTTCTTCTGTCTCCACCAAACTTCATGTGTAGTCATCAAGTCAATAAGTATTTTATTTTTTTTGCATTTTGCAAAGTGCCTTTATTTATTGTCAGTACTTTCCTGATTCATTTTAGGGAAGGGTGGTGGTGAGTATCTGTGCGCATTGGTAAAATGGACTAATATCTTTTATCTATGCATATTATGTTAGCTGAACTTCTGCATGCTAAGAATAACAGTGATAGACTAGGTCTACTGATTCAAACTATTTGGTAAGCTATTCAATTATACCTGCAGAGAAGATGTCTTTTACAGGAGAAAATAGCATGTAATGATGTGATGGTTATGCAGTTGATTTTTCTCAAACAAAATAAACTGAAGTCCTCCATAGACAACAAAATAATCAAAATCCAATAAATGACTAAAATTATTTTTAAATTACTTTCATTGTGAATAATAAGATATGTTGATTCTCGCAAGAGAATACTAATATAAATACTAAATAATATTTGAAAAATTGATGACATTTTGGGATCAATAGCTGGCATGTCATCTTACTATTCCCTGTTTATAACTTGATTCCTCTGTGAACAATGTCTACTATAAGCTATGAAAAGCAGTAACAGGCAATTTATAATTGCTGAAACTTTCATTGTATCCAATAATCTAGGATTCTGGTCATCAGTAGCAGAGAAACTGCAGAACAAGCTAAAACAATCTACAGTCAGAGCCTAGAGGATTCTTACAGTGCTCCACACACAATTATAAAAAAGTGGCCACACTCAGGAAGAACATGGGTATCAGGAATCTTAGCACTTCCAAATCCATGTGAATAATGTTCCTGATATTCTGGCTAGAAAATTTCTCAAGTTTCTCATGTTTTCTCTCTTTACCTCCTATTTCAGAACAGGTCATTGAGTTTTGTTTTTTTTGTTTGTTTGTTTGTTTATTTTTCAAGTTGACTGTTTTGATTTCTGTCCTCAGATAGAGGACAAAATCAGATCTCTTCTGGAAAACGTGTTCCTTTCTTTTTTTTTCCTTCTATTTCTCCCCTTATTTTTGCATCTCATGTTACCTACACTTGAGAAAAGATTTCCTTTTTTTTTTTTTTTTTTTGGTACTGGGGATTGAATTCAGGGGCACTTGACCACTGAGCCACATACCCAGCCCTATTTTGTATTTTATTTAGAGACAGGGTCTCATTGAGTTGCTTAGGGCCTCGCTAAGTTGCTGAGGCTGGCTTTGAATTCACAATCCTCCTGCCTCAGCATCCCAAGTGCTAGGATTACAGGCGTGCACCACCATGCCCAGTGAGAAAAGATTTCCTTTAAAGAAATTAGTGTAAAATCCTCCATTATAATATGCTTTCCTATGTAAAATCTATTAAATAGCACAAATAAATAGTACTACCATAAAAAAGTAAAAATGCATATGACAGCTGTGAAGAAATGTAGCATTTAGGGATGACAGGTCAGTGTTAGAAAGAATTGTTGGAGTTTTTGTTTGTTTGTTTTTTTACTTCCAAACCTATTTTAGCTTATTTCTGCGGTTTGCATGTGGTTTTAGTGTGTCTCCGAAAGGTTCATGCGATGGAGAGCTTGGTCCTCAGTGTCACAGTGTACAGAGGATATAATCTTCAAGGGTGGGATCCTGTGGGAGGTCACTGGGGGCACTGTCCCTGTCAGCAGTAAGGTAGTTCCCAAGGGGCCCTGAGTTAGTTCTTGTGAGAGGGATGTTATAAAGAGGGATGTTATAAAACAAAGAGTCTCTTCCCTTCCTTTCTTCTGGTTTTCTTTTGGGGACTGGGGAAAATGTTATAGTGTAGATCGTCTTCTGGTTTTCTTCTGTCTCACATATGCTCTCACCATGGCCCTAACCCTAACCCTAACCCTTGCCAGAGCTTGTGCTAAAGCTATTGGCTAAACAAATCTCTTTTCTTTATAAGGATCCAGCCTCAGGTAGTTTAATATAGTAATGTAAGACAGACTTATATATATAAGTCATATATATATATGTCATATACACACACACACACATATGTATATTTTTAAAATCAAGTTTTATACTTCAGAGAATGTGGCCCCTTTTCCTGCTGTTATTAACCAAAATTTCAAATGTAGTCTATATTTACTGTTAACTTATTATAGTCCAGTCTCCTTTCCTTTTTACTTAAGGTAAATAGGTCTCATAAAGATAGCCAAGAAAAATTAAAACTATGAGATTATATATATTTAAATTTTCTATGATTTCTTCTTTTCACTATGACTCTTCCTTCTCGGTTTTTCCCTGGCTAACCCTCATCCATATATCCCAACAATGTCAGAAAAAATTTTTTCTCTACTCTGTCATTTGTTTTATCTTATTCCACAGTTTCAACTTCTTTGCAAATGACTATTAACTAAATCTCTTCAGTACGTTAGTTCCCTTGAGATATACATTTATTTATTTGCTGAGCATATTTAGGATGCCTTCATATACTTCAAAATCCCCACCAACCAGTACAAACAGATCATATGTACCCTCAACACAATCCCGCCTCCATGCTCCATAGGATAGAATTACATTCCACTTAGTTACAAAGCGCAGAGCTTCTAAGAATATTCTTCTTGGCCTCTACATGCAGGACATCACTATACTGTCAGTCAAACCTCATAATGTTGAAAACATTTTAGCTACACTATCCCAGTATTCTTATTTCCTCTTTCACACATTGCTGTTTCTGAGGAAGATATATCCTTACCATGTGGCCAATGTTATATTCTACTGGAAAGCTGCTCTTCTTGGGTGATGAACTATACTTTCTCTCACTTGCATTTTATTAATTTCTTGCCCTATAATTCCTTTCTACAAATTAATACAAAAGAGAAATGCCTTCTACACTTCTTCCTCTGCTTGCTAATGAGTCACTTATTTTACAACCACTTGCAATTTGCTCTGTTCCAGACTGTCAAATGATAAATGTCATTTCTACAGCTGTTTCCAATGTCTTGCACAGCGCACATAACTTTTCCAAGACACCTTTCTCACTCATTCTGCAGCATCCATATTGCCAATTATACCAAGTTTCCTAAAGTTCTTGTACTTCCTCCATGACATGCATTTCCCTGTTGGTTACACAAAGTTCATATTTGCTTCTTCAGTGACTACTCTTTCCTGCTTCCAGTGTAGATAATGTCTGTTAGGGTTTAGATATACAGTGTTCCCTGAAAGCTCATGTGTGGGACAAAGAATTAAAGAATTTTCAGAGGTGAAATGATTGGGTTATGAGAGGTGCAACCTAATCAGTGGATTAATCCACTGATGGGGATTAACTGGGCATTAACTGCAGACAGGTAGGGTATGGCTGGAGGAAGTAGGAAAATGATGTGTCTTTGGGGTATCATTTTGTACTTGGTGAAAGGCGATCTCTCTTAATTCCTAGTTGTCATATTCGGAGCTACTTTCCTCTTTCCTACTCTTTGGGCATGATGTTCTGCTCATTTGGGACAATAGATATGCAGTTGACCCACCATGGACTGAACCTCTGAAACTGTGAGCCCAAATAATTTTTTACCTTTTCTAAATTATTCTCATCAGTTATTTTTGTCACACTAAGGAAGAGCATATTAAATCAAAAATTGTTACCCAGAAGTGGGATCATTTCTGTGACTAACTTGACTTTGGTTCCATAGCCTTTAGAGATGGCTTGTGAGGGGGATGAGAGAATTATGAAAAGTTTAGAGGTGCAAGTTGGAAAAAACTTTAGAATGTTGTAAACAGAGCTTAATAAGTGATTCTGATGGAAGCCTAGAAGATCAGAATGTTGATAAGACTATGGACATAAAGAACGAGGTCCTGAGATTTCAGTGTGGGAGGACTCTATTGGACATTAAACTAGAGGCTGCTCATGGTTATGTTCTGGCAAAGAAATTATCTACATTGTGCACAGGCCCTGAGACTTTATGTGAGGCTGAATTAAAAAAGTGATGTAGTAATTATATGGTGTAGGAAATTTCAAGGTTGCACAACATTCAGACAGTAGAATGAATATTGCTGGTGGCTTTTAGCCAAGTTTGCTGTGATAATCAAGAGCAAAAAGCAAAGCAAAAAAATCTGAAAAATTTGTAGCTTGGCAAGAAAATTGCTTGTAAAACTGAGGTTAAGGAATCTGCAGTTATTAAAGACATTATAGCAACTAAAAAGATGCTAAGTACTTTACCCACAGACAATAGGAGAGATGGCTTGATGGCATTTCAGGAATTGGCAAGACCACACCCCTCTCATGCTCAAGGGGATAAAAGTAAAAGTTCTGGAATGAGACCATGGGGGCATCCTGCTTACATAAGGGGACCCAGAAATTTCTTTCACCATGCTCAGCCACTTCGACCCTCAAAGGATGTGGCAGCCTGGTCTCTCAAGTCTTAGCTATTTCTCAAGATGGTAACAGACCAAGGTGTCAATCATGTTGTACAATCAGTTCTACAAGAACACAGGATGCTTAAGGTAGGGGGTCATGGATGCTTCTACCAAGATTTTAAAGGAAGGCGTGGGAAGTCAGGCAAAGTATAGCAGGGTCAGAGTTCCTGCAATGTGCCCCTAAAAGGATGATATATGAAGATGTGAGAAGGAAGCCAAAGCTGCCGTGGAGACCCCAAAGATTGAGAAATGCCAGTAAAATGGGACATTTGGCATGGAAAGTTGCAGGAACCAAGGAGAAAAAAATCCATGAGAAAGGTCATGTGAGATGCAACTATCAAAGCCATATGGATACAGCTATATAACCCATTACAGAAAATCACAATGCCATATGCCCCAGGTAATGAATGTGGACCTACAGAATTTTTTTACCCAAGGGGATTTTGATCCTACTTTGATCCCATCCCTTCTTTTTATGTCCCTATTTCTAATATGTGAAATGGAAATGTTTACCCTGTGCCATTATACACTGCCATTATACACTGAAGATATATATATATGTATATATATATAGCTTTTGATCTTTATAAGGGAAAATACCCATGGGTTTTCCTTGAGTCTCAGATGAGATTTTGGACTTGGAATTTTGGGAAATGCTGGAACTGTTAAGAATATTGGGACTCTTAGAAATGGACTAAATATATTTTGTTTTATGAGAAGGACCTGAACTTTTGGGGGCCAGGAAAAAATATGGTTTAGATATGTCTCCCAATAGCTCATGTTTATGACAGGAAATTTTCAGATGATTAATCAGATTATGAGAGGTATAACCTAATCAGTGGATTGATCACTGATATTGATTAACTAGGCAGTAACTATATACATGTTGGGTATGGCTGGATAAAGTAGGTCACTGGCGGTGTGTCTTTGGGATTTATATTTTGTTGTTGATGAATAGAGTTCTCTGTTTCCTTGTTGCCATACCCTGAGTTGCTTTCCTCCACCATGCCCTTCTGCTATGATATTCTGCCTCACCTTGGGCCCATAACTTTGAAGTTGGCCAACTACAAAGTAAAACATTATCAAAAATCATAGTTTGAATTTTTTCTTTTATAGTCTTAGAGATGATCCATTTCTATGTTATAATCTAAAATATCTATGTGACATATTCAAAAATCTTCTTCAGTTTTGAATTTCAGAATTTTGTTTACGAGTACATTAGGTATGCAGACACCTCTGTTTAAGTAGCTTTGCAAAAACTTGAATTTAACATATACAAAACCAATGTTATATTCTAGATCAACCAAGTATCAACTGATTATCTATTTCTGTCCATTCACAAATCCCTTTTTTCTATTGGAAAGGGTTATCACTAATGACCCAGTTTTTCTTGTCCCCACACTTTCATACAAGCATTAAGAATTCAACCTAATATTTATTTAATATGTCACTTTTCTCCAGTGTACTTGTGGTACATAAACTGTATTTCTCCATACCAGAGGAATTTTCTGAATGCACTCTTCTGTTACTATTTCATTTGTTTTTTCCAAGACCCTTTCTCATTACTTTCCAAACTAAAGACAGATATTTTTCTTTCTCTCCTAGTATTCAATATGTGTTAAAATCTTTGACATGGATTTTATTCACTAATCATCTGGGTGATCTTTTAAACTAACCCCACCTAATCCAGAACTTTGGAGTCAGAATTGCTTTTAACAAACCCAAGAGAGCCGCATAGTTTATAAGCACATGATCATTCTGAGCATTCAGGTTTGGGAACCACTGGAACATAATTTAACTCCAACTTATCTTTCCTACCTTATTTGAATGATTTCCTTATTCATGTTTTTCATTCTAGAAACACTTAGATACCCCTTGACCATTGGAAGGTCCAGTGTTATCTGTACTCTTACGTTTTTGCTCATACTCTTCCAGTACTGGGTCCATCCTTTGTCCTTTCTACAGTTGTCATGCTTCCAGTGATACTCAAATACCTTCTTCAAGTATCTACTTCATGATCTCCTACCTACAAGTAACCTGTTTGTTTTGAAATGGCAGCATGAATGTACCTCTTTCCTTACATTTTTCTCTAATTTTGAACAAAGCAAAATACACATTTTAATTCATTCATGCAATATTGTAAGTCCCTCAAAGACCATGGGACATAGTCTTTGCACATTATATACCATGGGATAACTTATACACATTATATAACACATAGCACACACATTGATTATACAAATCAATGTTTTAATAATTGTTGAAGAAAACTGGAATTGTTAGATTTAACCCATTCACTCAGAGAAAGACACATATAATTAAACATATTAAAATACATGGTACTAGTTTCCATCTAGGATTACTCCTTGAACATAAAGTAAGAAGAAAAGGACAGCAATTTTCCTAGAAAATACTTTATGAGCACATATTTTCTGCCTTTTTTATGATTTTCAAACATGGCTGCATTAGAGTGACACAAAACAGGTTATATAAAAATCAACCATGGAAAATCATTAGAAAAAAATCTGAACTCTCAGTTCAAACATCACCATTTCCAACCAAGATATGTAATGATCTCCCTTATGTGAAAAATTGAAAACTGGCAGCCCTTCATCTGTCATAGTTATATTCATGATTAGTATTGTAATACTGCTTCCATAATGAGCACCATTAAATTTTAAATCTTATAAAACTAGTAGTAATAATGAAAAGAGATTTTCTTTTGTGCATTTAGCAATTAGATGCATACAATGTATGTCAATCATTTTATAGATGCTACTCATTTGGCTATGTGAATTCTATTTTTTTTCATAGAGTGGTTAGAAGGTCAGATATTTTCCATAGATAAAAGGCAAAATCCTAAACCAGAATTCAGCTTTTCATAAGGAATAAGCCTATATGCTTCCTCAAAAAAGTTGAAGAAAGATGAAGCCCATGATTTTTGACCTTCAAGATTTGTAAGCCCCCTGTAAGCTGAAGTATTTTTTTAATGGTGTAGTGAGGGAAAAAGTAAAGAGTATAGAACAAAACACATTCTGCCCTTTAAGCTTTGGATAGGAAGTAGGAGACAGATGGAAAACTCCATTGTGTGCTTTCTGTGCCACCTGTCACCATCTGAATGGTAGCCAGTATTACCACCATACCTTATTAAGTTGCTTGATAGAAATATTGGCACTAGTAGTGGAACTACTTTTCTTGGAGTTAATGAAACTTACAGCTTATGTAAGGATAAAAATACAGGCTGCACTTGTAAGAAATATCTGACAATCTAACACTACTAATTTAATCAATAAAATATAAAGTGTTTGTAATTTTTGTTAATGTTGGAATGTGATTTAGAATTTATGGGAAGAAACAACTGAGCTAGTTATACAGTTAGTAAGTGGCCCAACCATACATAAACCTTTACTTCTGGAAGACAGCCCTAATGGATGATGAAGAAAATCATTTAAAAACCTGAACATGAAGAATGTAAATGGTTAGTGTATTTATCAATACATAAATAAGCACATAAAATTCAATACAGTGTAGTGGCTACAAGGCTTGGAACATGATGGGCAATTGGTTAAATAGGAAGAGATAGAATACAGTACTTATGTTTCTAAGAAATGTACAGTATATACAGTAGAATTTAGCACTTGATAATGTACCTATAATTGAGTGTCCTAATTGGATCACTCAAAATTATTCTGTTCTCCCTAGTAGATACCATCATTAAAGGCTTATAAATTACAGGTAGCACTACTGCTGAATACAAAATAGATGAGTAATAAAGTTCATGTTTAATTAAGCTCCTATTGGCCTGGAAAATGATGCCAAAAGAAATAGCATTTTAGGAAAGATTGCAAGATGGGAGAAAGCAATAGGATTTGAGGAACTGTAGCTTTGAGGTGTCATGTTCAGATTATAAGATGTGTTAGAGACAGAATGAGCTACACAGATTTGATACTGAAAAGTAAATTTGTAGAGACCCCAAGAACAGAAACCACACAAAAGGAAAAGTTTGAGAAAGTGAAAGAGTTAAGTTGATCTGATGAAGATCAGGGTTGCATGTAGTATGATGTAAATTCCAGAATAACTTTGAGGAATGCAATCATCTTCAGAGCCTATGACACAGAGGAGAAGGAAAACAATATTGAAAATTAAATACCGAAAAACCAAATTTATGCTGATTGATAATGGAGGAGTGTGTGTGTGTGTGTGTATGTGTGTGTGTGTGTGTACTGTAATGCTGGGATTCAGTCCAGAGCCTCATGCATGCTAGGCAAGCACTCTATCACTGAGCTACATCCTCAGCCCCAGGAAAACATTTTTTAAACACAGATAAGAGATAATGTTATCTGTATGATTTTTGGAACATCCATAAAATATAATGAGCTGAGAAAACAAGAATTTGTATATTGATAGGTGGGCTTTAGTTGATTTCATGCACATTTGTTCATGATTTTTGTAGATTCCTATACTTTCCCTTGGACACTTAGAAAGGAATGATATTTTTAAAACATGATGGTCTAAGTTACAAAGGTTATTGGGGACTTGGGTCATTGGGGCATAGAAAATAAAGTCTATGTAGTATCACAAATATATCTTAAAATTTGAAAAAAAATAAGATGACTTGTTCGGGTCCATTTCACTATGCTTACTTCTACATAAATGTGAATTTTAAGGAAAGAGAGACAAGGGAAAGGAGGCAAGCACAGTCCTAGCTTATTTCCAAAACCTTGGAATGGGAAGATGAGCTACAGAAAAGATTTCACTCATTCTGCTTTGGCAGGATCACAGTCACCATCAGGGCTCACTGTGGGGAACAAAAGTGCTAAGCTGGGACACCTGGATACACAGGTGGGAGAGAGCAGACCTCATAATCTTGCTAAAGGGGCTATGGCTCTAGCTGACTGTTTCAATGCTATTGCAGAAGATATTATGATGGGATAGGATTGAAACAGATACAGATAGTACATCTGTTTTATTTCAAAAAGGCACATTTATGCTCTAAAAATTAACTCAAAAAGATAATTTAAATGATTGGCATTAAAGTCTACTATATGACAAAAAAAATATGTTAACACATGTACCATTACTATGGTGGTTCATAAGTTTTCCAACTGTTAAACCCAAAGAGTTCATTCACAGGCCCTGATTGGCTCCCAATGTGCCCCAGCAACTCAGAATTTTCCTATATCCTACTTAAAGATACTGCCAAGTGTGTCTCTTGTGATTTCTTGTTCCAAAGAATCAATATGGAAGGACTGCAGTCTCCCCATTTCTATCAAATAACATAAGCTTTCAACATAATTTACAAGGTGGAGGCTCTGTATGGCCTCTTAAGTTTGTTCAATAAAAAAGACTAAGAAAGGCATTTCAATTGCCCAGTTGTAGGCAGATTATCAGTTGTACTAGGGCATATTTTGCTTAAACAAATTTGATTGAAGAAATGGATTCAGACTTGGATTAAGGACCAATTCTCTATTCTTATGTATTTCATAATTTGTCTTACAGTGACTTCTTTAGTTACAATCAACTTATTTTATTTTCATTGAATCTTTTTTTTAACCTCAAAGATCCTGATTATTTATTATTTTGTCTTCTGCAACATGTAGGCTTGTCATGATCCTTCATGGCTTGTGCTATATTATGATGCCTCTATGTTGTTTCTTTCAACTTCAGTTCAAGCTAATAACTTTCATTCTTTTACTTGGCATTTTCTGATTTATTCAGCACACCTTTTCAGATCAGTGCATTTCACAAGTTGCTGATCAACTCACTGATTAAATATCCTTGAGCTATTTGCCCATTGAACTCTAGCCAGTCATCCCAGGGGAAGAGCTGAGCCATGAGACTGCTTGGAAAAGGCTGGAAAATTGGAAGCACCATGGTTGGCAGGTTGAGTACTAAACTGAGAAATCAATCAGGGAATGGGGAAAAGATATTTGAATGCTGACAGATTTTAAATAAGTTTGAGAGGTGTTGTCTAAATCAGATGGGCCTATAGGAATGGAGTTGGAGGGTTTTGATAACCACATCAACATAGTGTGGTTCTCATGAGGGACTTCTTTGTTACAAACTGCTAATTCCTTGTTGTATTCTCGTATGGATGCAAAAGAACCAGCTCATGCTATGGACTTTTGTTATAAAGGCACCAATCCTATTTATGAGGGCTCCACTCTCATGACCTAATTAATTCCCAAATACCCACTTCCAAATACCATCACATTGGAGTTTAGATTACAATGTATGAATTTGGGGGACACATTCAACACATTATAGATGGCAAATAAATCAAGAGGGTAGAGTTCCCATGACAAAATTAATGCCTTTTTAAGAACAAACATGAGAGAGATCTCTTACTTCATACAAAGACACAGCAAGAAAGCAGCAGTTGATAAGCTCGAGTCCTCACTAGAATCTGACCATATTGGCACTCTGATCTTAAACTCTTCTGTCTCTAGAATGATGAGAAATAAGTGTCTATTGTTGGAGCCACTGAGACTATGGCATTTTGTGATAACAGTGTGAGTTGACTAAGACAAGACTATTTGTCTTCCTTTACTACAGGATTACTTGGCATTCTGTTGTTGGCCCACTTTCCCTCAGTCATGAGGCATTACCTTCTGTGATAAAAGGTGTCACACCTGGGCCTAGGTTGATTAATAGAGAGCTGGATTAGGGAAGGTGCATAGGAAAATGAGTCTATCCAAAACAGGAAGTCCTTACCAAAATTCAGCTACAAATGATATCTATGGTATATCTGGAAAATTAGATCATTATGGCTACTGGGGGTAAAAAATGCTTTTCAAATCTAAAGTTGTAGCATTAATATTAATACCACTGCTTTAATTTAAGAATGTTTGGATGTGCAAATATCCTAAATGTTCTACAATAAAAAACAGATTAAAAGATAAAGGACTCACAAAGCTTACAGACACTCACAGGCACTGAAATCCCTAGAGAAACGTGTGTAAGTGTAAATGCCAACTTCAATATTAGAAGAGTTTTGCAAAACAGCAATGTTATAGTTCTACTTCCTTTTAAATGGAACACATGAGCCAGCTCATAGAAAAAGTCTCAGCTACACAGGATCCCAAAGGAAGGGAAAGTCAGTCTGCAATCAACATGAAAGGGATCCAAATAGAAAGACGATCAAGTCCCTCTAAGTGGCACAAATAATAAAAAGGTTTGCATTCAGGCTACTAGATTCACAGCATTATTAACCTATTTTTTTCTTACTCTTTCTTTCCATTTAATTTATTTTGGCCTTCAGGAAAGTAGCAATGGGGAATCTTCAAAAAATGAAGAGACATTTCTCTCAAAGACCGTAACACACAATAATATAAATGTGTTATTTCAGCAGCTTCACCTGTGAAATGGAGGTTATAAATACTCTATTCCTATTTCTTACAGGGTCACTGGGAGAACTCAAAAAAATTTGTAAAGTACTTCTTACAAAAAGACTCTTGTGTTGAGTGCTAAATTCATTATAAGTAATAACACAACAAATAAAACCACCTCTTCTCCTACCTCCTAAAGTCTTACCTGGCAGGTTTATTAGTGTTACTGAAAACAATTCTGATTTATTAAAAGAAGACACCACACATTCTTGCAGGCCACGAAGTAAAGAGAAGGGCCCTGTTTTAGTTAGCCTTTCCACCATTGCGACCAAAAGACCTGACAAGAACAATTAGAGGAGGAAAAGTTTATTTAGGGCTCAAGTTTTCAAAGGTCTCAGTCCACAGACCACTGACTCCATTGTTCTGGGCTGCAGGTGAGGCAGCACTTCATGGCAAAAGAGTATGACAGAGGAAAGCAGCTCAGAAAATGGCACCAGGATGCAGAGAGAGAGCTCCCCTCAATAAAGACAAAATATACAAACCACAGGCACATCCTCGGGGTACTACTTTTTCCAGTCACACCTACCTGCCTATAATTACCACCCAGTTAATCCATTCAACTGAATTAATGTACTGATTATGTGAAGGCTCTCATAACCCAGTTATTTCCCCTCTAAACTTTCATGCATTGTCTAGCACACTTCTTTTGTGGGACACCTCATATACCACCATAACAGGTCCTTTGCTTTTCCAAAATCAAGACTTTAACACAACCTTTTGCCAAATAAGATGCAGGGACGCATCTAACTCAAAAATAATAGAATAAAAACAGGATAAAAGAGGGAAGGAGAAGAAGAAACAACAATCAGAAGCTCTAAACAGTGTGGCCAGGAACTAGATCCTAGTCTTTGAGGAAGACTCTACCTTTGGCAATAGAGTTGACATATTATTTGCTGTTATTTATTCAGCAGAAATGTTATAGGTCTTAACAATATGAAAGAAGAAATGCTCAATAATGTAAAATCAGAGCAAAATTAGTGCAGGGGAAATGATTGTTTTAAAGAAAGTGTGTTTTTTGCAAAATTATATATTATATAAAACTTAGGTACAAAAATAAAGGATTTCAAAAACAGAGGATGTAAAATTCCACCGGTGTCATACCCAAAGACATCTTAGTTTGGTCGTTCTTTGACAACCAATAATATATCTGATCATACTTAATCTACCCCTAGAAGACTACCAAGTGACTGAGCTCACATAAAAGAAAAAAGAAAAGAAAAGAAAAGAAAAGAACAGTTTCACAATATAGCCACTGACCTAATCATATGCCTAGGAAAAATATAAATTAAAGGTTATTCCAAAGCTTTCCTCAGTAAAAACATCTGCCTCTACTGGAACTGAGAATACCCATTCTGTCTTGTTACACTTGACCTATTCTTTGATGCCTTCAATTACTTTAGTTGTTTTTTTCAAGTCTTCCAACATTTTAGAGTAAACAGAAGGCACAAAATATAACTGATGTTTCCCCATCTGTTTCCTTAATAAATGGCCTTTGCTAGAATGACCAGTGTACAAACAGCAAAGGAAAACTACTCATCACAGCATACACCTCCTGCCACCGGAGCAAAGAGCTTTGCTTTGATCAGGATTTTCTCGATGGTGTGACATAATTCTTCCTCTCTCCCAGGTATCTGGGCATCTGGACAAGAAATTCTTCAACAAAAATGAAAGAAATTTCTCTACCAACTCGTAAATGCTTAGTTTATAATTATGTTATACATATTTGAAAATGATCAATCAATAAAACAATGTCCAAATTTAATTTTATTTTAAATGTATGGCTAAGGCTCTTGACCATAGCCCATGCTTCACATTGTCATAAAGTCTCCAAATTACAAGTCACAAAATGAATTAACTTATTTTCTGGTCCTTAAGTCAAATTTAAGTATAACAATTCTAAACTACTTGGTTTGAATGGTGAAGATCTCTTAGAAAAAGAATAAAATTCAACGTGGGTTATTCTAGAAAATGGAGAGTCATAATCAAAGAGAAACATTCTCAGAATAGTCAAGTAGAACAGCTTAATATGACACTTTCATTGGGACCTGATATCATAAATGACTAGGAAATAAGAACATGCATAGCTATGAAAAATACATAGATATAGAAAATTATGTTGCTCCTTGATACTATCCAAAAAATATAGAGGGCCAGTAGGGTAAATCCATCAATTTTTTTGGATAAATTAAAAATTCTTAAACCTTTTGAGAATTAAGAATTAAATTTATACCAATTTAGAAACATTTTAGTTCAATATCTTATTATTTCTCCTCTAGATATTTTTTCTTTTTTTTAAATTTTGTGAACAGAGAACCCAACTTTTGGGACTATCTATATGGAATGCCCAATAAACAAGTGTAAAGTGAAAGAAAGAAGGATTAGAAAAGTGCAGCTACAAGACTTGCATCTTAACTCAGAGGGCATTGACTGTAGTATTTCACTGAGCATAATAAGAATAGCTTATTCTCCCAAGTTAGCCTTTATTCCTGTTCAAGGAATGGCCATATCCTAAATTACTATACCCAGTGGTCATAAACACTAATAAAGGAATGGTTTAAACTTAAATATCCATAACATTTACAAAGTTTATAGAATTTCAGAAAAGTAGGAAGTATACCACTTGCATTAATTCCAACAATCCATGTATTAGGAAAACAGTTTTTATGAAATGTGAAAAGACTAAGATTGCTTAAATCCTTTGGAGGAAACAGAAATTAAATAACCATCCTCTAGTTAAATTTTTTCAGAACTGAAAGTGAGGCATCTAGAAGACTGCTTCATATGCTTGTCATAAGTCAGAATTGAAATGATTTATTTTTCCAATGAAGCATGTTATAAGTAGATTATCTAGGCTCTTTTGGGGCAGCTAAAAATGGCTTACTACTCCTAGACACAATGCAAGAATGGAAAACATGTAATTATTAGAGGATTTTATTGTCTTAAGTTATCTAATGTGATATCTCAAAAAGACACAAAAGCAGGCTTTGTTAATCAATATATGTTTAAATAACTTGTCTCATGTACTTCATCATAATCATTCTCATAAAATCTGTAAGTCAAAGAAATAATTTCAAGTATGACTATGCTTTGGTACAACTTTGGTATACTATCAGTTTCATTTATGAAACTAAAAGTTATTAAAGGACCCTAGTTAATTAATTCAAATGAAAATAATCAGAAGTTCTCCATCCAAAAATTAAATTCTAATGTATGTATACATGCTAAAATATATGTGAATGCTTGTAAATATTCACACTGTATAAATATATGTACTCATGAATATGTAGGTATGTTTATTTGCATATACACAGGTACATATATACACAGAATTCTTATTCCTCCAAAAGTCTTATTCTTGACTCTGAGAGATTGAAATATAAATTTAAAACATACTCCACAATCCCACACTCCTGAAATGGTGTTTTCATAACCCAAATTTGACCAATATATCTATATCCACTCTATATTAAAGTTCATTTCAAACATTTCCACTATGTATTTTTTTCTGGTTATGTCCATACATAGGTAATAACTACTCTAATTTTGTATATTTAAAAAGTTCAATTCATTGTGTTTGTCATTTCCTGATAGGTGTTAACTATCCTGAGTGAATATTCTTTGGAAACAAATGTTCTAATTCTCAATAAGGAAAATATCTAAATGGGATATACACAAAGACAACAATGTTGTGTTTAATTCTTCCAAATCAATTTCTAAAAGAAAGAACCCAGAAAATGAAGAAAATGAAGTTCATCTTACACTTCTTACAGGATCTTCAAACTGACATAAAAAAATTTTTGAGGTACTTTATCAGTGAGTATAAATGCTCTAAATCAAATTAAATAGTTGAAAACCACTTGTTGAAATTCTTGCACATGCCTTAACATAGTAAGGAGTCCAGGAAGGATGGGGAAAGATTATGCAATGGGTAGAGATTGCTTTATGCAGATTGTATTTCCTTGCACTTACTCTGGGACTTTGCTTTAGAAATTCTCCACCCACCCCTCAACTCATATGCAACATCAATCAGTTTCCTCTTTTCTGGCTTGTTCCCATCAGCATACATCATACCCTTATTTATCCCCCAAGGAACAAAAACAAGCAAGCAAAAAAAAAATAATAATAAAAAATACCCAAAAAACAAACAAAAAAAACCCCAAACAGACCAAAATCCTCACCCCTGTCTCCATTTCTTCCTCCAGCTCTGATATCATCAGTTCCTTCCTCTTAAAAGGGAAATTTCTCAAAACTGTCCTATGGACTCTTTCCAGTCCCTTTCTTCCTATTCCTTGAATTTTCACTCCCGCAAGGAACAGGAAGTGCTCTTGTCATTGTCCCAGTCAAGGTCACAGAGGCAAATGGACTGTGGTCTCACTGTTTCCTTTGTCTAGACACACATTTCCCTCTGGTGTTCATTTGTCTCACTCTCTCTCCTCTTTCAGGTTTTCACAAATACCCCTTTCTCATTCTGGCATTTCCATAATACTCTTTAAAACTGTATCCACCCTCAGCAATGCTCTCAACCCTGTACCTTATTTTTCTTCTCCCTGTAGCACTCATTACCATCTGGCACATTTCCTCTTATTATTTATCTATTTATGTATTTATT
This sequence comes from Glaucomys volans, assembly GCA_020662805.1. Classification (NCBI taxonomy): domain Eukaryota; kingdom Metazoa; phylum Chordata; class Mammalia; order Rodentia; family Sciuridae; genus Glaucomys; species Glaucomys volans. The sequence continues at coordinate 721,087 of JAJEJO010005406.1, read as the reverse complement.
TCACATGTCAATTATTGAACTAATGATTTGGTTCATTTTTAGTTAATTTACTGTCTGTTTTCCGTAAACTACAGCGTAATCTTCATAGAGGCAATGATTGGGAACTTACCCCATCCTGGCCACTACCAAAGCCTTAACTCGATTCCATTCAACATAGAAAGCCATTGAATTTAACAAAAGGAGAATATAAAACAAAAACATCAGTGACTTATTCTATTAGGGCATATTTGTCTTTTCCTTATGAGAAAAAGAGCTCCTTCCCTATTAGGTAGAAGAATTTCTGTACTTAAAATGTTTTTTAATATTTCATAAGGGTAGAATATCTTGATTTGATTTAAAAATGTCACTAATACTTGACATCAGCAGGATGGCCAATGGCCTTTTTGTCTATACCTATGTCAACTTCATGATATGGGATTTAACCTTCTAATAAGCAGTTGCCTTTGCTTGTTCCTGTTATTACAGATTTTGTAACAGGCTAATTATCATCACCAGCTACTTATTCATCTAAGTCTTTATGGAAAAGGTAGAAATGAAAGAAAATATTTTGAAGAAATATATTTATTTTGAAGAAAATAAATCATGTTCAACGAGGAAACATAGTCTGAACTATCTTCCAGAATTATCAGAGTGAAAAAGAAAAAAAAATGGCTCAAGGAGATATTAATGCCTCACTAAGATGTTACAAAAATGGGATCTCAATGACTCTCATTCAAATTTTCTGCCACAAAGAATATTGTGATACAAAACAATTTTGAAAAAATAATGTAATCTCAACTGACCTGTTCAAACTAGAACTAATGCTTCCTCAGCTCTGAAAACCTATTTAATTCTAACCTGGTTTATTGGTATTTTTAAAACATGTGTCTTCTTCAAAATGAATTTTTCCTTCTGTGTACCTTAACCGAAAAGAGCAAAGAAAGTGAGGCTGTCACCAGAGTTCAGATGGCTACAGCCTCCACATGATGGAATTGAGGTTCATCAAATCCTGAGATCCACTTTCTAGCACATACTTGGCCCTTTACACTCCACAGTCTTTTATGCAAAGCTATGTCAGTTTTGCTAGGTGACAACAATTCTTATTGGTAATGTTTTACCTTCATTTACACTCTATGTTTCAAAGCTACTTTTCTCCCTGGGAACAGTTTCTGGTCTTAAGAATGTGTTGGATTCAAAGGCCGAATGGTCTCTCTGATAAACGAATGATGATGCATAATGCGGGGGGCGGGGGGAGGGTGGCAAGAATGGAGGAAGGATAGATAGCATAGAGGGAAGGGAGGGGTGGGGTTGGAGGTGGGGGGGTAAGAATATTAATAGAATGTGTGACAGACATCATTGCCTTGTGTACATGTATGAATGCACAGATGGCGTGATTCTACTTTGTGTACAACCAGAGAAACAATAGCTGTACTCCATTTGTGCTCAATGAATCAATAAGCAAATAAAAAAAAAATCCATTGCAATAAAAAAAAAAGAATGTGTTGGATTCATATCCAGGTACATTTTTTTTAAGAAAACGTGCATTATTTATTTTGACTTCCTACAAAGAAAGATTTTGAATATGAATATGTGAATAGTTTGGCCTGAAATTTGCTTTGAAAAATTCATTCATTCAATCATGTAAGTTTTTCTCCATATTTTTATTGGTGCATTATAATTATACATAATAGTAGAATTCATTGTTACATATGCACATGATTTAACATTATAAATTGGTCAATCATACAAGTTTTAATGGCGCTTCTACTACACTCAAGGAATTATTATAGGACTGTTCAAATAAAATCAAAACTTCTCACCATTATGTGAATTATAATCTAGTGGGAGAGATGGACCATCAACAAATACATATATTAATAGAAGTCAATTTTATATAAATTATAACAAATTTATTAGAAGGAATTAATCAATATGTATGAAGAAGCTTAAACATGCCTATATTCTTTAGTTATGTAATTAAAATTTTGTAAATTTATTCAATGTAAAAATTAAAAATATTCACAAAGATATTTATTATACATGTGTTTATTCATCACAACTCTATATGAATAAGATTTTGTAAATAAACTGTCAATCAAAAGAAATAGTAACATGAATGAGAGCATGTATAAAATGTTACAGTAGAATCCACATAAAACTCATACTGTATATCCAGGTCATGGAAAGATGCTTGCTCATGACACTATACTAAATAAGGTTAAAAAATACTATATTTTGGCATTATTTCATCATTCCTACATCTCATTTCTTCTGTTTCTTCTCATTTTATCATGTTCTATAATTTGTTAATTTATCTCTTATCTGTCAATTTAGGCTATATGTAGGATGTAGGAACACATAAGAATACCCTGCCCCTGAATAATTTTACTGATATTGGTCCTTTAAATCTCTCCTCTATTGAGAATGCAAGTTCAGGATTCAAGACTCACCTCCTTCCTATACATACCCATAATACTCCATCATAGCAAGATTAACAGGGTATATGTCTCATGACTTTCTTTATTTACCTCTTCTATAACTAGCAAAACCTTGAATCAGCACAAATTCAATAAATGTAGGCTTAATATATAAGTTGGACTAATATAAGTTCTAAAAATCTGAAGTAGATTTCGGAAAAGGATTAGTTGGCATACTCAATATACAGTCATCACCTTGCACCAAAAGTGTTTGTGGGGGGTTCAGACTAGGTGACTTTTTTACAGATTTTAATATTTCAATCATTTGGTTGAATAATAAAATTGATCAGAAGTTATGTCAAAAGAAGTCAACTTCCTAACAATCATTAAACCTACTGAAAAAATAAATAGCATCCACTGTGATTTCTTTGGTATTACTGGTTACTTTGTAGTGGCTGTTTTTGAATTTTTCCTCATTTCATGAGTTACTTCATTGACTGCTGTACCTCTGGACATCACATGGAAATGAATGTGTATGAAAATGGTATTCTATTAAGATCAAGAAATGTTTCTCATTCTTTATTTGCAAAATGGGATATTGAAAAGTATTATTTAGGGCTGGGGATATAGCTCAGTTGGTAGAGTGCTTGCCTCTCAAGCACAAGGCCCTGGGTTCAATCCCCAACACTGAAAAAAAAAAAAAAAAAGAGAAAAAAAAAGAAAATTGTTATTTATTTGAGCATCAATTCATGATAGAACTTACTTGCTTCATCATCTTATTAGTCGTGTGAGAATAAATCCAAACCAAACAAAAATAACAGCAAGGGTTTTAATTTAGAGATTATTTTTATTTTTCATTTAAAAAATTCTCCATGCACAGGAAAACAAGTTCCATGTTCTATGCCATTTATCTTTTAAGCCCTAATTATATTTAAATTACTCTTCAACTTGTACTACATTAACATAATTGTGTGTCAACTAGCAAGATGTACTTATTGAATGAGATATTTTTAGAACATTCTGCAAGTCAATAAAGCCTTTCCATTTTTTTACATACACTTTACCATATTATTTTTTACTAAAAGAACACCTTGCTTTTTATTTTACTAGAAGAGTTTCTTTTTTATTTTCTGTTTCTCTGCAAATGCAGTTTTCAGGGGTTTCAATCAAGCTTTTTCCTACTATTCAAAGGGCAGAAATAGTGTTACTGCTTTTATGGGGAGTTCAGTTGGTTTAGTTTTATGTATATTTTAGAAACTACTGGCAAGAAGAACATCTTAGTGCAAATTTGAGCTTCACATAGGTGTCTGCCGGCAGAGCTGTGCCAAGATACAACATTGCTTTGCAATACATGGCACAGTGGAGAACTAAATCCAGGAGAATCCGTTATTAATGTAAATCAGAATTGTGAGAAAGTGATCTAACCACCTGTGCGTTCACAGTAGCAAATGTCTAAAATAACTTTAGGTAAACAAAAAAAAAAATGAATATTTTTTAAAAACTCAAAATACGTAATTTGTATCAACATTGAAGTTCCAATAAAATAAAAATGCAATCGTTTCATCTTATAGACAATCTAACTTATAAATCTTAATATAAATAGCCCAAAAGAATTTTCTTCTCCACTATTAATTTTTTTAAAGTTACACTACCTTAAAATGTAAAGTTGTTTTGACCATATAGTTGTTCTTTAAATTCTACTTCTGTCGAGGGCTGAATGATCTCTCTGATAAGTGAATGATGATGCATAATGGGGGGTGGAAGGGTGGCAAGAATGGAGGAAGGATAGATAGCATAGAGGGAAGGGAGGGGTGGGGTCGGGGTGGGGGGGTGATAATAACAGAATGTGTGACAGACACCATTGCCCTGTGTACATGTATGAATGCACAGATGGTGTGACTCTACTTTGTGTACAACCAGAGAAACAATAGCTGTACTCCATTTGTGTTCAATGAATCAAAATTAAATAAATAAAAAAATTTTTACTTCTGCCATCAAAACTACCTTTATTTTTATTTTAAAATTTATTTCTCTCTGGTACATATTTAATCATTTAAAGCCACATGTAATGTCAATTTATATTAAGAACAATATTTGCCTACCTTAATTTTTCCTATTTCCCAATGTGTCTCCACAAGCTCTCATTTTCAAGGATTTAGTTGATTTCTCTAAAATTTTACCTCATAATTATAAAGCATGTTCACACTAAAATTGCTCAATATTAATTTTAGACATAGTCAATTTACTTCCTATTTTGCCTCCCTTCTACCCACTTTTTCAATATGGGAATATGATAAATTTTGGTTATATTAATATTTAATTTCTAAATTTTGTATTTATGATTTTAGAACATTAGCTATCAGGCAAAATCGTGTTAATATATAGTCAATTCTTGTTATTTATGGTGATTAGGTCTTATAAAGTGGCTGCAAACATTGAATTAACAAATAATGAGCAACTGCTTCAGGTACAAGCCAGGGTCAGGTTCCTGTAAGCCTCAGGCACAACATATTTGCAAACTGATCAATACAGAGCCTCCCTTTATGCAAGTTTCTGTTTAAAGATACATTATTTATATATGTTGAATTGTTACCACGTAAGTCATGGCCAACATCACAATTTGTGCCTGAATGAAGCTTCTCTAACCCCCACTTTTTCTCCACAAGACACATCACAGTCTGCTTGCACTAAGAAACACTGGAGAACAGCTGAGCAGTACGTATATAGGCCATTCAGTTAAAACACTGAAATTATAAACAAAGTGTACATATTTTCACAAAAATGTGAAAAACATGACACTAAATAGCACAAAGGACACTCAGATATAGTATGAGTATAGGAACAGGGTGGCAGAATATTGTGCTTCACCTTAGCTGAATGTGTGCATGTTGAGTGACTCATAATTTTTGCTCCTTTTCACCTGTGTGTGAATAATTGCAAAAGTGCCATGAGTATTGATTATGAAGTTACAATTAAATTTTACTGAGCAGAAAAATTCACAAATATGGATTGAAAGAATAATAAGAATTGACGGTGATCTGACAATAGTTAAATTTCTTTGGGGGCAACTTTTCCCCTGGGAGTTAATTGCATTCTCTCCTCAGTTTTCTGTCTGTAATTCTTTTCATCCTCAAACATCTGTCTGAACATCCATGAACATACTCATGCTTCCATCTAGGCTGAGAAAAACAGGTGAGATTCAGGGACATCTTTAATCCTATGGGAACAGTCCTTACTTCCTTGGTCTCATAACTTGCTTTCTGATTTCATTCAGGAGGTCCTTCCATGGCTAAGAAATAATGCTTTGCAGATAAAAGTTTCAGACCTTAAATTTGTGAGAAAGTCTTTTATTACACTCTCATTAATGACAATTAAGTTGGGTATAAAGTTCTGGATTGAAAAAAATTTCTTTAAAATTTTAAAAAATTTGTTTTGTGGACTTCTAGCATTTGGTTGAAAAACTAATGCTATTGTCATTCTAATCACACCTGTTTTTGTTGTTGTCTTTCCCTGTGGATAATTTTTAAGATTCTGTAGCTCTGAAGTTTCAGAAACATGAGACATATATAAATGTTTTCAAATTTTAATGTCACATATGACAGAACTCATCATATTGGAGAACTTATTTTTGTCACACTGAATTCTATCTGGAATTCTTTTAATCATTGTTTACATGAAAATTGCTTCTCTTTTGTTCTTTTTGAACTTCATAAAATTTCCATAAGTTAGATTTTTGGCCTCCTGGCCAATATTTTAATTTAAAAATTTTTATCTCTTATTTTCCATTTGTTTGGTTTCAATTTTCTGAGAGCTTTATTTTAGTTGATTTTTAAAATGTTCTACTCAGCTTCATAAAGCAAGTGACCATAATATTTGAATTCTAGAATGCTTTTGCTGAATTCTCAGTAATTAAAATGATGAATCTTTCTGTTGTCTTATTTGTTTATTAACATCATTCTCTTTTGTTATGCTCTTGCATCATGAAAATACTTCCTCATATCTCTTTCTTCAGGTCTAACTTCTTTCTCTTACCTTTGAATTTGTTTCTCATCTGTTGGTTAGTTGGTTTGTTATTTTCGTATCTGTCTCGTACTCTACAAGTTGCCTGCTTTTGTTTGAATCTTCATACTTAAAACTCCAGAAGACCAAATGGAATTTCTGCACATAGATAATGCCTTCTCTTTCATGGAGGGATAAATGCCTTATTGCTCAGAGGGGAATAAGAACTAAATTTGAAAAAATGCTCAATTTGCCTGTTTTCCTTCCTACTCTCAAGTTCATTTTCTGTGGGTCAAATATTTTCAAGTTTTGATCCAAGTGATAAATATTCAGGAATTTTACAAACCCACTGTTAATCAGAGACATTAATAAAAATACAATAATATATTCTTATAATCAAATAAATCAAGTTTTGATTTAAAATACAGATTTTAGAGAATACACAGGAATTTGTATATGGAGAGAGAAGAACCTTAGGCAGAAGGCATTACTGCTTAAAGAGGACTGAGTAAAGGCATAGAAATATGCAAGTGTAAATAATGATGAGGGCAATTTTAATTTATGGACCAATGCATCTCATTATATGAAAAAGAAGAAATTTGACAGAACAACTATTGTCAAAATGATATTAAAACTAGGTCTTTTTAAAATATATATTTGGATTCTGGACTTTAATAATGTACTAAGAGAAATTTTCTGAATAAGAATCTAAAACACTGATTGAAAATACACACATACAGCTTGTTCTGGGTACCAATTGTTTAACTGATACTGAACAGGTCTGCACTGGGCCTCCTGGGATGCTATCCTCTTAGCCGCAAGAAGATCAACTCCTAGGTGAGAATACTGTAAAGCAAATTCTCTAAGGCTCTAGTAACTAATATCATTGAGATGTGATACAATACTGTCCAAATGATGCTGGGTATTATCTATTATTATATGACCATTATTTACCAAGTCATATAATATTTATATAATCTTGTATAAATACATATTTATAATATCAAGTCATAATTATATAATATGCTGAGTAATAGTTATTATATGACTATTATTTACCAATAATATGCAATACATGTATAGATTTACATTATATGACTACCATTTACCAAGACTTTGGCATTACTATGTCTTAAAGGCATCCCCCCACTTATTTGAAGGTTTCAGTTCAAAGCATTGTAAATAATTTAAAAGAAAATCCCATATTTCTTTCTAAATGTTAAAGAGCATTAACATAAAATTGTGCTTAAAATAAAATCACAAATTATGACAAAGAAATCAGAATTAATGTTTTACACACATCATTGCAAATTTCACTAGAGAATAGCATTAGGTTTAAAAAGTCATTTTCTTTTCATTTACTGCTTAAAAGCAATATGTTCCCATGTATATTTTTCAAAGTTTATTAAAAACCAATGGTCATATTCTATTCTTATTCAACAAACTCAATCACACAAAACAGGATCAAACTAATACAAGATATTTCAATAGAAGGAAGTCCATTACTGCAAGTAGTTTTATGCATAATTAACACTATGTTTCCAGAATACCAATCCTCTAAAGGAAAGTAAACATACCAAATTGATATTTGGAAATGGTGAACTTGTATTCTTGGCACTATTTAAGCAGAGCCCACAATTTTTTATATTTAAATATTTCATCACTGTAAAGACAAATATCTAATAATTAATCATAGTTTTAAATATTAATAGCTATCCCTTCTTTACACTGATTGGAAGTGTCAGATTATGTGTCTAAATTACAGTTTTAAACTTTTTGCTGGTGAATTCTCCTGCTGCCACAAGGCTGTTGTACATCACAAATACCCTGAAGAAGCCTGCAGTAATGACAGCAAGTAGCACATACCTAGACATTTCCAAGATCTATCAGGTTAACCCACCAAAATTTAACAAATTAACTTAAAACAAACAGTTATCCTATCTACTGCTGAACTCAATCATGTAACATTACCTACCAAATATCAAGTACTCTGAAATGTCAACTATTACTATTATCCCAGAATAGAACTGTTTAGGGTTAGGAAAACAGCACTTCATTAGGCAATATTTTAATGACCTGAAAGATCAAATCTATTTTAGTTCTATAATATTATCTGCATACCTACTATGCTTAAAGCTCTTTTTAAATATATCATCCAGAAGGGAGAAAACTATACTGGAAGAACTTAGGTCATTTTATTTGCAGAATTTTAGCAATCTTACTAGAGTGGCTATTTATAATAACCAAGGAAAATTCAATAAATATTGGTCAGTCAGCCTATAATACCCCATTGTTCCAGTCACATTTACCAAAATGTCACGTTATAATCATATTCAAAATTGTTTTCCCTATGTGCTCAAGGACATAACATTGGAGAGTCCATTCGAATACATTTTTAGGAAAATACAAAAATGCAGTAGAAATAAAGTTATATGTTTAACTAAATTTTGTTTAGGATATAGTATAGCATAATAGAAAAATTATATAGTTTAACATAAAAATGACCCTTTTAGGTGTTATGGTTTTGATATGAGTTGTCTCCCAAAAGCTCATGTGTAAGACAATGTAAGAAGGTTCAGAAGTGAAATAATTCAATTATGAGTGCTGTAACCTCATCTAATCAGTGAGTTAATCCTTGTGCATTCACAAGGATTAATTTGGTGTAGGTAGGCAGTGTGTGGCTGGGCAAAGTAGATCACAGCGGGTGGATTAGGGGGGTTTATACTTTGTTCTTGGTGAACAGAGTTCTTTTTGTGCTTTCCAGCTGCCATGTCCTAAACTGTATCCCTTCCTCCATGGCCTTCCACTGTGATGGAAGACAGAATCTTACCTGAGGTACAGAGCTATGAAATTGACCAACCATGGACTGAGTTTCTGAAACCATGAACCAGAATAAACTTTTCCTCCTCTAAGTTGTAATGGTGAGGTGTTGCACTAACTGCAACAATGGAGGGGCTAGCGTTGTACTATCCGAGTCGGCAATGCAGGAAGTAGGCCTAATGTGTTGCACTATCTGAGTCTGCAACACTGGGCAATGATGGGAAGAGGAAAACTCAGACTCTGTGCACCAAGGTCAGAGAAGAGCTTTATTTTGGAGAGATGGAGCACTTATCACATAGGAAGCTGTTTCTGTCTTTACTGCATATAACGCTGTCCTTTATATGCTTGCAGTTAAGCTAGCCATATATCTCAAAGGTCAAGCCTTGTGTAAGCAGTTGCCAGTCTATTCAGTAGACCATATGGTAAATTTCCACTGCCCTAGTTCTACTAACCACAGAGGAACATCTGTTCACTTAGCACAAAGAAGGGCCATTTCACAGACCACAGAAGAACTGTCTTACAGACCACAGGAGAACTAACTGTTCACAGATCACAGGAAAGGAGGATGAGGCCCCAGTCCCTGAGTGGACTGACAGGTCCACACCCCTTAGGCCCCCTTTCAGGGGACAGGGCAGAGCCCTAGTCTCTCAGTGGCCTGCAAGTCATATCTGTCTCCCAACAGAATACCATTTAGTCCGCCTTCCAGGAGAAGGGGCCCACAGTCAGGTCCTTGGTCTCAGTGATGAAAAAGCTCACTAAAACTTTGGGATTGTTCAAATTAATTCTCAGTGAATTGAAATTGTATCAATTTGTATATAAAACATTTCATATATATAATACATATACACATCGCAAAATCATGGGAAATTTGTTTATATCCCCCAAATCCACAAGTAAACATGTCAATAAATAAAAAAAAACTATAAGAATGATTTATTGTTTTGCCACACTAAGTTATTGTTTAGGTCTGATAGCATCAGTGGGCATAATATGGAAATCTAAGTCTACTGAAGAATGTTAGGTATATGTATTTGCTAATACAACTCAATACACTAAAAATAACATCACCACCAGATACTGAGCTACTTCCCAAGGACACACTGACTACTTAATACAAACGAAGGACACTAAATTTTGGACTCATACAACTATTTCAAGAAGTCTGTATAATGAATATTCATATTTTATAGACATATATACTTAGCTGATATGCTAAGTATTTTAACCCAAGATAACTCCAAGATTATAGCAGCCTGAAATAGTCAGAATTTGAATCTAGTCTACTGCCATCTACAGCTTGAATTTCCCTCCCCACATTGTACACCAGAGTTAACATAGGAATTGCCATGAAGACAAAACTATCCCAAAGGTTTTTTGTTTGTTTGTTTGTTTTTTGTTGTGGTATTTTACACATAATTTAAGTAAATTATCCAAAAGCAAGCAGAAAGACAAATGTAATATATCCTGACCAGTGGGAACCACTGTGTGGGAAGCAACAGTGAAGAATTCTAATGTACAATCTATAATTGTTATGTTATCTTGCATAATTAATATTTAATGAGATACATCTAAAATCTGTCAACTAATCTGTGAATTATTTGTGCTGTATTATGTTGTTCATACTGTTATCAGAGCAGCAAATAAATAATTATTGACAACTGATATAAAAAGAAAACAGGTTTTTTATAGTGTAAAATAGATACTCTTTTTAAAACACTTCTTTAGATGTTGATAAAGACCTTTACTTTATTCATTAACTTATGTGTGGTGCTAAGAATCAAACCCAGTGCCTCACACATGCTAGGCAAGCACTATACCAATGAGCCACAACCCCAGTCCAATAGATACTCTTTTCAAAACCAGAAAGAAGGCAAATTATGTAGTTAGAAGAATAATTGTTTTTTTTAAATTCATTCACTCATATATCCTTCCAACATTTGTTAAGCACAGTTATGTGTCAAGCACTATATAAGGCAGGTAATTAAGAGAATTACAATTGAGAAAATGAACAGAACAATGAAATACATATGGTAGTAAAACAACAAAAATTCTATGGCAATATAGAGAAACTAAGTATATCCAGTGAAACTGTTTAGAAACATAAGTTCATTTATTTCCCTAAAGATTTATCAGTTTCCAAGGGACAAGAAACATTTAGACAGCATCTCTAAACTTTAGAAGAGGTTGACATGGTAATTCCTTAACTGATTGTGTTTTATGGAACGGTAATAAAGTTCTTCATTATTTTGAAGCAATACTTGTCTTTTCATTCATTCAGAGAATATTTATTGGGCTCTGATATGAGTCATCACATGTGTAAACAATGTTTTTAGCTTAGTTGCAAATATGTTCCCTGACCACACAAATTTGACCAACTCACTAAGAAACAGTCCAAAGTTCACTGTTTTTTAAATGGAGACCATGAATGTGAGATGTTAATCCCTTAATTTTGAGCCTGAGGCAATATTGCCACCATATCATTCAGTGATTAAAACTACAATATTTGAGTCCTGACGAAAAACTGATCAATTACTTGTCAGTCACAGTGCAAAGCTCATTTTTGTGTATCATTTTTATTCCCCATCAGGTAAACCACACCATTTAAATCCATCTTAAAAGGGTGTGACAGAGACGACCTGAATTAAAAAGTCATGAAAATAAGAAATATGAATTATGCAAAGTAGCAACATGACTTGAATGAGAAAAATGGGATATGAATCCATGTAAATAATATTTTCTGATATTGGAGATGATGATTCCAGTTTAAGGAAAGAAAGAATACAATAATAACTTTAAAAAGAAATATGATACAATATCCAAAAGTGTTTAAATGTGTTTTCAAGACCACAGGAGTCTACCACATAACAATCCTATAGGTGGGCCAGAGTGATTACATTATAAAAGAACCTTTTAATTTCACATTCTTGAATGTGAAATGTACATCCCCAAATCTGGGAAAGTTTCTGGTTTACAGAAGTACCTGTATTCCCTAAGTAAGTATAAAAGTACTCTGAAGTTTGTTTCACGCTCTAAATCTTTATTTTGTATTTTGCTATTCACAATGATATAAAATCTAATTTTATTAAAACAGAAACAAACATACAATGAAACCACTAACAAAGCATGTGGTCAATTCTGGGGGTTGTGTTTCGATATGGGGGTGCTACAGAAAACTGTGCTTGATGACTATGCCAGACTCTCAGGGCAGAAGTGCTGGACGTTCCCAGACACAGAGGAATGCTCTATCAATTATGTTTGCTGGGAAAGAATGGTAGATTCTCTTGTTCATGCCTGTTGTGTGTATGGTTTGCAAAAGTTTTTCTAAACTATGACCACTGGTGATCATTTATGAAAAGAAAACTAGTGTTAGGGAATATGTAAATATTTTGTTGTAGCACAAACATTTGTGATCATTGTAGAATGATTTTCCATGCAGACTGGAATACATTAAATAAAATCAGAAAGTTATTTATAATTATGAAATCCATAGATCAAATTTAGATGCATGCATATATGAAGGAAGGACTACTCTAAAGTGATTGTCAGAGATGCCAGTCCTAAGATATTTTTATAATAGCTTTCTCACTTTTCCTTCCATGGTGGGAATCCATGGCCTTGAGTTAAGTATTATGTCACAAAGAATCATCTTTAAATTTAAAATCTTTAGAAGCATAATGTTAACCCACTGTCCACTCAATATGAAACGGAATATCAGCTTGATTTAAATACAGACTCTAAAATTGAAAGGAAGAGTTTACTTAGATGATTAAAAGTATGTGAATGAATTAGTGGGAAAAAATCACATTTAAGACACTCATGGGAGAGATAAACATGAGTTGGGTAGTTTGATATTCTAGCAGAGTAAGAGCATTCAGAAATGCATGAGGTAGATGAGGTAGACACATAAGGAAGAAACACATAAAATTCGCCAAGGAGATGCCAATTAAAGAAACTTTTTTATCAGCCAGCAAAGTTGCAATGTAATATAGGATATTCTACAATAGCTGTCAAACATTTTAAAAATTGGCAAGTATGATTTTAAAAATTTCTATAAAATCGTATCATTGAAGGTAGTGAAATACACTGTGATCTTCCTCATGAAACAATTCAAGGTTTATCATCTACATGGTATCTGGTTTATGTACTATTCTCCATAAATCATTTGGGTAATATTCAAATGTACTGACAACTAAAATGCAATGAGCAACTGTGATGATACAGTTACTTGGGATTTTTTTTTCTTGTCTTTTTTTCTATCTTAAAAGGAATCCGGGTCAAATTAATAATGACTAAAACTTGAAATTTGATATGTAGACATTTTTCGCTTTAAGGTACAGAGGAAAAGTAGCTGATGTGATTGATATTGGTCAACATAATACCATTAAAATCTTTCATACTATTTTTCTACAGTTATTTAGTATGCAGACTAATGACACCAACTCTCTGCAAGATTAAGAAACACAGCATTAGTTATAATTGGTAAGTACTGGATATAATCTGGATTTGAAGTTCAAAATTTTCAGATCATTAAGATCCAAGAGAAATTTCTTTTGATAACTGAAATATTTTAGCAATTTAATCATGTCACCATCACATTAGATACCTGATCTTAGAATATACTGCTTCCTCAGTAGTACTGCTTTGACAGTTTTATCATATCCTGTTATTAACACACTTGTCTCAGTTCTTATACAACCACGTAATAGTCCAGATGAAGCAAAAATAATGGAAAGTATCAGTTCTGCTTTTTATGCAAACCTGTGTATAAGTAACTTGATCATTATTTTCCATTTTTGTTCATTATAAATAAAATGCTGTTCCAAAGAAACAATAATCTCTCCCTTATTATGATCTCAAATAGAAATTCACGATTTGTTTTTCATCTTTTGTCAGTAATGCTTTAAATTGAATAGTGAAAAGTGTCCTTCTCACCTAAAACCTAAAAAAATTTGCCCCTATTCCTGGCTCCATATGTAAATGGCTATGTCTTAATAAGAAGCTATTTTTATTTACCTTTATCATACATGAAATTTCAGTAATTTCTTAAAGTTAACTTTACAGCAGGTAAAATGTTTCTTATGTGGGAGCTTGTGTTTTAGTCTCATTTCTTATTTATCTTGAGATGAATATAAATAATAATTTGTATATCAGCAACTGTTTTCTTCTTATTCACAAGTAGAATTGTTAGGTCTATAGTTTAGATACAAAAAGAGCAGCAGGCTAAGAATGCCAATCCAAAAAGTTAAATGCATGGTTTGCACTGGATTTATCTTTATATTGGAGCAGAAGTTGCAACAGTATCCCCACCACAAAATAGTATTGATCCGCTGAATGCTTGCTTATGAGTTTATGATTCACTCAGAAGTCAAGCAATCCTTCTACAAAATCATTTTGCAGTTTTACACATCTATTAAATTCTCTTATTACCATCTTAAAAGTGGGTTCAAATTATTACTTTTTGGATTTCTCATCTTTCACGGTGCTCATATCTACCATGTTGGTACTTTTAAAAAACTATAAAGTTTTAGGTGGTTATAATTTTTGCAGATTTCATACAGTGTCCTCACTCTAATTCTCACTATGGAGTTTCAGATGTGTGCTCCAATGTTGTCAGAGGAACAACTTGGAGATGCTGTGTGCCTGGAAATTTCCAGATGGGAATCAAACTTGTCCTTAGACCCCTCCACATGATGCCCACACTCGAATTCCTTGCCATTTAAGCATGCTTACTTGGATTTGCCTATAATTTTGGCATGGCCATGATTTGCCTTAAAATTCACTGAAGAATAAATAAGAAAATTAGGATATTTTCCTAATGAATATTTTGAATTACCCTTGAGAGTTAGCCACCAGAGAACACTACCACAGGGAATATTTTGGAACCTATGACGGTCTCTTCAATACCTTCATAAAATAGCAAACAACTATAGTTTAATCCCCAATGAAAATGCCTATTAAAGCAACAGAATTTTTTCCTCTTTTCGTTATTTACTTTTCCAAAATCAGACATTGGATGTCACTGATAACCTCATTGGTGAAAGACTGGAAGAACAAATAGTTCTCCTGCATTGTGTGACCATCGCACTTACTAGATTAGCAATATATCCAATCTTATCCATCATAGAATA
Source organism: Glaucomys volans (assembly GCA_020662805.1). Classification (NCBI taxonomy): domain Eukaryota; kingdom Metazoa; phylum Chordata; class Mammalia; order Rodentia; family Sciuridae; genus Glaucomys; species Glaucomys volans. The sequence continues at coordinate 705,744 of JAJEJO010005406.1, read as the reverse complement.
GTCACACTCCAGGAGGGAAATAATTAAAAAAATCTTAAAAGACAGGTCAAACTTTAGGAAAATGTTAAATTAAACATAAAACTGTAGCCAAATATTCTGCTTTTAACATTTTAAGAGAGGCAACCCATTATACAACAGAGCTTTATTTCATGACAGAGCTTTATCTAAAACTTAAACCAATGCATGTATCATATGCTTATAATATTGTTATTAATGAGAGATTCCATTAATACTTTTTGTGTTTTCTAGATGCTACAATCACTACCACCTATTATGTATTCCTTTTCTTTTTTTTCCATGACTTTAGGCAAGAAAATCTATATATGTCCCTATAAGAGTACATGTAACTATCTTGTATGAAGAAGAGCTATTTATCTCTGAATATATATATTATTTGTGAAGAGGCATCATCAGACAGTTTAAGAACAACTCAACAATTATGCAAGTCCCCATAATTGGCCCCATTCTTTAGAAAGAAAAAAAAAGGTGTTAAATGACTTGTTTTAATAACCAATAAGTGACAGAATGGGAATTCTAATGTTCAATTCCAAAGTCTGGACATTTTCCCCTCAGGTTATGACATTTCATTCAAAACTTACTTTAAATATAATGCCCTAATGGACTTGCTCTATGGAATGACAGTTTAACAGTTAATGGATATATGTTCCTTTATTTACCTATTCAACAGTATTATTTGTACTTATTACTTTATTCTTTCTATTAGGTTCAATGCACACAAAAGATAAATGGACCTCTCCCTGCTCTCTAAGTCAATTGCTGTGGAATCACTGAGAGGAACATAAGTTGGTCTTAGAAAAAGAGAAGAGCTGATATCTGAAGTGGGTCATATGAAATAAAGTATGTATTGATGGGTGCTATTGGCTTTAAGACTTAACGTGTAATCTTGGAGAATATCATATCTTTTTTTCAGGAAAAAAATAACCCTAGCAGTTAAAAGGGCATATTTTCTCAGGCATACACATTTTTTTAAGGTCCATCTATTTCATACCATTGACACTCTGCCCATGCATTAAAATATGAATATTTTTACAGGTAGTCTGAAAGTTACAATTAATCATATTTGTTGATAAAATACAACGAAACATGAAACAAACTTTTGAAAGCTCAAATGATAGTGGGAATCTGTGGGGAAAAAATCATTACACAGTAAATGTTTTGTTTGAAGTAATTCTCTCACTTCCATAAAGAATAAAGCAATACACCTTTAGCTTCAAGTTGAGAACATTTGGTTAAATCATCTAAGAATATAGACCAACTACTTAAGTGATAATTATTCTTTTTATATCTTCACCTTTGTAGCACATGCATGAAAGGATGTGAAAACTCAATACTGTATAACTATATATGCCCATAGCAGTAAAGTACCTTCCCAAGATTTTAAGAATGACAGTAATTATGTTGATATAATTTGAAAAATAATGTGTTATTACAATTATTTTTATTGACAGAGTGGGGCACAAGTTATAAATAAATACACATCCATGTTTGCTAATGGTCCCTTACCAAACACTACTGAATTTTAAAATTAGCACTGACAACAATAAGTAATTAACCTTCCCTAAATAACCCCTGTGCTAGTATTCCTATTAACTGGAATTGTCAGAGCTGATTTGAATTTTAACACTAAAATGCATCTAACACTAAAATACATCTTAAATATTTGAATTGTTTTCTTAATCATACCAAAAATGTAATTCATGGACCAACATATTTAAAGGAAATTGTTCCTGCAATTCCATTTCAATTATGCTTCTATGTACAATTAGTGTCAAACATTAACCACCACTCCCATATACACACTTTGCATACCTCCTCGCAGGGGAGGTACACATATGGCATGTAAGTCTTAGAATAAATGAGATGGGAACAAAAAAGTATACAAAACAAATATGGACTAACATGTGAAAAGGTTAGTTATTTTTTATTTTATCTTGTGCTTGTGACTTTATTGGGTTGGTATATAAATTAGATATGGAAGTACAAGTCTATGTTTTAATTTAAAATCCCTTGTACTTGTTAAAGCACACTCTAAACTAAGAACCATTGCTGACAGCCAACTTTGACCCTGTCCTTGTGATCTTGGCAACATAATTTGCACCCTGTAGAAATGAAGATAACTTTTTCCTATGACAAGACTGTGTTCGACACTGGTTAATTAGCACACAGATGGCAGGGAAGCTGCCCATTTTACCCCCTACTATACAAACCGCACATTTATATGCAGCACATATTGCAAAGTGGAATATTTGCACCAGTCATATGGTAGTAATCAGGTCTTCACTTTTGAAAGTTAGAATAAAAGAGAAGGTAATGATTATGAACTTCAAAGTACAGTGCACTCAAATAATTGGACAAGCTTCATTGAGAAAAGACGAGGCACAATTTATTGTGCTGTTCTTATAATTTAATTCTTAATTCTTGTAAAATGGAATGTACATGTGCAATTTATCTAAGATATTCATGAATTGGTGCCAATTTAAATATCAGAATGATTTAAAGGAAAACTGGAGAGATACCATATATAATTGTATAAGAACACATTTTGAGGGTTTTGTTTGAATACAAATGTACGAAGAAAAACTCATAGCACTTCAAAATCCAGAGGTTTCACTTGAAAAACTGACACTGAACAAATCAGCTAGAATCCTTGCCTAGAGAAGTACACTCCCTGCTCCTGACTCCATCCAAAACTTAGACAGGATTACCTCTCAAACTGATGAACAGCTATGAAATGTTTAAATATTTATGCTTTCATAACAAATATTCCTGAGTTTTAGGAAATGACTATATATACGTCTTCAGAATCTGAACTATAGGATGCCTTAAGCAAGGGAAAGTAAATAAGATGGTAGTGAGTATTTGCTGACAATTTTTTTTGTAACTCACTCTATTTCATCTTACGTCATCTGGCTGTGGCAAAACCTGACCAAACTGATGTACAACAACATTCAAGTCTGGGTTCTTGCTGAACAAGGCTCTTCCTCGCTTTTAGCTAATATTATTATTATTAGCTAATTATTTGTAGCTAATATTCTTCTATATTTTCATTATTTTAATGTATGAAAAAAATCTAGAATGCCAAACAATAACATTTATATACTTTTATAAGTGTCTATTATCTTAAGTTTCTTAAGTTTCTTGAAGACATTATTTGTTTAACCAAGTTCATATAGAATTCTTCCTAGTATTATGGAATATATTTTGGTGCAGCGGCTAACATAAGACCTCTGCAATTTAGTCTAATTGAATTCTTGTTTCTTGATTACACACAAGGGACCAGGATAATTTTCATGTTTCCTATTTCCAAGTTATTTCATTAAAACTGATGTATCCAATAGTGTTACTCCATATTCTAAAAGTTTAAAAATCTGATCTTTACACAATTCAGAAATTCATATTCCTTATTTAGGAATGCATATTAATAACTCCCAAATACACTTATATTTTGCTTCTAAAAGACCTTTCTGTAAATTTTCCAAGCCAGCCTTTTGGGGCTGCCTGTATCTTCATGCTTCCCTGGCAATGACAATTTTCACTTTGAAGATGTCAAACAAGGAAAGGAAGCATCACATAATTTAGGAGTGAGAATGAATGTGATCCCTGAGCACTGGTCACCCTTGAAGCAGAAAACTTAATGTGCATTCTAGACAAGAAATCTACAGAAGACAAGGACATGGGACTGCAGCCAGGTCTTACATTCACCTTTCATGATTTTCTTAAAAAGATTACACTGTACTGAATCATTAGGAAGAAAATGTAACATTAATGTAATAGATTTTCTTTTTCCTCCTTTTTCTAATTTTTAAAGATCATAATGACTACATCTAGACATTTTTTGAGAAGAGATATTGTTGCTGCCACTAAATTGTGCAGAACATAGGCCCATCATCTAAATAAAACCTTAATGGAGATGCGGAAAAGTAAATGTAAACATAGCATGTTGATGAAATAAATTATGAGACACCCCAATTCAATATTAGAATGGAATGTTGTTTCAGATATATGTCTAAGTTTATTATAAAATAACAAAGGATTTAGAAAGAGGATCTACTTCCAGTTTAAGGTGCAGAAAGCTGCAAAAGTGTCTCTCCCACCAAAAAATGAAAAGAAGTCAGTGAATCTATAAAATGACAGCCTCTCTCAAACCCTTTGGACAGGTTTAGTCATAATGCAGCCAAACAAGCTGAATCACAAAGAGGGGCAAACCCCTCCAAAGAGATACTGACCACACAAACTGTTCTGACTTTTTTACCATCAAATTACATAGTCCTACATAAAATGCCCCAAACAGAGCAGGGTGGCTGTGGGGCACAGGCACAAAATGTGAAGCTACTTGGACTCTTTCAATGTATGTGAACTGCTGTTGCATTACAATTAACATTTTGTTGACATACTATAAAAAGTCATCAAGTACATTATTAACAGTTGCACTTATTTGGATACGACATATTTTTAGTTGTTCAAGATAGACTTTTGTTATCATAATTATTAGTGAATGAGAATGAAAATAGTTCAAAAAGATCTGAAAATATTAAGATGGAAATCTGAAATCAGGGAATCAGATCTAATCAACCAGTTTGCTGGAAAGTACTGTCTTTTTAGAGTTCATGATTATTTTTAGTGAGAAACACATAGATCATCATTAAAGACTGAAAAATTTTAATGCAAATAAAAATGAAATTATATCATGGAAAAAATAAAGAATATTGATATTTTCTAAGCAAATCTGGAAACAGCAAATTAGAAGGAAGAAAAGGAGACTAGGTCCATGGGGCAGCATTTAGATGGCAACAAGAAATGGTGAATCCAGAATGGTGAATCCAGAAGGAGAAAGGGGGATGAACAATTTGAACACACACACACACACACACACACACGCACCCACACACACAATAACAACAAACCATTAGCAGTGTAGAGTTATTTTTAAAAGGAGCAAGTAACTTATACAAATCAAAGCTCATAGATCTATCATGGCTTCTTGAGAACACATGAAAATTAACTTTCCATTGAGAAATATAATTAGAAAAGAAAAAAAAAAGTGGAAACACCTTGTTTAGTCCAAGTCTCACTTGTGTTCATGACTTCACTGGCTTTAGTCAAATCTCTCAACTCTTTAAGATTCAGTTTGCTCACATGCAAATATGTTTCCAGCATACTTTACAGTGAACATATATTTGCATGTGGAGCTCTTGAATGAAATGCCAAAAAAGTTAAGTGTGTGCATGAACATTTGTTATCTTTTTGGCAAGAGACTGAACAGTAGGGGAAATTTAGCACTGAATTTATTTCTTCTTGCAAATATCCAAATTTTTATCTATTTTATCTAACTGGGTTTAAGAAAATAAGTTGTTATATTCAAGTCTAACAAAGTAATCATTAGAATGGATGTAGTCTGTACAAGCTGATGGAGTTTTAATGAGATCTCACAAAACTGCACACAACTGAAGCAGAGTTGATTTGCTCTAAGGTCTATGAAACAAAGAGTCTGCTATTTGTACAGACTGATTTATATATAAAAACGTTCTTAAAGAAAGGTAAAAAGGTTATTTAAGGAATATAATTAAAAAGCATTTATTATTATCTAATTATAAATTAAAGTTACATTCAATATTAATTTGACAAAAAGCATGGAAAAATTTTGAAATTACATCACTATATGTTTTACACATAAGAGTTTAAAATACAAAAATTCAAAAATATCATAAGACCAATAACATGAAACTTTCACCTCTAATTTTACAGCCTTGCTCAATGGGCATCTCTTACCATATTCATTTCAATATTTTATAAGCATCTCAAATTAAATATGCAGGAAATTAAATGCAAGAATTCTTCCTTCTTATATACTAGTTTGTTCTATTTCAGGATGTGCCATGGCAGCTTACTAAAAATTTGAAGTTTTTAATGCTTTTACTTTCCATTAGAAATAGTAAAACAGTAAGTTTATTGGTTATACCTTGTAAGTTTGTACTAGTAATAGTTCATGCAGCAATAAAAGCAGATAATATGTTATTAAAATCTCAATTAAGATCTAAGCCATTTGTGATCTATAACATATAGAACATAAAATGAAATATGAATGTTTATTAACCCAAAAGAAATCAGGAGACATGATTATTTTTTAAAAATCAGAGGGGTTTTATAAAAATCATATATTAATAAATATAGTATTTATTTAAATACATCAATTAAAGGTAAAAGTAGCAATACTCTAATTAAAAAGCAGATATTGTCAGAGTAGATAAATAAGCAAGATACAACTGGTTGTGCCAGTACAAGAAGCTCATCAAACATAAAGAAACAGGTATGTTGACAGGAAAAAAGAAAAAATACAATATGAAAATCATAAACTTAAAATCCAGACAAAATATTATGAGAGAAGGATGGACAATGAAAATAAGGACAATTAACTGGGAGGATATAATAATCCCAAATGTGTAAGGACCCAATAACAGAACTTCAAATGTATAAGCAAAACTGTCTGATGTAATGAGAGAGAAAAAGAAAATTGGGAGTACTAAAATCCCTTTTTCAGCAAATTAACATGAAGATTTTAAAAAATCAATATGGATATACTAGATATAGGCAACATTATCATCTTGACCTAATTAACTTATTGAACACTATAGGTAAGCAAAAGGGTACATATTTTTCTCAAGTATGGAGGAATATTCACTAAAATAGACCACATGCCTAGCCACAAAATAAGTAGCAAGAAGTTTCCAAACACTAACATCTTACAAAATTTGTTTATTAATGAAAATAGTACTTATGTAGAAATCACTAATAATAAGGCATCCATAAACCAGCATATAGTAAGTAACAAACTGCTAAATAATCTTCAAAGAAATAATCACAGGGCTGGGGATATAGCTCAGTTGGTAGAGTGCTCACATTGCAAGCAAAAGGCCTTGGGTTCAATCCCCAGCACCACAAGAAGTAATCACAAGGAGAAGTTTTAAAATATTTTAAATCAAATACTCTTAAAAATTAACCATCTCAATTATTATGGTATGCTATGAAGGAATGCTTAAAGAGAATTTTATGATTCTAAATGCCTATATTAGAAAAGGAGAAAAAAATTTAAAGACAATGACCAATTTCATACTTCAATAGTAAAGGAAAAGTGCTAAGTAGCCCAAAGTAAGTAGAGAAAAAGAAATAATTAAGCATAGAAATAAATGAAATACAATACAAACAATAGAGAAAATTAACAGCAAAAACTGGCTTGGAAACATTAATAAATTTGATAAACACTTTCAAAACCTAAGAACAGAGCAAAAGCAAGAAATATAAATCAACATAAAAGAAAGGATACTATTTTAGTTTTTACAGATAATCTAAAGGATAATAAAAGGATATTACCAAAGAGTTTAGGCCAGTGAATTTGAAAACCTAGATAAAATGGATGATTACCTGGGTTAAACACACACACACACACACACACACACACACAAATTACCAAAACTGAGACAAAAACAGAAAATCTCACTATTCCTTTATCTATTATGGAAATGATTTATAACCAAATACCTTTACATCAAGGAAATTTAGGCATAGATTCTTCCTCTTGCAAGTTCTATGGAATATGAAGGGGGGAAATACTATTCTTAAACATACTCTTTCAGAAATCGGTATAGGTGGCCTGCCAATTGGCCCTGATACCATAATTCATTAAAACAATACAAAAACACTACAGACAAATGTTTCTTATGAACACATGCACACAAATGTCCTCCACAAAATACTGTCGAGCAGAATCCAGCAATATTCTAAAAAGTCAATACATTAAAGCCAATTATCCCATGAATGCAAGGTTGATTCAAAACTCAAAAATTGTAATATGTCAAAAGAGTCAGAGGAAGCATAAGAATGATATGATCATCTTTCTACATGCAGAAAAAGCATGTAACACAACTCAGACTCAGTGCCAAAACTTCTCAGCAAACTAAAAATGAATATATGTGGCATACTTCAATTTTACAAAAATATCTGGAGAGGAAATAGCTAACTTCATACCTAATGGAGAAAGACTCAATGCATTTCTTGACTGAATCAAGACAGGGATGTTTGTTCTCATGATATCTATTCAATAGGTGGTGGCCGTCTTAGACGTAATAGTAAGTTAAAGAGTTAAAAAACATAAAGAGTGGAAAGGAATATATAAAACTCAACTATTATAGATGACTTTATCATTTCTGTAAAGAAGTCTAAGTATTAAGAAGATAATAACTAAAATTAATAAGTAAAATGACAAGGTTTCAGAATATAAGGCTGATGCAAAATGATATTTCTATAAACTAGCAACATATGCTTTTAAATTATAAATAATATAATTTTAATATTAATAATATTTAATATTAAATAATAACTTCAAAAACCTAGTATACATATAAATATAAATCATCAAAAGGCATGAAAGACTTTGTAGCTAGAAAACTACAAAACTTATTTGACAGAAAGTTTAAATACCTAAATGTTCATGGACAGGAAGATTAATTTTTGATCTGTATACTACATACAATACAACTTATAAACTCACACCTTTTATAATAAGAAAGCTGATTCTAAAATTCATATTAAAAATCAAAATGTCTTAAGTAGCCAAAATAATTTTGAAGGTGATAAAACTTAGATTCCATTTCTTTCTTGATTTTAGGACATTACAATTATAATGCTAATATGAAACACTGGCACAGCATCAACAGAAGATCCATGGAGAATAACACATGGTCCAGAGGTGCTCCTGCCCACATACAGTTAACTGACTAAACAGAAATTTCAAGATATTTCAATGAGAATAGTTTTTTCCAATGAATTATGTTGAAACAATACCCACATGGAAAAAAGAAAATACTTAACCTCTAAACTTACAGTTGAAATCTATAACATGCCTAGAATAAAAACACAAGAGGAAATGTTTAAGTCCTGGAGATAGGCAAAGATTTTTAGAATGACACCAAAAACACTGATCATAAAAGAAAAAAAATGACAAATTATACTAGATGAAACCCTATAGGTGAAAACTAAAACTACATGTGACATAATCATCCAAACACCCCATGCGCATGTACACACACACACACACACACACACACACACAAAGTGTTATCATTTTATAAATTTTACTGGAACTGTCTGAGGAAATGCATTATAGTTTCTATTCCTCCAGAATTTATGAAATTATTGATTTATATGATTGTTTCATTAAATCAACAACCTTTCAACTGCTTTTTGCTTTGAATTAATTTGAGGAAATTTTATGTACACTTCAAAAATAGACACAAAAACAATGACAAGAGTTGGAGAGGTTAGGGAATAACAGGAACTTGATGCTGAAGGGAATGCAAAACAGCACGGCCACTTTGGAAGAGAGTTTGGCAGTTTCTCATAAAAACTAAACATTTTTAACATATAATCCAGGAATCAGGCTATTTACCCCAAAAAGCAGAAAACCTATATTCACACAATCTACGCACATGCTTATGGCAGCTTTATTCACAAATTCCAGAACACAGAAGCAACCAACACATTCTTCAATAAGGAGAGGGTCCCATAAGTTGGTATGCTTCCAGAAAAATGGAATATTATACAATTCTAAAAAAGAAAGGACCTATGAAGCTATGGAAAGATCTGATGTGGCTTTTGCTAAGTGAAGGAAGCCAATCTGAAAAGCCTAGATGATTCCAACTACAGCTAGCATATGGTATTTTGGAAAAGGTAAAACTTTGGAAAGAATCCAAACATCAATGGTTGCCAGTGTTCAGGGAGAAAAGAAGGAAAGAACAGGCAGAACTCAGGGAATTTTTATGGCAGTGAAACAATTTTGTGTGAATATTACAGAATGGTCAATAGACAATAGACAATTGTCAAAACGCATAGAATGTACAATGCCCAAAGGGAGCCCTAATGTAAACTATGGACTTCTGCCTCATCCCTGGTAGCAGATATACCATATTGTTGGAGGATGATGATGGTGGGAACCTATTCATGCGAAGGGGAAAGGGTGTACGGGAACCCTCTGCACTCTCTGCTCAGTTTTTTTATTGGTTCTTTTTAGTTACACATGACAGTAGAGTCCATTCTGATATAATTATATAAGCATGGAACATATCTTATTCTAATTAAGACCCCAGTCCTATGGATGTGCATGATGGTGAGATTCACTGTGGTGTGTTCATGTATGTTTTGCTGTGAATGTAACAATGCTCTAAAAATTACAATTTACTTTTTAAAAGACTAGAAATACAGACGACACATTATCTAACAAAGAGTAGGGTGGAATTGGCATGGAAGGAGGTGGCAGAAATGAACTTTTCATTAATATCTTAGTCTTACACATGATTTTCCCTGTCTGGCACCCTGTCATCTTAGAAGATGGATATTTTCTGGTTGAATTTTACACTGAATCACTTACCACTGTATATGCCTATTAACAATCTGGGTATATACTTATTAACAATTTGCAACTCCCACAAAATATTGCCATAGTAATGATATTCAAAACAAGAGGACATTTAAAAATGTCGATTATTGAGCCACTGTTAAAAGAACTTATTCTTCCAGCAAATGTCTTTCAAAAACAATCTTCTAAGCTAGTTACTACGTGACAAAAAATTTGAGTGTGTTGAAAGCAGCTCTACATGATGCTAAGATTCCAAGTGAATGAGCAATCGAGTTATAACTCCTATGGGCTGTCTAACTGATGCCAAACTTCCCTTTTGGAGTCTGAAGTCCTCAGTTTTTATCTGAAGGTTAAAACCATTGAACATACTTGCTAATATTTGCTTTCTGCTTTAAAATATACAGAGTGCTTCAGATCCCTCATCTCATTTGAACCACAAGATAACCCTGTAATATCTAATAATTAAGTCTATTTTCCAAGAAAAGAATTCAGGTTTTGAAAGAAGAGGTGGGTCTGGTAATTCAAAATTCCTAATCAGAGAAGGGCTCTGTGAAGGAAAGGCCACCCACAGTGCAAGCCACCAAGAGCTCATGGGTCAAGATCTCAGTTATCCACAAAAGACCCATTTTAAGTGTTTGTGTGCTCCTGCAAGCAATCTTGGAACAAGGAGACAATAGTTAATACACTTCACATAATTACTGCTTTTAGAAAAACTACCCTCTCATCCTAATTGTTTTTAGTAAAAGGAATGCTCTCTAAAAGATAATATAGTCATCCAACTACCAGTGTCTGTAACATGAAGGCTCATTGTGTCCCTGACATTCTACTTCAATACATCAGAGTTTGGAGAACAATGATGTAAAGCTGTCTTCCCCATGTGCAACATTCAAAAGGGCAGTAATTACCACAAAAAAGGACCAACGTATTTGTTTTTGGCATTTTGCCATTATTAATTTGTCCCAGGACAGTTTTGCATCAAATGTTTTACATTTTTAGCATGAATAACCATTCGGCACAGTTAGCAATTGTTTTTGCAATATTAGGAAGTTATAAGAATCTTGGTCCAAAAAGGGATTCTATTTCCCTGAATTTCTACTTAATTAAATTAGCAAGGGACATAGCTGGATCAGAGCACAAATCCTGTAAAAAGCATTCTTTTTTTTTTTTTCTCTACACAAAAATCAAGTCACATGTATTAGTTACGTATTATATTCTTCTAAATAATTTCCTGGTTTGTTACTTCAGGGCTTTCTGATAGCATGGAGTACATTTTTGTTGCTTTATTCTTTTTTTTTTGGAACTGGGGATTGAACTCAGGGGCACTTGGCCAATGAGCCACATCCCCAGTCTTATTTTGTATTTTATTTAGAGACAGGGTCTCACTGAGTTGCTTAGGGCCTCGCTAAGTTGCTGAGGCTGGCTTTGAACTTGCGATCCTCCTGACTCAGCCTCCCAAGTCGCTTGGATTACAGGCGTGCGCCACCATGCCCGGCTTGCTTTATTCTTAATTTGAGCACTTTAATGAAAATTTAAAAATTATAGGGATTGTATGCTTTAAAATATTGTTGGGACTGACATTTAGATCAATGATGTATTAGGAAACTTGGTGTTTATTTGAAATGCTTTCCAAATTATTATAAATTCTCCAGGAATAAAACTTTCTCAGATTTGTTTAGAGCTCTTTTTAAGTAAACATGTTTCCCCTAATCAAACTGGTATGGGAGGAATCAAGACAAAGCTTAAGAGATTTTCTAAAACTGTTAAATATTTAATTATATTGAACATGGTATTTAAGTATGGATTTTGATGACTTTGAGAGAGCCATTAAAAGGCTGGAAACACAGCTATAAATTCTATCAAATTATTGACCAATAGGCTCAATAGCATATAAGAGATTCACAGAAATTCTCTGGGGGAAACAGTTTCCAGAAAAAACAATAAACTTTAGTGGATATCTCAAATGCATAAAAACTGCTACTTAGGAAATAATTTACTACCAGCACCAATGCAAAAAGCAGTATGCAAATAAATAAAAATTTCCATGGAATAAGTTCCTCTTGATAATCTTCTAAATGCTTTAACTTGACGAGGGCTACAGTCTTAGTTATTCAATCAAACATTAATCTAAGTGCTGCCATGAAAGTATTTTGCAGCTGTGAATTAAGTCCATAATCAGTTAACATTGAGTAAAAGAGGTTACTCTGGATAATCTGGGTGCACCTAATTCCATCAACTGAAAGGCAGGCCGAAGCTTCTCAAGAAATGAAGAAATTCTCATTATGAACAGCAGCTTCTCCAGTGTCTGAAATTTCTAGTCTGCCCTTTCTATAGCCTACCCTACACGTCTGACCTGCCTTGTCAGTCTCCACAATCAGGTGATACAGTTCTTTGAAATAAATCTCTAAATATCTCTCTCTGGCTGATAATGAATGCTTCTCTGGTTTAACCTTGATACAAGGCTACAGGATCAAATTCAGGTAAAGTATAAATTCAACACATTTTAACATTTTTTTTTTTAACTCTAAGATCTGGGATGGTGGGTACATTTTTATCTTCTGCAATGGTTGTATATTATTTGCATGTAATTTGAAGAATGGTGAAAAATAATTATCAACTCTATGGTGTGGAGACAGGAAGCCATAGATAGGGACTGGTTTAATGACACGAACAGGCAAGAATATGCAACTTCATTCTGAGAGTGTTTCAGGTCAGAGGATATTCTTATTAAATGACATCTCCATTAAGGACAGGAAATGGCTGAAGTGATTTACTCAAGGATATGTGGATAGTCCTTGACAGAGCAAGAATTCAAAATGGCTTTGATAAAATTCTTAGGCCAAGAGGAAAAAGATGGTTTGGGCAGAGAAAAACTGAACTCAATAGGGAGAGCTGTATGGGGCATAAGTGACTTCTGGTGGCAAATTGGGACAACAAATAATGAGATAGCCAAAGGGATGGCTGACAGAAAATGGAAGTAAGTGCTTTAGTGCTGTGGAATGAAAAAGGATGTTTTTTGAAAAGTCATCTTCAAACTTCAGGTGGGAAGGGTGTTAAAAATGCAGTTTCCTGTGCTCTGCCTTTAGAAATTCTGATTCATATGCCTGGAGTAGGGCCCAGAAATCCTCAGATTTTAAGCAAATGCCATTGATGATTCTGGTGCAAGTTGCTCAATGAAAAGCCACAGCTCGATAGTCTCTGCTTTTCTTTCTGACTAGAAATCTCAGGGAAAACATGATGCTTCTCCTGATTTTTGAAATGTTCAGCCTTGATCATTATTTTCATATTCCTTCAAGATCCTAAAAACATATTTCTGGTCTCCCCATATACTTCTCTCTCTACCCATTTGGACTATGGGATTTGTAACAAACAAAAGAGCTATGGCATGCAGAACACCCTTAATGAAGTGACACAGTGGTTTTACCCTCCCATAAATTCAAAACAGCTCAACATGAGAGGATCAGAATACAAAGGACACATTCACAAATCATGTAGGTTTCTGAATCATCTTTGAATGATGAGTAGGTATAAAAACACATAAGGTAGGTTAGAAAGTCACCTCTAATCCATCCATGTTAGATTATATGTACAATGTACATATATGTACAATTATATGTATAATGTAATCTAAGCATTAACAGTAACATTAGCTAAAGCAGTTACAAAGATTACATAAAGAATCTACAAAAAGGAAAAATGAAAGGAAAACACTTCCGAAAGTTATAGTCTTCCAGGTTCTAACAAAACTACATGGAAAGACAGAATAAATAAATTTCACAAACAGTTCTGCAAGAGCATTGTATCAACTATAAAACTTCACAGTTCCATTTAAGAAATAACAATAACAGCAATTAAAATACAAACAAAAAACCCACTACTTATCATATTGGTTAAGTATTTTTCCCCCTTTACATATCTTACCAGGTTTATAAAAATCGATATCCATAATATTTAACAGAATAATTTAGATATGCATAGCTTCTGGCTGTTGTTACTAATGCTTACATATTTCTCTGTTTCTTCAGGGAGGCAAACGTTTCTTTTTATAAAGTCTCCTTCCACTTTCTACCTACCTATTTATAAATATAGTGGATGGAAATTCTCCACAAGGGGGATATTAATTTAACATTACAAAAATCATTTGTTGTTGTTGTTTTGCATAGAAAATTCAGTAAAGTAATACAGTTCAGGATACAAAACACGTGGATTTTGGTCTGATATATTTTATAAACATAGGTCCAGAATTTCATAAGTCCATAATGCTAAATTTGACAAGGATTCTCATAGGCCCTAGTAATTGTATCATATTTTTCTGTAGGTCTTCATTTACTTAACAGTAAAAATGCAAGATAATTTTATCAAAATATCATTTTACATCCTCTCCCAATTTTCACATGGAAGTGTCAGTCCTTCCTGAGCTCCCTCATAGCTCCCTTACCCTGCTCCATTGCATCCCTGACATTACCTCGCAGGCATTCTGATGTCATACACTTCCAATTTCTTTTGCTGATCTTCTACTCTATCTATTTTGGATGACAAAAAAATGCTTTATATAATAATGTAGTAAGTTTTCTTTGCTTTCAATAGAAAATTTTAATTCAAAAGAAAACAGTAACCATTTGCATTTTCATAGGTTGGGTTTGTTTCTATATCATACCTAAAACTGTCATATAAAGAACTCCTATAATTTAATTCCAAACAGATGGAACTTCAAGAAACAGGTACTTTTAATCATAAAAAGCAGCAGCTTATTACTGGACAATCGTGAAGAGCTTTCATATACTGTGAAAAAAATTACAAGTATATTTGTACATATAAAATGCTTAATTTTTAATACATAAGGGATAAACAGTCCATTTCTGAATTTTTCACAATAACTTCCAAGGCACTATTTTTTTGAATAATCATACAGATTAGACTTTTCAGATTTCACAGAATAGCAATTAGTATGGAAACTGCAAAACAAAGACTAGACATAATCTCTTATTGTTTATTATGTAGAGTTTATTTTTCTTTGTAGAGGATATTCTATATCATCATTTATTTTATAGTCCGATGGGAGATGGTTTTTCTGATAAGGTCCCTAAGGCTTCTTATCTGACATAGTATTTTTATGACTTCTATAATTTTGAAGAATTCCCCAAAGAATCAGACCCATCATTTTAAACAGCATTCTGTGAAAATGAAAAGTGTTTTGTTTTAGATGCAGTACTAATGAAAAGAATAATTAACGTGCACAAAATTGTTTTAAGGTAATGATATTTCTGATACTTCTCTAAAGTAAAAGCTTAGGTCGAAGACATTAAATGCAGTAGCACTGCCATGAATTTCACTGTCTGAAGTCAAATGGTCCCAGAATAAAGCAAACACAGATATATTTTACATTTAAATTGTTATATTGGAAATTAATAAACATATAGAGTAAATGATGTATTTCAAGATAGGGGAATTAGTGTTTGATAAATTTTAATATGAAGAAACTGTTTTCATTTGTTCTTCCAACCAATGATAGAAATAGAGGTACATTGTACAATAATTAATTCAATTTTCTACTAATTAATTCCCTTGTTCCCAGTCTATTGCTCTATCCATTAAACTCCATGGTTAACAGTTCTTGAAATATGTAAGATAATTATACAAGTCTGTATTTGACAAGATTTTCTTTAGGTTTATCTTCATTTAACTTGAGAGATTAACCAAAGATTTTCTTTTTTTTTTTTTATCTTAGATGTTTTCCAAAATTAAAAGAATATCTCTTTGGACTCCACTGTTAAAAAAAAGATCATATTTGTTGCTTTTACCACCAGAATTAAATAATCAGCAATTAAATTAGGTAATTTTGTGGTGATTTGAAAACTTTGGGTGGACAACCAGAGTTCACAGATAGTGAGGGACAACTCAACTCTGTACCTAGGTGTCACCTATGGAAGATCAAGGCAAAAAAGCCAAGCTGATGTTAAGGACAGAAATGACATAAAAACATTATAAGTCTGATAGACAAAAACATAGGAAGGATCTAGAAATGATGAATTTGGTTAAGAGATTTGCTAGGCTGGGAGAAAAATTAAATGTAGGGAAATAGTTGTAAAAGAGTATGGGATTGCCAAGGTTCCCAGAAATGGATATAACATCTAGGTTGTTGAAGGGCTAGCAGATAATAAAGAAGAGAAAATAAACAGGAAAACTGAAGGGAAGTAAACATTTTGAGACCAGGATGTTTGGCATATCCCTGAAATAGCAGTGAAGTTTGAGGAGTTATGTTCCTTTTAAAATTCATAATAAAAAGTGTCTTTTTGCATAATTTGAACATTAAAAGATAAGAGACAATGACTTTTCATTATTCTGTGAGCATCTGGCCATTTCCTACAGTCTGATGAGCTCTTCCTTTTCTTGTTTTGATGATCTGTCAGGATATGCATTAGGCCAAAGTACAAATAAAGTCATTATCAATCTGTATATGTGGTGGCAGATGTCTCTATTCATCACTATTTCTACAGTTTTAAATGACAATCAAACATGCATTTTTTAAAAACATCTTCTGTACTGAAGGTGACAGTGTAAAATTTCAATCTCAAAAAAGTAAGAGGATTTTCTAATGAGATACATGAATCTGCAAATGAAATAACCTACCACGTTCCGATATTTTATGGTTATATGGAAAAGGTTTTAGGATATGAGATTTCCTAGATGAAACTCAGCATCTCAGTTAATCAGGAAGAATATAAAATAAACTCTTGAAAACTTTTGAAAGGTATTACATCATAATAGTTGTTGAAGGAAAAAGAGGCAATGGTTAAGGAAAGAAGGTTTAGCAGAAAATCCAATAAAATCAATATGAAAAGTAAAGAAGATTTATCAATTACTAAACATAAACATATCTGAAGAAAATAGTGAGACTATTTTGAATGAATATAGCAGTTAATTTTGTCACATGAGCAACATATTCAAGGATTGTTTTCAAATATAATTAACATGCTCAATATGGAGACTAGTCTCAGTTTCATAATTTAATTTTACACTGATTTTCTGAAGTTTGTTCAGCATAAATGATGTCAATCAATTGCTACTTTTTATTTGGAAGAAAATGAATATATGTTAAAACATAAAAGCACTAAATTAGTAATAAAATATATTTGTGCATGTGTGTGTGTGTGTGTGTGCATTTGACCCACATCATAGGATTATAATCACTATTTCTAAACTCATGCTTTGCTTATAATTGCAAGTCTGATATCTTTATTTCCTCTTTCCATTACTATAACAACGTTCAGCATTTATGTAAAAACCTGCAAAACTGAGATCTCTGATCGCTTAGTGCAATTATAAGAAGCTTATCTGAATAGATGCCTTGACCCTTGCTCTGGGGTAGACACTCAGAACTCTCACATTACATTTACTAAAGTCAGACAAAAGTCATAAATAAGTAGACTGATGCTAAGATAAAACAATAATTATTAATTATTCATAATGACACAGCATTTAAAAAATATCTGCAAGTATAAAGTGAGTCATTATTATTATAAAGCTTCATTGGAAAATTAGATCTGTATCTTAGATCTATCTAATATTCACAGAGACGTATACATATTGTGAATATCTACCTAACTACACACTTAGGTCTACCAATCATTTATTTATCTATGAAAGAAGAAAAATTCACCTGGAAAAAAAATATCACACAGAGAAGTGGCAAATTTATTCGGAATCTGTGGCTCTCGGCACTGTACAATATTTAAACCTCTTATTCTTCTAAATCAAGTAGTGTGTCAAGCTCTGAGGAAAAAATAAAAGTTCGGTTACTGCCAAAATTAGACATAGTTAATTATTAAGAATGACAACCAACGTCTTCAAGTGTCATCCATTATTTAAGAAGGTTTCCAAATGAGGAACACTTTGATTCTAATAGAAAACTTCTTTGATGTTTGCACACTGCTTCACAGAAAAGCAGCCAATATAACAATCGCAGTGACAATTCCCCTTGGAAACAATTCCATGGATAAAAGACCCAATATCAAGAGCCTGCCCATAGTAATAGCTGGAGTGGAGAAAATATCCCTTGTGTACTGTACTGTTGCTATAAGGTCCCTCTGCTATCTATTCACTGTCTTTGTAACTCCTTATTTCCTTACCCTTTATTCCCAATAGCAATCCTGTCTTGCCCATTCTTGATTTAAACTTTAATTACCAAAGTTATTAAAAATGCATAGACCTTTACATTTCTGTCAATTGTTTTTGCCTTCGTAGAACAGGTGCTATATAACAAGTTAAGACATTAACTGACTTGTTCAATGTCATTATATTTCAGATCACTTCTTTCTGATTCCAAATCCCTCAGTGCTCCCACATGGATTGCTGAACAAAATGTTCAGTTTCAAGTGAAACAATAAAAATCTGCTAGCTTTTGCTGACAAACTTTTCCCTAACCACCTCATGATACATCTAGGTTTGCGAGTCATCGATCTTTACTGAATTAGGCTAACAAATAATGAAAGTTGTGCTTAGATCAAGTAATTTTGTAGGAATCTTACAGTAATTTTGTAGGAATCTTACATATGTCCTGGCAGTTTAGTACCTTGATTCCTCTTTTTAGCTTTAAATTCCTGGATCACCTTCATATTTGCAAGTCAATAATATTATGGTCTGCTAATTTTAATCATATTGTGGTACCTGCAGTGTATATCAAATACATTGGGAGAATGTTAACAAATGCTCTGGTTCATGAGCAATATCTGAAATAAATGCATATTCTCTCATCAAGAAAGTCGAGTACAGGTTATTCAGAGATTCTGGTTGACTGAATTGACTTTTTCTATTCTAGTCAGGATTGGATCTCTTATTTTCTGAGCACATTGTGCTCAAAATATTTCCTGAATCAAAACTGTCAAGTTATATGGAGAGGAAGGAATCCAGAGACATTCTACCCTGGTCTTAATCCTATTTCTCTGGTAGACTAGCTTTGTGACTATGAAGAAAATATATAATCACAGTGTTCCTCATTTTCTCATTCATTGCAGGGAGGCCTTAGTACTATCTGCTCCATAAGAATGATGTGATGATTAAAAGTTAATGTATGTCTTGGTCTACTATAACAAAATAGCTGGCTGCTTTTATAAACAACAGTAATTTTTATGTTCCAGTTCTAGAGGCTGAAAAGTCCAAGTCAAAAATGCTGGCAAATTTGAAGTTAGGTGAGGGCCCTCTTACTGATGGAACTTTCTCATTGCATCCTCAAATAATGAAAGAGATTAACATGAGCTCCTTGGAGCCTTTATTAAAAAGGCACTAATTACATTCTATGGGTTCCTCCCTTATAACTTAATGACTGTTCAAAAGGGCCCATCTCCTTGAAAGTTAGGATTTCAGCATATGTTGAGGTTACAAAACATTCAAACTTAGCAATGTTATGTAAAATATTTAAAATCATGTTTGCTATGTGAAGATCTCTAAATAAGAACCAAATTTTACTATATTCCACATTTTCTCAGTTAAGCTTAAATAATGCATAATACCTCTGTGATGTATGCTACCTGGTGAGAACAGGCTGATAACCTCTTTATTTTAATGAGAGGCTCTCAAAATCAGTATCTGAGAAGCAAAAAATATGCCAATGGTAGTCATCTCCATGACTATTTCTGGAGTATACCAGAAAGGTCAGTCTTGAGCAAGTCAGGATGAGTCAGGGGCTGCCATCCTCTAAAGTCCCAAATGTTCAGTTTATGCTCAGCAGTTTCTACTTTTCCCCAATACAGAAATATCTGAAACTTACATGTGAACATTTCCAATTTGGGGGGTTACTTCTATCTAAGCTATCTGAATTCATTTATCTCTAAACATCAGAAAATTTCACTTATTTTTAATATAACTTCTAATGTGTAATTTGCAATTGATTTAAAAGGCTTCACATTTGGATTTCAAAGATTTAACATTTTTTCAAAAATAACTTGGAGATCAATTAATAGTGCTCACTTTTTAATTTGACCAAGATTAGAATTTTTAAAGAGGGATATGAAGCTTGAGACAGTAAAATGAAGAATTAAAAATTTTATGTGACAGAGTTCTAAAACTATAAGGAAAAGCATTTTTTGAAAAATCTAAAGTATCAACCTAGAAAACATTCCTGTAAGATACAAAGTAGGCAAAGGTTAACAGTTTGAATACAAAAACTTCCATACACATGCAAAAGACATACAAAAATTAAAAACGAGCAAATTTAAGGATAAGAAGTTGACCAAAGAATATATATGAGAAGCATGAAACATATTCAACCTTACTAATAATGAAATATATTTCAGATAAATTCATAAGGCAATATCATTTTTCTTCTATCATACCTCACAACCTAAATATACTCTTTCTAAAATATACAGTTGCATTCCTACATTATTTGTTTTTGTAAATTTTGAACAAGAAAGGGAAAAGGTTTCAATCAAGAAAAATACTTAAAAACTTTACATGTTTTTACTCTGAAATCTGGCATAGGTTACATCTATTTTCAACACTTCCATTCATCACTGTACTAAAGTTCTAGCCAAAGCAATTGTGCAAGAAAAAGTACAAATGGCATTCTATTTGGAAAGGAAAAAGTAAAGTGATTTCTTAAAAAGCAGGGTCTTATTTATTTAAAAAATCCACAAAAAATTAGTAGAGCTGGTTTTTAGAGATCAATTCAATCCTGAAACTAAACTACAAATAGCTTTTCTGGTGAGAAAGGAACTGGAGGCAATAGTATAAATATTTAAAAGAAATTTTAAATTTCTATGGATGTGGCTGAGTTGCCTACAATGTGTGAAGCCCTGGGTTCAATCCCCAACACCACACACACACACACACACACACACACACACACACACAATAGTAAAGGCAGATTTTGATAGCATGTATCTGTATATGTGGCAAAATGATAGGGAAAAGGATCAGGAGAGAGGTTGAAGGGTGAAAGGAAGAGATATATTTAGATAGTTAGAGAATAATTGTACACACTTTGGAGAAAACAGTTTTTGTAGAGGAGATCATCTATTGGAAAATGATGTGAGGCCAGACTGAAAGAAAAAAAAAAACTGAACTGGTGAAGAATTTAGAGAAAGGAAGGAACAGAAAGAAAAATTTGGGATATGGGGGAAAGTCTCTCAGCAGCTTCCCATTGTATAAGGTAATAACGTAAAAACAATACATGCACCTACTAAGTGGTGATCTTTGAGGTGATCAGATCCCAACCTATAAACAATTCTCATCCTGTTAGATTCAGGCAGTCAGTATTAGGTGGAGCTCATGTTTAAAGAGCTTGTTTTAACTTTTGAAAAATTTTAGAAAGTTTGGCTATTTAAGTCATTTGAACTGAATTAGGCAATTTTTTTCTGGAATATTATCTCAACTGTGTTTATATTGATTTCAACTATTTGATATCTGTGGCCTGAGGTGCAATATTGTCATTTTATTCTTACAAATGATGTCTTTTTATAGATGTGCGGTCCAGTATGTGGTATAAGCAAGGGTGTAACTGTCACCCTGAGTGAACTGCAGGCTTATACAAACATTTCACAGTTATCTATGAGATGAGAATCACAAGGTACCTGCTTCTTAATAGAATTCAAAGTGCAAAGAAAATCAATTGTGTTAATAACATTCAGCAGTTGCATTTTAATAACCCAAGTCACAATGACACTTAAAAATCACTTTCTATTTATTGCTATCACTGAAAATGGCCTTATTTTAATAAGCTAGATAGAGGTATTCATAAAATAAGAGAAGAATTATTCTACTAATTGGAATTCTTATTAAAATCCTCAGGTAATTGCAAATTCACACGTAAATTGCTCTTAAGTGGTGACATTTAAGTGGTCAAAAGGAGCTAGAAGGATAATCTTTCTTGGATATTAATAATCTGCCAAGGTCTTATAGGAAAGGATGACCAATTTGTCACCAAACTCACTCTTCCCCCAGGCACCCAGTTTCTCCTAATTTCTGGACTCCTTATTGACTGATATGGTTGTGTTGCCAATCACAAATAGGCAGAAATGGAACTTCTAGGCCTGATCCTTAAAGTCTCCAGTTGCAAAGTTCCCCTCATTCTTTTGCCCATTCGCTAGTTAAATACATGGGACTTCTAGGCATTAGGTAAGTGTGGAGCTCAATAGGATAAGGAGACTGTATCCCAGGACACTTTGTACAGCAGAGTACGACCCCCAACCAATGTCACAAAAACCAAACTTTTTATGTTGATGAAATCATGAGGTTGTTGTGAGCAGTATTTAAGCTGCCTAACTTTGCTTTCCCTGAATCAGGAAGTGTACCTTTGATTTAAGGAGGCACTTGATGAAGTCTGCCTTAGCATAATGAATAACTTATTGAGTTGAAATCTGCTTTTATGTGAAATTTAGATGAACTCAAAGGTTCCTGTGTTTCTTTCCAAAGCCAAGATTCTGTGACATCCCATAAATTTAGGATTCTAAAGAGAACTTTTTGATGGGAATTATTTTATGGAAGCATTTTTTTTTTTTGGAACTGGGGTTCAACCCAGGGCTTTGTGAATGTGAGGCAGACACTTTGCCACTGAGCTACATCCCAGACCTTATGGAAGCTTTTCTGAGTAAACTTTATTTAGTCTAGGTGTCACCTTGTACATATATAATATTCCTTTAAGCTTCTCTCAATTTAATACAGAATATTGATTAAAATACTGGAATATAGAAACTGGAAAAGAATATTTCAACATAATATCCCTATTTGCCTTAAAATGGTCAGATATATAAAACATCTATTCCATGAGAGACATAAATATAAACAGAATAATATCCTTCAGCAGGAAAGTTTTAATCCTTTATTTTCAAAAACTGTCCCATGGAAATCAATGATCAATTATAAAACATAACTCAGGTGAAATTTAAAGAAATGTGGAACAGGAATCATCCATTAAGTAAAATGCTAAGATTTCTCTGCTTTATTGCATTGGCCATGAGAAACAAAATAATAAGAGTTATTATGAAATAAAGAAAATGAATATTCAAATTATTCCAATTTCCTTTTGCTTCTAGAGGAAATAAGATAAAACAATACTCAATATGATATCATAAAGTCAATATCTATTTAAATTCGTTTGAATTATAATTTAAGAAATAATTGGATTTCTACCAGTGTTAACAAAATATATCTCCCACTTTTTGTCCTCTCAGCTTCCTATTAAAATTTCTCCAAAGGGACTATGAAATATTTAACTGAAAATCAGCTTGGCACCTTGCATATATAACAGATTTTGTTTCTTTTTTATTTGTTTGTTTGTAAAGTTACTAGGAATTGAACCCACAGGAACTCGCCCACTGAGCCACATCCCTGGTCCTTTTTATTTTTATTTTATTTTTGAAACAGGGTCTAGCTAAGTTGCTCAGGGCCTCACTAAGTTGCTGAGGCTGGTCTTGAACTTGAGATCCTCTTGCCTCAGCCTCCCAAGCCACTGGCGTTACAGTGGTGTGCAACCATGCCCCCCCACTTGTTCATTTTTATTGAAGTTCAATCTTTGATGAAATTTAATCTTTCTGGTGGGAAATTCTTGAGGTAAGGCTAAGTTATCTCAATGACCACAATTAGAACATTAGCTTAACAGTGATAGAGAACACAGGATAAAAACATTTGCAATAAAATTCTTAGTCATTAATGAAAGGTAATATGTGTTAAAATCAATGTGTAGAATGAGTTCATTTTTAAGAAATGTTAAGCATCAACCTAATCATACTGAATTTATATTTAAAGATTAATCATGTTGATTGTTGTTTCAGTCAGCTTTTTGTTGCTCCGACCAAAAGATCTGATAGGAACAATTTTGGGGGGGCTCATGATTTCAGAGGTCTCAGTGCCTAGATGGCGGCCTCCATTCCCTGGGACTAGAGGTAAGGTAAAAGATCATGGTAGAGGAGTGTGGTAAAGGAAAGCGACCCAGGTTATCACATCAGGAAGCAGAAAGAAACTACTCACCAGATACAAATATTTACCCCAAAGGCACACCCCCAATACCCACCTCCTCCAGGCATTGCTCTGCCTGCCTTCAGTTACCACTCAGTGAATTCCCATCAGAGGATTAATTCACTGATTGGGTTAAGGCTCGAATAACCCAATCATTTCACCTCTGAGTGTTCTTGCATTGTCTTACACATGAGCTTTTGAGAGACACTTAATATCTGAACCACAACAATTGTATTAGAGCAAAGGAGATCCTAAATGTTTTTTCATTATTCCTAATATAAGTGTACGTTATTTTATATCATGCAACTACATAATTTGAAATATTTCATTATTTGGGAATAGATAGGCATCAAATTCAGTCTTGAAGGATACGTTAGTTAAATCCCTATCATGTCCCAATTTAGTTATAAAATCAGTTGATGGTTTGAGCTAATCCAATTATCACTAAAAAATTTAAATGCAAAGTTTTGAGATTCTATTCCAAAAATCATGTATAGAAGAAGCAATCTTGCTCAGATGGTACCATGTGGTATAATACAAGAAATCAAAGGTCTAGTTAAACTCAGATTTGCAAATGAGTCCCACACTTCATATTAAATGATGAAAATTATTTCTGGATAATAAAATCAAGATTATTTTTATAATTGTCTTAAACTCTAGCAAATATGTGAAAATAGGATATTGTAGACATATGTACTTCAAATCTCAAAGTAGAAATTTATACTAAATCTAAGGTGAATCTCATGTACCAAAAAGAAAGGAGGTAATGATTCCACAAGCTTCTACAATCTCACAGGCTTTTGAACTTTTTTACTTCATCTCACAAGAAGAAATACTGTTTTATTGCAACTGGGACATTCTGTTTAATCTTTTCTGCTGTTCTCTTTCATTCTATTTCTTTCCATTCCATTCTATTAAAAAAATGCTGGTTTTAAACATTATATTTATTTGAAAGTCCAGTAATAGATTATATAAAACCATTTTTAAAACATAGGAAAAATGTTCAAAGAATGCAAAAGCTAAAGTATTCAAGTCTGTCTCCATAATACAAAATGGCTTACTGAGTTTCTCTATCTTCAATAAAAAATAGTCCTATTAAAAAAAATAAACGAACATTGTTCTATTAGTAGTTTTTTGGCAAAATCTTAGTTTCATACTTTCCTGAAAAATCCATTAAGAAAAAAATCTTTCTAGAAAAGTATGGAATAAGCCACAGAAATAAATTTTCTTATTCATAAGTTTTATTCTTGTGTCAAACCTCATTGCTTCACTCCAAATTACTATGCCCAAACTGAAAAGATGACAATCTCTGGGTACTAAAATTGTAAAATTAGAATAAACCAGAGAGTAAATCCAGGGAAAAAAAAATCTCAATGGATTTCTGCCAACAGAAATAGCTCAAAATTTAAAAAATGAAGTTTTTTGATATGTCTGAAAAAGGGCCTAATATGTAAGGACATGGATGAGCCTGTAGGAACTAAGATGTAATTTATACTAATGGAGAAATGCGAGCTGAGTGGTAGTCACTATTCTATTTTTTATCTTTAGTGCACATATCTCATATAAATTTTTTTTTAATTCTACAATCATAAAGATGTGTTTTGCTAAGATGGTGACAAAGTTTCTGAAGAAATTTTAACAAATTTCCTTCAGCTTTGAGTATTTCACCACAGGGATGAAATCTGCTTCAAATAAGAAAAAAAAAATTATGAAGGATTTTTGAGTTATTGTTAATTGTCAATCTTATCACTTAATTGAAAAATATAAAAGATGTGACTGGATTGTTTAGTTAGCATAAGTAGATACAGACACCCTATCTACCATCAAATGCACATTTAGAACATCCACAGGAATAAGAAAAAAACATTGCTTTCTCTTCAATTTCTATTTTTGTGATCTAAATGCATACATTGCTCATAAAATATGACTTTTTCAAGGTCAAGTTCACTGTTCACTGTTATTTATAGAAAATATCAAAGAACTTCAAATAATCCAAGAAGCAACAGATCTCCTTGTTTAAAAAAAAATTTTCTCAGTATGAGGAGGATGTGATACAGAAAAAAGTTTTATAATGAGTTACTGCACACCTTCATATTCCAACACCAGTTATTAAATTTAATGATCTCCCTCTATTGACACCTATGCCACACACCTGAGATTCTTTTCCCTCCATACTTTTACTTATTAGAGATAAAGTTAGCTTAG
This sequence comes from Glaucomys volans, assembly GCA_020662805.1. Classification (NCBI taxonomy): domain Eukaryota; kingdom Metazoa; phylum Chordata; class Mammalia; order Rodentia; family Sciuridae; genus Glaucomys; species Glaucomys volans. The sequence continues at coordinate 679,160 of JAJEJO010005406.1, read as the reverse complement.
CCTAGTATTAAGAACCATATAGGCCAATGACATAGTGTCCCCTTTTATTTACTCGCTCAGCAAATATTTTTGAAATACCCATGGTATTCTATGTACTGTTCCATGTGCACGGAAGGAGACAAAGTTCCTGCACCCATGGAGATGATGAAGAACAAGTCCAGAGGAAATACCCAAAGGGACATCCAGAGAATCTAACAGGTGATGTTGTGAATGAGCAAGAGAGCAGTGGAAAGGGACGGACTGCAGACAGGGGACTGGCATGAAGATGATAAAGCAGGGAACTGTGATACCTGAGGTGAGACCTGAGGGAAATAAGGATGCAAACGAGGTAAGAATTTGCAGTAACAGGGATTTATCAAGAGAACAGAAAGAAGCCTTGGCTCCTAACCTAACTGGGTTGACTTCTCGTTCTTCTGCAAAGGACTTCCATCATTAAATCTCCAAATGATTTGGCTACTGAGGGGCAGGGTACGCTATTACAAAACCCAAAGTCCCTGAACTAAATTTTCCAGTTACAGTACTCATCCTCCCAGACCAAGCTGACACTTTTAAGGTCCAACATTTGACTCAAGAAGGACCAAGAATGCTATGTACATATATGAATATACCTCAGTGAATCCTACTTTTATGTATATTTACAAAGCCACCAATTAAAACAATAAATAAATAGAAGGAAAGTCAGTAGAATAGAGGAAGAAAAAGAGGAGGGAGAAGGGGAGGAAAATGGGAAATACTGGGGATTGAAAATGGTGCAAATTATGTTGAAAAAGGTATGGAGATATCAAAAAGAACCCCACTATTTTGTATAACTAAAATGCACTCAAAATAACTTTAATATAAATAACAGAGAGATCAAGGAAGCTCTTTCTCTGTGATTTTTAAATGTGTGAGTGTGAGGTCACTTCACATCCTCAGGATGCAGGATGTGCAGTGAAATTCAAAAGCAATGAAGATGGTAATTTCCTCCAAGTAGAGAACCACATGCAGTTAGAATAAGCCAGCACAGAAACAGAAAGAGCAACAAAGACCACTGAGAGAGTCTTGGTAGAGTTCAAGTCTAGTTGCTTAGGGACTTGTTCAGCTCTTCTCTGAAGTTCACATCTGGTTTAGTGAATGATTTTACCTTTGTGACTAAATTAATTAAATTTGAGTACCTATATTTAAAACTATGAGATATATCTACCATGGATTGTAAAATGTAGCAATTCTATATCAACTATCAACTTGGGATCCTAGCAAATCATTCACTGCTTGACACTTTTCATCCTTAAAGGGAGGAAAGTTTCCTTTACATTGAAGGCCAAAAGGAAAATCTGAAAAAAAATCTACCGGATGTTCAGCTTAGTTGTAGAATGGATGTTTAACACACACAACAATCTCGGTTCAATACCCAACAGTAGAAAAGAAAAAAAAATTAAGTTTAGTCCTTTGTAATATCCCAATTTTATCAAATGAAAGCTTCTCCAGATATTAAAAAACATCATTTAGACTCAAAAGATATCTGTTTTTAAGAATATGTATGTTATTGGACAAAAAAAATTTGAAAAATCACATAATTTTATTATTACTACTGTATACCATTAGATGCACAGTGTTATACCAGATAATAAATGTCAAATTTAAATACATGTGTGTGCACCTGTCTTGCACATCCAGGTATGAACATTCAATATTCAACTCAACATAACAAAAATGATGTCAAAAGAATATAGAAGAAAGATTTTATTAAGTTTAGTAAATTTCATAAAGAAGGTTTATGAAAAAAATACACAAATATTTGGTAAATAATCAAGGACTTCCAAATATTGCTAAATCAGACAAGGATAACCTTTAAATAATCTACAAACAGGACTCTGGAATATTATTCATCTTATATTGCATTATAAGTTCAACCTTGCCTTGACTAAGGAAATTCTTTCAATATGCTTTACAGATATATGGTGCTTGATTCTCCTCTTACGATAATATTTTGGTGTCAGAGCACAACTCTAAGATATCTATAAACTGGTCCACACACAGGTAATATCTATGTAATTCATAGTATTCAAACAATATTTTATGGCAAATATATAATAATTATTTATGTGTAAACCAAAAATAAAGAAAACCAGTTTAACAAATTTTATATCATGTTGTAAACCTTATTTAGTATTTTTCACATGAGTAATTGTCTCTAACCCATAGGTAAATATAATTTTGATTTTACTCTCCATATATAAGCTTAAAGACTTTTCTTTAAAATTCAGTATGTATACAACAGTATTCTTATACACTGTGACATAATCTGAGCCATAACTTGAGCCAGAATAAATGAAAGTTAAAGTAATCTGTTGTAGTAAGACCATCAAGAAATGCCAAACCATTTTTAGAAATTTCAAGTTTGATCGCTCTGAAGACATATTTATTGGTCGACTGAATGTGACCTGTTTTAGGTAATAAGACCCTCAGACACACTGTGGGATTTTATGGAGAGCTATAGCCAGCATCTATGGCAATCACAGCTCAAACTGACAATGATGTAATATGATTCAGTGCATTATTACCAGAAAAATGAATGTTCGATTTGCAAAAAGATGATAAGCCAGACAAATACGAATCAGATTCTGCTTCAAATTCTTTGCCTGTGTTTCAAATGTAATGATAAGTCATTTGGCATAAAGGCAGAATAAGTGCTTGGTTTTTCTGTGAGCACCATATGGGTTGGGGATTCTCAAAAGAGAAGGAAATGGTTGGACGACATCTCTATGGTCCCGTGTACTTTAAATAACATTGCAATGTTTCAGGAGATCAATTTCAGAGGCCAACTACTTAAATAAGAATCAATGAATCTATAATGCACCATTGAAGTTAAAACATATGAGCTAAACATGTAGAGTTGGAGCCTACATTTTAACTGACACTTCATTTTCCAACAACCTAGCATATTGGGAAGATGTAACAAAAGAGTAAACTGAGTAAGCTACAAAATTATATCCATTCATATTTTCTCAGCGCTCAACATTGAAACTTTTAATTCAGTCTGAATTTTCATGCCTATTACCATTTTATTAATCCTATAATTAATGATCTCAGTTTTTCTTCCAAGGGGCATATACTTCTAATTAGCAAGAAACATTACTAAAAACAGAATGAAAAAAGTTCTTCACTCTATTTCAAAAATTTTATACTTTTTACAAGATTCCAATAAATGCTTTTCACTAACACCAAAAAGATAAAAGCTAAAACCATATAATATCACCAACATATTCTTTTTCACATATGGAATTTTTGAACTGAAAGAAACAAAGAAATCTATACTTTGTAAAACATTAGTGAAAATAAGAACTGTCTCCAAAATCCTACAGAATTGTCTGGAAGAAGCATCTTCTAATCACGGAAATGTTTAAAGTAAAATTTAAGTTACTTCCCTAAGTCTAACTTTCTTTCACTAATTGATAAAGATTAGATCCAACCCATACTTTTTCCTTTTGTCAACATAAGGTACATTGCTAACCTTTCCTGGAAACCGACATCATTAACATTTGTTTCACATGTTACATGTATGAAGCACTTGCATGTGTTAGTGCTTCCAATGATCACAAAAAACCTTAGAATCCTAGGGTTTTTTTCATCTTTCAAATGGTTTATCATTTATCTAAACTTTGGAAAGTGTAATTGGTTACATCAAATACTACTTAATGTAACAATCCTATGCAATTTTTTTTATTTATGTCTAAGAATAAATTTTATTATGCGTATATGAAGTCTGAAAAAATAAGAGTATGAAATGCACATTGGTGCTTTATAACCAAAAAAAAAAAAAAACTAGAAACAGTAAAGACTCTCAAATGTTTGGGTTTACAGTGATTTCCCTGCCCTTAATTTTTTGCAGGAACCCATAAATAATTTCTTTTTTAATGTCACAGTTCAGGTTTATAGTGAAGCCCAAACAACTCAGTAAATACTTACAGTCTAACATCCAAGTAGCTATTTGAAAAGAATAGGGTATATAAGTTGAAAGAAATAAAAAGTATGTTTTATTTTATTCTTAAATAACCACCTAGCTAATAGTATACATGTATCTGTTTGGGCAATGTGCAGCTTCTGAATCATTAGACTCATGCTAGATAGACCCCCCTTGCATCCTACTCCACATTGGTTTTCCCATGGTACTTGCATTTTATCACTGGAATCACTGAAAACTCAGCTTCTCAAAGATGTGACACCCTCAAAAGCTATTACTGTGTTCTAATATTAAACTGTGAACAACCTGGACGTAGTAGTTTGTTTGCTAACAGATGTTGCATATTACTATTTTCCTTGAAAATTTAAAATACCCTGTGGTGTCTTTTGAATTCCCTACAATATCCTGGGGAGTCTCAACAACAGTTAGGGAACAATGAATATATGCTACTTGACTTCAGGTTTTCTGCTTTTCATTCACAATATGAAAGGAGATCAAGAAGAGCACACTTGAAGGGTTCATTTGAAGCACTGAAGTAAGTGCACCAAAATATCTGTTAAAAATTTTCTATGATCTGTCTCCCAGTGTTGAAGAGTTTTCACAAAACTTGTTCATCACTGCGAAATATGTTTTACATACATTATTTATTGCATGTTGATAGAAACAACAAAACAAACAAATCAAATACCACCTAATGATGACTGACCAGTCAAGATGACTAAGCATCATGTCCATTCCAAATAACCCCAAGGTTTGTTTCTAGGGTGTCTTCCTTCAATTTCCAGTTCATTTTGTCTTAACTCGTCATTTGCATCATTGAAAACTGTCCTTTCCCTTCAATATTAAAGTTTTCCTATAACTGAATATCATTTTTACCTCTTTATACGAACTAAATAGTAATATTCCCCTTTAATCTTACAGATTCTACTTTTTATTCCTTTCATTCTATGTTTCTCCCCTTGGGATTCTAAATTTCTTCAAGATACTAGAACCTCAAAGAAATACATGAGAAAACATAGTAACATTATAGAGCACAGATTTCTAAGATGAAATGAGAATGTGAATATGAAAGACATTCGTAAGCCAATGAAATATCTTACAATTTACATGGATTACAAATCTGAAAATTTCTTATTATGTTGTATTTTGTATTCAGAAACAAGCCATTGGGAAAAATGGTGGAGATCACAGATTACAAATACAGTTGTAAAAACTCTTGCATTCTTTATCAATAATAAAATATGGCATATGAAAGAAATTATCAGTGAGACAGTGTTGTTGCTCTTTTGCAAAACATCTTGTTTTAATAGAATTTCTCATGGGCATACTGTAAACACTAACAAAATATAGAGGTACCACAGACAAAATATCAAGTCCCTTATACTTCAAACATGTCAATCAACAACTTTCATTTTAGTTTGTTTTCTAACTACAATACATACATTTCCTGTATATGTAGGAGTCAAATTTCTAAACTCTAATTTATGCACATTAATGAGAAATTTGCATTAACAAGTATGTGATATTGAAACAAATCTAGAGTTTCCACATTAGTAGTACAAACATGAAAAATATCATAATTTTTAATAGATAAATATGATTGATAATTTCTCAGGCAGCAACAGGGTAATAAGGGTATAATTGTGAAACCAGGATATAATAAGCTCAACAATATTCAACTGCCAGGATTAGTCAGGTAGTAAATTTTAATTGTTACTGATTAAGAATAGTCCTTTTAATTATATCAAAATGGATTCCACTGTCAAATATAACTAAAAATAAATAAATAAATTTTAAAAAGAAAAATGGGCCAGAACAAAAATAAATAAAACTTTTATTTTGATTTTTTTTTTAAAGAATAGTCCTATTCACAAAGTAAATTTGCAAGCCTTAGAACTTTGCTTAAGAGGACTTCATATTGGAGAAAGTATTATTATATTATCCATTTAAACACAAACAATTTTTAAAATAGCAAAATACACCATAATGTATAGTGTATAATGAGGTATACACTAATCCCAATGTTTTGCCACAAAGGACAATGATACTTACCTGAAATCAAGTAAGTGATACACTGAATTTAACATCAGTTCTCTCTGACCTCCCCCAAATTAAAAATATTTCAATATAATCTATTTAGATATATTAAATATAATCTAATTTTATTTTCTAATGCTATACTACCAAACCTTAGCTCCCTGTTAAAATACAAATAATTTTAAAATCTAAACTACAGAGTCATATTTTGAAAGCTAGTGTACCTATAAAATAGGTCTTATTCATTCTTACTTTTCAACATTTCAATTAACCTAAACTTTAGGATTCAACTTATGGAAGGGGAACCATGGTGTTATTGTTATTCCTGAGGATATAATTCTTGTCACTAAGAAGCATTGCTGAAATTTTGAAAGACGAGGTCAGTTTGCTTTTGTATTCATGTAGTATTAATATGGTAATTGATAACAATGTAAGGTCAACTTTCAAAAGTCCTAAATATCATTTAGTTTAAATGCTTGAATATAAATGATTTAATTGGGATTTTAATTGAAATTGCATTGAATTTGTATAGTGCTTTTGGTGGTATGGCCATTTTGACAATATTAATTCTGCCTATTAAAGAACATGGGAGATCTTTCCATCTTCTAAAGTTTTATTCAATTTCTTTCTGTAGTGCTTTGTAGTTCTCATTGTAGAGATCTTTCACCTCTTTTGTTAGATTGATTACCAAGTTTTTTTTTTTGAGACTATTGTGAATGGGGTAGTTTTCCTAATTTCTCTTTCAGAGGATTCATCACTTATGACATTGATTTTATATCCTGCTACTTTACTGAATTCAGTGAGTTCTAGAATGAGTTCAGTTTTCTGGTGGCATATTTTGGCTCCTCTAAATATAGAATCATGTCATTGGCAAAGAGGGATAGTGTGAGTTCTTTTCCTATTCATATCCCTTTGATTTCTTTGGTCTGTCTAATTGCTCTGGTTAGTGTTTCAAGGATGATGTTGAACAGAAGTGGTACAAGAGGGCATCCCTGCCTTATTCCAATTTTTAGGGGGGATGCTTTCAGCTTTTCTCCATTTAAAATGATTTTGGCCATGGGCTTAGCAAACATAGCCTTTACAATGTTAAGGAATGTTCGCACTATTCCTATATTTTCTTCATAGAAATAGAGCAAGCAATCATGAAATTCATTTGGAGGAATAAAAGCCCCCGAATAGCTAAGGCAATCCTTAGCAGGAAGAGCAAAGCAGGTGGTATCACAACACCAGACCTTTGACTATCCTACAGAGCAATAGTAACAAAAATGGCATGGTATTGCCACCAAAATAGACAGGTAGACCAATGGTACAGAATAGAGGACACAGAGACAAACCCACATAAATACAGTTTTCTCATACTTGAAAAGGAGCCAAAAACATGCAATGGAGAAAAGATAGACTCTTCAACAAATGGTGCTGGGAAAAATGGAAATTCATACGCAGCAAAATGAAACTAGAACCCTACTTCTCACGGTGAACAAAATTCAACTCAAAATGGATCAAGGAACTAGGAATTTGACCAGAGACCTTTCACCTAATAGAAGAAAAAGTAGGTCCAAATCTGTATCATGTCGATTTAGGACCAGACTTCCTTAATATGACTCCCAAAGCACAAGAAATAAAAGCAGTAATCAATAATTAGGATAGATTCAAATTAAAAAGCTTTTTCTCAGCAAAGGAAACAATCAGCAATGTGAAGAGAGAGCCTACAGAGTGGGAGAAAATCTTTGCCACACACACTTCTGATAGAGCACTAATCTCCAGAATCTATGAAGAACTCAAAGAACTTTACCCCAAGAACATAAATAACCCAATCAATAAATGTGCTAAGGAAATGAGGAGACACCTCACAGAATAAGATCTACAAGCAATCAACGAATATATGAAAAAATGTTCAACATCCCTAGTAATAAGAGAAATGCAAATCAGAACTACCCTAAGATTTCATCTAACCCCAATTAGAATGTCTATTTTCAAGAATATAAGCAACAACAGGTGTTGGTAAGGATGTGGGGGAAAGGGTACACTCATACTTTGCTGGTGGGGTTGCAAATTAGTGCAGCCACTCTCTAAAGCAGTGTGGAGAATCCCTACAAAACTTGGAATGGACCCACCATTTAACCCAGCTATCCCACTCCTTGGCCTATACCCAAAGGACTTAAAATCAGCACACTACAGTTATGCAGTCACACCAATGTTCATAGCTGCTCAATTCACAATAGCTAGATTGTGGAACCAACCTAGATGCCCTTCAATAGATGAATATATAAAGAAACTGTGGTATATACACACAATGGAATGTTACTCAGCCATAAAGAAGATCAAAATTATGACATTTGCAGGTAAATGGATGCAGTTGGAGAATATCATGCTAAGTGAGATAAGCCAATCCCAGAAATCCAAAGGCTGAATGATCTCTCTGATAAGTGGTTGATGATATACATAATGTGGGGTGGGAGGGAGGCAAGAATGGAGCAAGGATGGATTACATAGAGAAAAAAGAGGGATAGGGATGGGGTGGGGGGAAGAAAAATAACAGAATGAGGCAAACATCATTACCCTATGTATGTGTATGATTACGCAAATGGCATGACTTTACTTCACATACAGCCAGAGAAACAATTATACTCCATTTGTGTACGATGAATCAAAATAAATTAAATTAAAAAAGAAAAAAGAAAAAAAGAAAAATTTGAAAAATGGTTTAATTAATAATGGATACAGTAAATTTTATATACAAGAAGGCATTACTAAATAAATTTTACCAGCGAACATTTGACTCTCAAAATTTAAAACAAAGAAATTTCTATCTCTTCATGTGAAACTCCTATGAAAACAAAGTACCTTACAGATAAAACTAAAATTGCATTGTAGCAATTATAAATTTGGGATTTCATATATTCCAGAATAATTTATAAAAAATAAATACATACATCCTTTTGAATCTGAAATTCCTGGATTTGATAGTTTAGGATCAATATAACACAAATGAAGATCTTCTGACAGATTATACATTGTATCAATATTGATTATATTAACCTTTCCTGAAGAAATTATTGATTTAATTAAATTTAGGCCTTTCATGTAAATAGGATATATTCAAAATATTTGTTTTAGACAGATATTTAAATTAGAAATGCACTCAAAAGTCCAGTTTAATATATACAGTATATGACATACAATGATATATATATTTAATGTAGGAAATAAAATTTTCTCCCAATATAGTTGTTTCGAAGGGAAACCTGAATGTGTTTTTTTTTATTTTATTTTATTTTATTTTTTTATTCTGAATGTGTTTTTACTGGCAGAATTGCTCTTGTACCCACTGGATAGCTCACAATAGAACAAGGGCACTTGGGAGCCACTGGGGCTTGGCTTGACCATGACAGTGGCCTTGAGAATATATTGCTGCTGTTAGCACTTAGTGTGAAAAGGAAGAGACTGCTGTGGAGATAAAGTGAGGGGTGATTTTTCACACCCTACAGAACTGCCCCTTCTTCAGTACAGATCACCTCACCCAACTGAATAGATTTCCCACTAGGTCTATTATCTTGAAGGAAGACTCTTTCTCTGATCACACTCTGATGGGATATGCAGGCTAATCTTTATCTCCCCTCTCCCTGCTAAATAAGCTTCCTTTCTCAAGTCAGAATGAGCATCCTTGACAACTCCCAACTCCCATGATGGCTTTAGAAAGGCGTAGCAAAAAAAAAAAAAAAAAAAAAAAAAAAAGGGGGTTGGGGGGAGGGCCGACACTGCCTGCCTGTGGAAGGCTAAAGACTTTTCTCCCATTGCCAAGGCCTTGGTTTACTCTCTGCAGCCTCAGGGTACAACCAGCTGTGTTTCAAGGTCAGATTTACTGACATTTTTCTAAGATGTTTCTATGTAACTGAAATTTGACATGTAAAAATAGCATCCTTCTCTTGGATTTGAGGCCATTTCAAATCTTATGTTTATTATTTCTTCTCTTTCAATGATTATGCTATTCTGAGGCCCATAGGTGAGTTCACTATCCATGCTGGACCTGACACAGTTTCTTTTATAGGTGTCATTTCCTTTGGGCAGTCACTTCTGAAAACAATTGGCAAAAACAATGCACATGAATTACAGCCTCCACTATAAATATCTGTTATTTGGGTTTGAAGTTATCCAAGTGGTTTTACCACACTCTATAATGATCAAGAAAGTTTTTCTTCAGAAATTATAATAAATGATTAATATACACGGATATGTTAAGCCATTGGTGTTTACATATGCTAGAATTAGAACAAACTTTAAAAAATAAGATTTTGAAGGCCTCTAGTATACTGAATTCTAGTATATTTCCTAGAAAATATGAGCCCCTTTCACATTATTATAAGGTTGGTGGAGAAGCAAATATGGAAATACGTACACAGGAAATTAGATTAGAAGGCACTAATGGAATAAAAGATAGCAGTCTACCATATCTTTGTATCCTAATTGCCCAAAGATTTATGGAGCCTGTAAACATGTCAGGATTTCATCTGTGTCAACTCAAGTAACATAACAAAATTCAGCAAGGGTTTCACAGAGGAGCAAACTGAAGCCTACAATCAAGTGAGTGGTACAGGTGGAATTCAAACACAGATCTCTCTGACCTCCAAGGCAAATGCTTCTTTCAAAAACAGGCCACCCGGTGGTTACTTAGTGTAAGAATAGCTATTAAAATTGTATCTGATAGGCTAGTTCCATGCAATGTGAAAACTTGGCAAGGAGGAAAGGGTTTGGGACCGTGATTGCAGAGTGAAATTGAATTTTGTTTTTGTCTGGATGTCTTTTATCACTCTCCTCCAATGGCCTTCATTAGTCAAGGAGATTTAAATGTGCTAGTCATGGAGCTAAATCAAATCCAAAGTGTTCTGCATGCTTGGATAGGCTTTAGATAAAGAGTGCATGTTACGAGTTATACCAGAGTGCCTAACTTTCACTCCACTCATTGAAGTACTTTGGAGATTTCAATAACGTGGATAGGGAAAGAAGCATTTTGAGGTTGATCACTTGACTTCGACTCAACAAAAACTTTTTTGTACACAGTCACATTTGCAATTTGCTTCATTTCACTTTTCAATGATGTTGTGGGCTAAATTGTGTCCACTCAAAATTCAGAAGTAGAAGTCCTAAACCCCTGTATCTCTGAATGTGACTATACTTGGAAATAGAGCTTTAAAGAGATGACCAAGTTAATATGCATTTACTGTGATAGGCCCTATTCTAGTCTGATGGGTGCCCTAGTAAGAAGACGACATTAAGACACAAGAGAAGCAAGGGGTATGAATATAAGTTAAAGCACCATAAGAAGAAGATACCTGTCTTTTGGTCAAGGAGAGAGGCCACAGGGGAGGCCAATCCTGTCAGTACCTTGATCTTGAACTTCTAGCCTCCAGAACTGTGAGAAAATAATATGGTGCTTAAGCCACTTCGTTTATTGTATTTTATTATTATTATAGCCCTACACAACTACAAAAAGTGGAAAAATATCAAAATAGAGTCTTCATTTTGACTTCTGTGTAAGAAATTCAACAAGCTGACATTTGCTCAAAACTATACATGTAAACAGATTGAAAAAATGTGGACAGAAATGGACCACCTTCATCTTTCATTATTTTTCAGTGCTTACTCTCACTTTAATAAGCATGATGTGTGTATAAACATAAAAAGTAGATACAAATAGAAAATAAGCTTAAAAATATATGAAGCAATCTTCCACCCCAATCCATTTAACTTTCATTTACATGAATAAAGTCACCACAAACAACCAGAGAGAGCAACAACTGCCCTAGCTAGATTGTTAAAAATCTTTTTAAGTTAAAAAAAAATTACACAGGATGCTAAGTATCAGAGCTACACAAAAGTTTGAAAAACAAACATACAGAACATGATAAAGTATAGAGTCAAGAAGATACTAAAGAAGGTCAATTTGCCATACTAATTTAATCATGTGTTTGTGATCCTTTCCCTTCACAGGGAGAGGCTGAGATTTTAATTTAGAAAATGGTACCCTAGGTCAAGGTGAAAACAAATTTACCAATCTCTCAAAAAGAAAACATTAGTTCTCTCTCTTAGAGGATATATGAATAGTTTCACGCAAGTCTTATTATGCATACAAAAAAAGAGTAGTCAAACTAGTTGTTTAAGTCTCTTGAGAGGTCTAAAAAATTTTCTTAATAATATGGATAAGGTAGAAATACATAAATAATTGTGATTAATAAAAAAGATGATACATGCTGGATACACACATGCGCGTGCACGCACACTCATTAACAACACTCATTGACACACATACATATGTGTATGTTTACTCTTATTGGACACACCTCCTGCCCTCCCCCAGAGACAGTTCAATTCCTGGTGATGTTTTCCACCAGGACACATCCCAGGAATATTTATATGTCCTCTGTCACTGCATTAGGTCATCATTTCTTCTTTTTTTTTTTAAATTTACTTATTGATTCATTGAACACAAATGGAGTACAGCTATTGCTTCACTGGTTGTACACAAAGTAGAGTCACACCATCTGTGCGTTCATGCATGTACACAGGGCAATGGTATCTGTCACACATTCTGTTACTATTTTTACCCCCCCCCCCGCCCCCACCCCTCCCTTCCCTCTATGCTATCTATCCTTCCTCCCTTCTTGCCACCCTTCCCCCCCACATTATGCATCATCATTCATTTATCAGAGAGACCATTCGGTCTTTGGATTTTGGGGATTGGCTGATCTCACTTAGCATAACAGTCTCCAACATCATCCATTTACCTACAAATGCCATAATTTTATTCTTCTTTATGGCTGAGTAATATTCCATTGTGTATATATACCACAGTTTCTTTATCCATTCATCTACTGAAGAGCATCTAGGTTGATTCCATAATCTAGCTATTGTGAATTGAGCAGCTATGAACATTGATGTGGCTGCATCACTGTAGCAATCTGATTTTAAGTTCTTTGGGTATAGGCCAAGGAGTGGGATAGCAGGGTCAAAAAGTGGATCCATTCCTGTACAAAGCTCAACTCAAAGTGGATCAAGGACCTAGAAATCAGCCCAGAGACCCTGCACCTAATAGAAGAGAAAATAGGTCCAAATCTTCATCATGTTGACCTAGGACCAGATTTCCTTAACATGACTCCCAAAGCACAAGAAATAAAAGCATGAATCAATGATTGGGATAGAGTCAAACTAAAAAGTTTTTTCTCAGCAAAGGAAACAATCAGCAATGTGAAGAGAGAGCCTTCAGAGTGGGAGAAAATCTTTGCCACACACACTTCAGATAGAGCACTAATCTCCAGAATCTACCAAGTACTCAAAAATCTTTACACCAAGAACACTAATAACCCAATCAATAAATGGGCCAAGGAAATGAACAGACACTTTACAGAGGAAGATCTACAAGCAATCAACAGATTTATGAAAAAATGTTCAACATCCCTTGTTATAAGAGAAATGCAAATCAAAACCACCTTAAGATTTCATCTTACCCCAATTAGAATGTCTTTTATTAAGAACACAGGCAACAACAGGTGTTGGCGAGGATGTGGGGAAAAGGGTCCACTCATACATTGCTGGTGGGAGTGCAAGTTGGTGCAACTCTGGAAAGCAGTGTGGAGATTCCTTAGAAAACTTGGAATGGATCCACCATTTGACCCTGCTATCATTTCTTCTTGTGCGTACTACTTTGGTTGCCTAAGTTCCCTACTTTCAGTTCTGCTTTCCCACAATCCATTGCCTACAAACAGGTCAGATGTTCATTACCAATTTAAACTGAGTTCTCTTTTTCATTTTCTTGCTTAGCATTTTCCACTAATATTCTCTTTATGACAGAACTCCATCTCTTTTCAGTGACCTGCAATGCTTGGGATCTGTTGGTATTCTTGTTCACATGTACAAACTTGCACCATGCTGTGGTCCTCTTACTCTATGCTTCTTCAAACACACTGATCTTCCTTCTGTTCCTACTCAAGGGCTCAGTTCTCTTGAACTTGCTGTTTCCTTGGACACACTCTTCCACCAAATTGCTACATGGTGGACTCACTTTCAAAAATGACTCCCTTGAACATTGTAGAAAGTAGCTTTCAACTGTGATTTCTATGTCACCAATTTGTTGATTTTGTCCATAGATTTTTTCATTCTCTAAAATTATCTTGTTCATTTATTTATATTGGATGTTTTATTTTTTCACTGTACTCTAAAATGAGAAACTTTGTCTTCTCTGATGAAATGCTGGTGCTGAGACCAGTTTCTGATACAGAGAAGGTGTTCAATAAATACTTCTGGGTGCATGATTCAAACTAAAACTTGACTACTGCTGATACAAGATGCATAAGGAGAAAGAAACAAGAAGCACCTCATTTTATTACTTTCCCATTGCCTTAATTATCCATAGTATCCAGTGATCTATTTCCTCTTCTGAATTCTGTACCCTGCTGCCTCTACTTCTCTAAAACTGAATATGCCTTCCAAGGAAAAGTCACCCCAGCTCAAAACATGCATCTCATCAGGAACAGTCTTTACTCCTATTCAAAAGAAACCCTACCTTCCTTAACTCCACCTTTCCAATTCATATGATGTAAGGTTTAGGAAATAATGGGACTTGGTATTCCTTTTTCTTCCATCATGTGTTAGTTTCCCCAAACACAGAGTTTGGTGGCATGTTACGGTTCCATTTCCTTCAAGTTGCCTTTTCAATTCATCCCCATATCATGGAATTGTTAAATCTTATCAAAATTTTCTCTCTGGCATACACAGCATAGGAAGAAAGATGGCACATATTAAATGTGTATGTTTTCATCCAATGTCTTTAGGCTTTCATCATTACCCTTTCTTGATTTCTAATTGCAAGATCCTCATTAATTGACCTGTCCATTCTGAACCTATTCAAGATTTCCTGGGCAATCCTCCAGACACCATGATAGATGTTGGGTACTTGAAATTAATAGAAGAATCAAAATAACAACTACAACAACAAAAACCTGTAAAAAATACGTCACATGCTAGTTGGTTACATGCAAATGGCTTCCTATCATGAACAATCAGCAATTCTGAAATACCAGGACTCATAATTCATCATGCAGTTTTACTTTTTTCTGACTGAAACAATTTCTTTCCTGTCATGAGACAAGGTATTATGTATCAATTATTTACATCTCTGATTAAAAACCACATTTTCATAAATCTCTCCCAATTAAAGCATTTTTACGACCACCACCGTGTCACAAATCATTTGGAATATTCACTTTTGTGTGTATTTATAACAGAATGTTTCTGTTTTGTACATTACTATCTGACCTTAGCTGTTAATCTGTCACATCATTTTTCTGATTGAAAATGTGAGTTTCAGGTGGCTCTAGAATCTAGATCTTCATGTTTTTCAAAAGAATACAATTCCATGGTATTGTGTGTATTCATGCACATTTTTAGTGGTGTTAATACTCATTTAAAATGAGAATAAGAATAACCTATTAACATACATGTATAATTTGGATTTATAAAAATAGTTATGTAAAGTGACTGTAATTTTATTAGGAAAGTGAACATAGAGGAATCTGTGTGGAAATAGTAAGAAGCCAAGATATCTAAACAACAACATAGGGTTGCTTCTCTTTCAAATTTGTAATAGTAATTCATAATGTATCTTAAATATGGGTTCCGAAGGAAAAAAGAGAATCACATTGGTGGTAGGAGGAAGTAAGTATGGTTATGAACAAAATGGAATGACAAGGAAATTTTGCATTCTCATGATCTGAGGGGCATTTCTTAAATATATGTCCAGTGACACAATTCAAATGAGGCATTGATATTTATTACAAAAGCAAACATTTTACATTTCATGGAACTTAGCTGGGAAAAGGATCATATATCATGGCCAAGAAATGCTTATTTCTCAGGAGCAAAATTTGTTTAAAATTTGAAAATAAGTAAACATAATTTATCACATCCATAAAAATTCATATGATCATATGAATTGGTGGAGAAAAAAGACATATGATAGAATTTAGCACCCAATCATGTTGAAAACCCTAATAAGATGAATATATGGGAATTTCTTCAGTCTGATAAGAGATAGTAACACATCACACACACACAAACACACACAACCTGCATTTATTGGGGAAACACTGCATCCCACTGAGGTTGAAATTAAACAAGAATATTCACTAACATCATAATTATCTAATTTTATGCTGCATGTTCTAGCCAGTGCAAGATCTTAAGGGAAATGAATATAATTTGTAATGATCAGAGAAAAGGCAAGAACTAATCATATTTGTCAAATAATATGTAAAAAATTATAATAAAGTAAATTTAACAAGGCAACAGGAAACAAGGTCAATATACAAAAACAAAATGCATAACCATGTTGTAGAAGTAAATCATTAGGAATTTAAAATATTTAGAAAAACTAAAAGATGCAAAAATATCAGCTACTCAGGGAATGTATAAATGATATGTGCAGGATTGTAACACTGAAAATTACAAAATGTTTACTGGAAGAATGAGGGAAAAATTTTAAAACAAGGTAATAGACTTTTTCATGGAGTAGAACATTCAATAATGGTAAAAATTACCCCTTTACTGATCTATAAATTCAATGCTACCCTAATCAAAATATCAATTTCTTGTTATGGAAATAAAAATTGTAGAAATCAAAAATCTAATTCTAAATTTGATGTGCAAATTCAAAGGGTCTAGAATATCCATAGCCATGTTTGAGAAGAAAACAGCAATGGGACATATATGACCAGATTAGAAGGCTTACAATACAGCCATATCCATATTGTATATCTGATGTTGGTGCAAAGTTTAACAATTGCACCAAAGGAACAGAACAGAGAAACTAGAAATTGACCAAACACCTGTAATTGTGACAATGATGTTAAAGACATCCAGTGACAAACAAGGGTATTTTCAATATAAGGCTTTGGATCATTTGGATATCTGTATGAGCAAAACAATAAACCCTACATCCCATATCAATCTCTCTCTACCACCCCCCGAACACACACAGAATTTGAGATAGACTGTAAATCTAAATGTGAAAGGTAAAATAATAAAATTCCTAGAATAAGTTTTACAGAAATATTTTCATGAACTTAGGTAAGCCAGGATAACATAAATCGAAAAAAATAAGTAACTAACTATAAATAGATGATAAATTATACTTCATTGAAACTTAAAATAGTCATCCAAGAAAAATCATGTATAAAAGCAAGGAGTATAGAAAAAATATGTAAAGGATTCATATCTAGTATATACAAATGTATTTTTAAATTCCTATGAATCAATATATACACAGTCAATCCTATCTTGAAAAGTTAGCAAATCTTGAACAAGTACTTTATGAAAGATAATATCCAGATGCCTAATAAGCATATGAAAAAGTGCTTATACCATAAGTCATCTGAGA
Organism: Glaucomys volans; assembly: GCA_020662805.1. NCBI lineage: Eukaryota > Metazoa > Chordata > Mammalia > Rodentia > Sciuridae > Glaucomys > Glaucomys volans. Next base: position 661,752 of record JAJEJO010005406.1, on the reverse strand, counting down.
AATGCAAATTAAAACTGCAATGTTATACTGGGACACACGATTTAGAATTCCACAAATGAAAAGCATAGACACTATCAAATATTGGCAAGGTTGCAGTGCAATTGGAAATCTCATACATTTCTGGTTGGTCTACTTTTGGAAGCTAATATGTATCCCCTATGACCTAGAAATTATACCATAGCACTCTTGTGATCTCAGCAGCTCAGGAGGTTGGGGCAAATGATCACAAGTTCCAAGCCTGTCTCAGCAATTTAGGGATGCCCTTAGCAACTTAGTAAGACCCTGTCTCAAAATAAATATTAAAAAAAATATATATTAAAAAAAAAAAAAAAGGACTGGGGATGTAGCTCAGTGGTTAAATGGCACCGGGTTCAATCCCTGGTAACAAAAATAAAAATGAAACAAAAAACAAAAACAGAAAAGAATTTATGACACACAGATACTCATCACATCACAAAGTAGCTCACTTTCATACCAAAATACAAGTATGTGAGTGTTTGTAGCAATTTTACTCATTTTCACCCTAGTCTGGGAACCATCTAAAGAACTACTCAAATGTCCGCGTACTCAATAGTGGGAAAAATGACTCTGAAATAAAAATGAATATTGGTAGGGAAAGTTGTTACTTGCATTTGCATTTGTAAAATGATCACTAGAGCAGGAGCTAGAACCTTGATAGGCAGACAGGACTGGGACCTCAACTGCAACATTTCCATGTACAAAGTATCTGATGGGCCAGTCTTGATCAAGCATGTGACCAGGCACAAGAACAGCACATGATCAACTTCCTGACTTGCAGCAAGGGGAGAGTATGATCACCGAGTTTCTCACTCTGACTGGATGAGGAAACTCCCCCTGCTAAAAGTCATCAGCCAATAGATTCAAAGCTCAACTCCAGCAATACCACAAAAGCCATGAGCAGAAGCAGCTCAGTGGCTACCCATTTGGGACCCCTCTCTTACAGGAGCTGCACTTCCTCTTTGTTTAGAGAAAGAAATTTTATCACTTCATCCTCCATTGTCTGTGGATTTGTGAGACAAAGAACCTGTACACCTCCTTGCTGTGCGTCGTAAATGTTGCATCCTTCTCATTTGTGTTCATTGCCACTGTGTATTTTATTTAGAGATAGGATCTCACTGAGTTGCTTAGTACCTCGCTTTTGTTGAGGCTGACTTTGAACTCTGATCCTCCCACCTCAGCCTCCCCAGCCTCTAGGATTATAGGAATGTGCCACCACACCAGGATGTAAGTTGTATCTTAATTAAAATTTTAAAATCAATTTAAAATAATTCACATTAATATTGAAATAATATATGGGTTTTATCACTTTATTTTTTGTTATAGTGGAATGTTTCCCTCCTTCCTTCTCAACCACAGCCAAATGTATGTGGGTAACCAATTTTCTATTAGGGGTGTTGTGAAGACCCAGTTAGAGGAATTGCATTTATTACTAGATTCTGTTTTTCACTGGTCTCAATTTATATTTCTTTACTTAAATTATCTTAGCAGCAAGATTATTCTTTGTTTATTCCATAATAAAAAAGAGCAGAAGAAAATTATAAATGAAAGTTACCCAGAAAAAAATCCAGAGACAGATCTCTTGCAACATGAATTTGTTTCAAAACATGATGCTGTTTTTCAAACTAAAAAGTAAATGATAGTAATGTTTATGAACATAAATACCATCATTTATTGTTATGAAATTAAGTGTCTCCTTTGCAGAATATGTAGGTTAACATTCAGGATCCTCATTTCTAACATAGGGAAGGATTTGCTTGACAGAGTTGTTCTGAGAAATAATTAGTAATCACTTTTTCCAAAGCCAAAGAAACATATGACCAAGGGTTAATTTCAAGAATAAACAGAAAGCAGTTTCAATTCAGTAGTGCCATCAATCCAATAAAAATAAGCACAGAGGACAAGAATGGAATTTCACACATAGATACAGACACAAGTTAAGAATGACACAAACATTTAAAATGCTGTTTCCAATAACTATTAAATATATATCCAGACAATGATGATTTTCCCTATCAGTTCATAATTATTAACAAAAAAGTAGTAAGACACAGAACCAATAAGAACGTAGAAAAACTTTGCTGATGGTAAATTTTTAAAAGCTTGCTGTATTGCAAATTGTCTGTACCTCTAAAAAAATGTAAAATGCCTGCATGTTTGATGCAGCCATTTAATTTTGAAGGTATGATCTTACATGTTTGGACAAATAAACAAGATGCTTGCACAAAACATGCCCATTAGAGAATTGCATGTTATAGCAAACAACCATAATTAATCTGTTCATCATTGGAACTGGTTAAATAAATCATGATTCATCATTATAATGGAATCCTATTCAATTATTAAGATAGATTTGTGCTTAGGAGGTGGCATAAGAACCAGAAGATGTTGACTCATAAAGAACAATACATAAAAGTATATACAATAAAATGTATATAAAATCATATATAGAAATGTAATTGGATGTTCATATAAAAAGGAGCCACAATTGTCAAAACAATTTTAATGAAATCAGAGTTCATATATTTCTAATTCCCAAGCTTATAAAAAAGCTACAATAGTCAAGATCATGTGGTTACAGCATAAAGACTGATAAGATTGATGAAACAAAATGTAGAGTTCAGAAATAAACTCTTACAATTCATGGTTAAGTTGATTTTTGACAAGGGTGCTAAGACACTTCAATGTATAGAGAACAATATTTTTGGGGAATGATACAAGATCAACTGTATATCCACATACAAAAGAATGAAGTTAAACTAATACCATGCCATGCACAAAACATTAACTCGAAATGGATCAGAGACATAGATGTGAGGATGGAAACTATGATCTCTTGCTCAGAGGTACATCTTTGTGACCTCAGGTTAGGCAATGGTTTCTTAGGTAGAACACCACAAATACAAATGACAAAAGAAAAAAAATGAACAAAACTTTTTGTACCACAATTAATGCCACCCAAAAGGTGAAAAGGCTATCCACAGGATGAAAGAAAATCTTTGCAAATATTGTATTTGATAAAAGACTTACATCCAAAATATATAAAGAACCCTCCAATTCAATGATAAACAAACAGCCCATTTTTTAAAAAAAATGGGCCAAGGAAATAAATACACATTTCCACAGGGAAGATATACCAGTGGCCTATAAAAATGTAAAAAGATGCTCCATATCTTTATTCAGGGAAATGCAAATCAAAACAATAATAAGATGTTATTTGACACTCCCTACATTGACAATAATGAAAATAACAAATAACAAGTGCTAGTGAGGATGTAGAGAAACTTCGACCCTTGCACTTAAGGTTGATACTGGGAATGTAATATGGTGCGGTTATTGGCAAAACATTTTAGCACTTTTTCAAATTTTTAAATACAGAGTTACACACAGCAAACCATCCTAGTTAATTTTCCAAAAAAAGTTAAAATAAATGCACAAAAAAGTTTGTGCTTGAATAGTCACAGAAGGACTAATGACTATGCTCAAAAATAGGTGATGTCCCAAATGCCCATCAACTACTGAATGGATAAACCAAATGTGGCACATTCATAAAATGGAATATTACTCCCTTATAAAAAAGGAATGAAGTCCTGAAGCAAGCAATATTTATGAATCGTAAAAACCTTATGCTAAATTAAAAACATCAGTCCAAAAGATCATGTTTTCTGTTTCCATTTATATGAGATATCAAGTATAGGCAAAGTTCTGGAGATAGAAATGTGCATCAGTAGTTGCCATGGTTGAGAAGGGGAAATGGGCATGAAAGCTAAAGGATGTAGAGTTTCTTTCTGGCATGAGGAAAATATTCTAAACTTTTCTGGGGATCATTGCAAAACTCTGTAAATACACTAAAAACCACTATATTGTACAAATTTAAAAGTATAATTTTTTTGGTATGTTAATTCCATCTCAATAAAGTTATTATTTAAATTGGAACTACAACCGGGCGTGGTGGCGCACGTCTGTAATCCAAGTGACTTGGGAGGCTGAGTCAGGAGGATCGCGAGTTTAAAGCCAGCCTCAGCAACTTAGCGGGGTCCTAAGCAACTCAGTGAGACCCTGTCTCTAAATAAAGTACAAAAATAGGGCTGGGGATGTGGCTCAGTGGCCGAGTGTCCCTGAGTTCAATCCCCAGTACCAAAGAATAAATAAATAAATAGGAACTACATTGATAACAAAAGTGTAATTTTCTAATGCTGTATCTCATAATTCCTTTCAGAAAACTGACATTAAACATCAGTTCCTTGAATGCTTAGTTAGAAATTAAAAATAGAAAATGAATGATTATAGAATATCAGTATCAAATGTTGTAACCTTAAAAGGAGAAGTTTCAGTAGAAACTACAAAGAGGAGATAAGCCATGACCAGGGTAGGTAATTTAAGGTTATGTGCTTATATTCTAAGGACTTTTTTACATATGTAAATATCCATGAGCCTTTATATGAACAAAGCCACAGCTGAGATTTAAGTATTCCATTACTTCAAAATATCTTCCCACTGATAGTTTTACTAGTGCAAGTAATGGCCAATTAAACAGAAGGATTAAAAGAAATAGCTTATGGAGGCAAAATGAGCAAGTTTCAACAACAAACATGCATAAGCTGAAGATTTTTCAAAACTACAAGAGTTAATAAAAAAACCACTATGGAAGCATCTTTCTTTGAGGAGCTCAGTTTCTTTTTTAGACATTAACTAATTAAATCTCAACATACATAAGTTTGTGTAATCAATTCTCAAGTTTCTTCTGAGAATTAGATTAGAAAAATAAATCTTTCATCTGAGCATTTATTTCAGTCTTTTTATCTTCTTTGTTCTAGACAAGAAAAAAATGGACCTATTACTCTGAGGATTTTTTAAAATTCCACTTCCATATTTGCAACTTGTTCATGTCTGGTGTAGATTGTTCTCTAGAAGTGACCCTTAACAATCACAGGTCAAGAGTGAAACTGGAGCCACCCATATGTGCGATCACTGTTGTTGTTTACGGTCCTTAGGTTAGTGAGGATGACCTGAACACTCATAATGATGGATGTGAATGTCACAATTTCCAGAGTGTCCTGAATGAATATACAATGTGTTAGAAAAGCTTAGAGAGTTGTCTTCGAAAAATCCCCAGCCTGACTCTGTGCTAATACGTGTCTAACACATAATGAAGCGGGGGAAGGAGTGCAGAGCAAACTCACCAACATCTGTGAAAACAGTATTGCCAGGGAGGACATGGAACTTGTTGGCCATGGTACTTTTTATTGTGAAATACCTTCTTCATACAAAGAAATAGATGTAACATACATTTGGAGTTTAAAGGGTAATGATTAATAGTCCCATGACCATCATCCACAGAAGAGATGGAGCATTGACAACACCTTTGAACCCTCCTTGCCTCTTCACTAATTACATTTCTCTTTTGTTTCCAGAGTATATTTTCAAATTTTGTAATTAAACTCCCTTGGTTTCTCCAATAGTTTTTTCACTTATGCACATATGCCTGCCTGAACAGTCCAGGTTTTGCCAGCTTTGATATCTTTGTAAGGAGAATCATAGTGTACTTTCTGTGATTTATATTTTTGTTCAATATTTGGCTTCTGCAATTCATTCAGAGATGTGCATATGAATTTTTACTGAAGAATTATTACTGTGTGAATATAATGGTTTATTAATTCTGATGTGAAATGTTTCTGTTTGCTATCCTAAACAATGTTCTGCAAATATCCCCATATATGTATTCTTGTATGCAAAAGCAGAAGTTACTCCAAAGTATAGGACACGGAGTTGAACTGCTGTCTTACAGTAAGTGCATAGTTGTTTTCTACAGTGACTGTACCATTTTTCACTGTTCCAAATAGTACATGAATTTCAATTCTTCTAATTCTCGTGGACCCTTAAGATTCACAGATCTTTTTAAATGTTTATCAGCCTTTAAAGTACAAAATAACAATGTCATTTTATTTGAATTTTGTTAATGACTTACAAACTTAGTGCATTTTTGTTTTTATGGATTTCTTTTCTATTTGTATTTCCCCCTTCTAAAAAAAAAGTTTGGAGTTTATATTGTACATTACTGCATTATTTTCTAATTGATTTGAAATACTTGTTTACATAGTGTAGATGCTCATTCTTTGTTTGACGAATGTCTTGCAATTGCACGCTATCAATACCTACCTAAATTAACATTTTTGAGTTAATAAGTAGTTGTAAGAAATAATACAGAAAAATCCATGTAACCTTTACCGTCTAACAATAAAGCTGCAGGGTAATATCACAAGCAGGATACTAATGTTGATAAAATGTCCTAATTTCATTCATTTCCAGTTTTACTTCAATTCATTCATATACATGGACTTTGTACAGTTTTATCATATATATAGGACCACATATTCACACCTACAGTCAAGACTCTGAGCAGGTCTATTACCCACAGGATCTTTCACATTTTCTTTATAAGCACATCCTCTTTCTTTCCAAAATCTGCAGCCCAATCCTAACTCCTGTCTGGGCTAATATGTTTTCCATTTCTACTAATATGTCATTTTTAAATGTTATATAAAATGAAACTATGTAGTATGTTACCTTTGGTATTAGCATTTTTCCCCATTCAGTATGATTCCCTGTAGATTCATCTATAATATACATGTATAAATATGTATGAATAGTTTGTTCATATTTCATATTCAAATATTTTGCTCCTTTAATTGCTGAATAATATTGTTTAACCATTTACCTGTTAATTGACATTTTATCTGATTCCTGGTTTTGTCTATAAGAAATTGTCAACATGAGTTGCATGGGGTCTGTAATATTTTATATTCTCGCTAGCAATTTTCCACCGTCACCAGAATTTTGTATTATCACAGTTCTATTTTGGCTATTGTTATGGTCTGGTTGTGAGGTGTTCCCCAAAACCTCATGTGAGACAATGCAAGGAGGTTCAGAGGAAGAAATGATTGGGTTATAAGAGTCTTAATCCAATCAGTGATTTAATCCTTGATAGAGATTAACGGAGTGATAACTGATGTGGTAGGGTGTGGCTAGAGGAGGTGGAAATAGGGTGTGGCTTTGGGTATATTCTTGAATCTGTGGAGACTCTGTCTCTGCTTCCTGATGATGCAAGCTGCACTCTTCCACCATGATGCTCTGCCTCACCTGGAACCCTGAGGCATGGACGCAGCCTTCTATGGACTAAGACCTCTGAAACTGTGAGCCCTCAAATACATTTTTCCTCTGCTATAATTGAGCTGGTCAGATCATTTAGTCACAGCAGAGGAAAAGCTGACTAAAACAGAAATTGTTACCAAGAAGTGGGGTCACTGCTATAAGGAACCTGACCCTGTGTTTCAGAAGATTTTGGAGGTTTTTGGAATTGGTGAGAGGAATTTTGAGATGCATAGCAGTGCAGTCTGAAAATGCTTTAGATAATTGCAAAAAGAGATTAACCGCCAACTCTGGTGGGAGCTATTATGACTGAGGTGTAGTAATATTTGTTTAGAGTATTAATTTGCATCTCCCTCATAGTTAATGAAGTTTAATATTTTTTCATCTACTTACCTAATATTGTATGCCCTCTTTGAGGAAACGTGTGTCCATGTCTTTAGTACTTTTTCTAATTGGATTGCAAGTTATTGCTATTGTTTTGTACTGAGCTTGGAAATTCCTTATATTGTCTAGACACTATGTCAGACATATAGCTACAATTATATTCTTCCAGTTTGTAGCCTATTTTTAAATCATTTTCACATAACTTTTGTGGAGAAAAACATTTGAATGAGGTGAATTTTTTCACTTTTGTTTAATAGGTTATGTTGTGGTACCAAGTTTAAGATTCTTTGCTTTACCCTATGTCCTGGAGATTTTCTCTTATGCCTTACAATAAGGGATGCACAGTTTTAGAATTTACTTTTAAGTCCATTATCCATTTTGATTAACTTCTATAAAAAGTGTTAGGACTAAGATGAGATTTTTATCCACTGGCGATGTTCTAGCACCATTTGTTGTAAAGGTTATCCTTCCTCCATCCTTGTTATCACAGAGCAGTTAAGAATAATTATTGATTCTATGTCTTGGATCTATTCTGGTCTATTGATTTATGTGTCTGCCTCTGCCAATACTATCATCAGTGAGTTTTAAAAGACAAGAATTCTCAATTTTAACATTTATAAGTTAAACCATTGTTTTCAATTGTTGTTGTTGTTTTATTCTTACAGAAAAAAAACTCATTTCAAGATCATAAAAATAGAGTTCTATATGTTTTGATCTTTCATATTTAAGTCTTCAATCCACCTGAAGTTGAATTACAAGCATGATCTGAGATAAGGATCTAATTCCAGCATATATTGCTTGTTTATATTTTTCTTCTATAAGTATAATCAATGTCCCTGAGACCACGTACTTAAGAACCTAGACATTTCTCTCCCATATGCAATATCACCTTTTTCATGTTCCCCATTACCACTTGTGGGTTTGGGTTTGGGTCTGTAGTTGTTTTGTTTTTTTTATTTCAGCAACTCCATACAGTGCACACTATCTGACAAATCCTTTATCTTTGTGTTCTTCTGTGAGGGTATTCCTAGAATATTTGGAACATTTCCTTCTCCACAAAAATTGAACAGAATTGCCAAAAATCATAAAAATTTGTAGGAATCTGAACAAAATTATAGTGAATATGAAGATCAATTTGAGGAGAATTAGAATATGTACAGTACTAAATATTTTCATGAAAAGAGCATGTACCTGCATTTATGAAATATTTTTAAATTCATTTCAATAAGGACTTATAATATTCAATATGTACCTTATATAGTATGTTAAATATAGCCCTAAGTATTGTAATTTTACAGTTTCTAATTTTAGCTCTAATGATATCATAAAAACAAAAACCATGGTATGAAGTAGGATAATGAGAATAATTAAAGTTTGTATATTTAGCTGATATCATGAAAACTTGCTTAGTTATCTGATATATTCTAATAGTAGATCTGTGGATTTTATGAGTATTTTATGGTAATAATCCTATTAGATGTAAATAATCTTAATTTTATTTCCTATTTTCCAATCTACAAATAATTTGTTATCTTGTATTATTGCACTGAGTAAAATTGGTAAACATTATAAAATAGATGTTGTATAGTGGATATCATTATCCACTGCTCCAAATTTCATCATTTTAATATAATACAATTAAGTCTGATACTTAACTGCAAATTTTAGGTAGACACTATCAAGTTAAGAAATTTGTATTCTATTCCTTGTTCACTTATAATTTATTTTAATCATGAGTGTTTGTTATTGCTATGTTTTTTAACATTAAGACACTGCATTATGGAATCAAATATGAATTTGCATTTACATATATGCTTAGAGTAAATGGAGTTTTTAAAGAGGTAAGATATCCCTGCTCCTAAAATACATGGAAAGTTTGTAATGAGATGAAATTATGTAGGTTGAGCCATTCTCTTAGAATTCAACATAACTGTTGACAGGTTTTGGTGTCCAGATACCTGGTTTTGGAACCCCATTTACCTATTGTTTATCACATCCAACTCCTTTACTTCTTTTTCTTAAATTTTTTAAATTTACAAAATGTAAAAGAAAAAATATTTTATCTACTTTATGATTGTGATAATGCAACTGAAATACAAAAATAATTGAGACTAAATGAACACTACATAAATGATAAGATGTGCTATAATTAGAATATAGGCATCCCCAAATTTATGACCTAATTATTTTTCTTACTTCCTTTAGACATAATATAAGAAATTAGGTTTCTGTTCATGAAAATAAGAACCATAAAATCTAATTTTTTTATGAAAATAAATGAAATTAAGTCACAAAGATATTACTTCAAAACATTAATTGAGTACCTAAATTTAACTGTAGCAACATCATATTTTGATATCCAACTGTGTATTTTTTTGGTTAGTTTTTTCCTTTCTCTCATCTTCTGTCAATAAATATACTATATTCAGGATGAGATGATAATCACCATTGGTATTTTTCACTCTTTTAAATGATTTTGGGAAAATATTTAGTAGAAGCATCAAGCCTATTTTAGTGTCATGGATTTCAGTTACAAGAACTTGAGAGAGAAAAATGTTTTCCTTTATTTCTGAACCCGGTAAGACTTAAAATATAGTAATCACATCAAAACAAAAATTCACAGTAGAAAAGGGTTCATGATTATATAGAACGGATTTCTCATCAGAAGAAGATAAGAATCTTACTAGGGAATAGGATAGTCAGAATAAAAGGTGAAGTTTATAGGACATAGATGACTCTTGCATTTGGTTCTGGGACCTTTCTCACTGGAAAAATCCCAATGTGGAGATGTGGTCTAAGTACTGAAACATGAGCACACATCCCAATAAGTTTGGGGATCATTTTAGAGCACGAGAGTTCTCTAAGACACAGACTGAAAAATTGTAAGTCAAAGTCATAGAGAGAATTTGCAACTAATGTGGCAATTATGTGATAACAAATTCAAATTATCCTCTCGGGAAAGTACCTAAAAAGGATCTGAAAAAAGTTTCACAATACCTCAGACAAATCAATGTGATATAATGGAGAAAATATGAGAATTTTGAAATGATGGAGTTTGTGAACTGGTTGTGAGGCCAACCAAAGAAGCACTGGGTTCAAGAAAAGTCAAGATGTGGGGCTGGGGTTGTGGCTCAGTGGTAGTGCTTCCCTAGCATGTATGAGGCATTGAGTTTGATTCTTAGCACCACATATAAATAAATAAATTAATTAAATAAAGGTCCATCAACAATTAAAAAATATATTAAGAAAAAAAAGTCAAGATGCATAGGGACCTGTGACTTGGAGGTCATAGTTGGAACTTGCACCTTAGCAGTAGGTACATCAGGATCTGAGGGAACCATTCTTGATCTGATAGGAGTCACACCTCAGCATAAACCGGCAATGAGAGAAGATACACAAGAGTTAACTGCAAACTCAGGTCCCACATCTAAACTGTTTATTGAGCGAAATGCTCTTGAACCCAGAAGTTCTAAAGAGGGGGAAAAAACAATATAAACTGACTGTGTTAGCCCTCAACTGATTGAAATTTAAGCCAGAAGCAACTAAGTTATCAGTGGCAAGATTAAGCTTTCTCCCACAGAGCAGAAATGCAAAGCCATAAGCTGCACTGAGCTGCCGAAGGTTAAATTTTATTCCTTTTCCATACTAGAATTTTTTATAACTGTATAAAATTCAAGTAGAGTACTTAAATGAAATTAAAGTTTATGAAGATTGTTTGTTTTGTGTGGGCTAGACTGGCTAAACGGCTTTAAGTTAGCAGTCCAAGTTTACAGCAAAAAGGATTTTTCTGTGTATCCCCCTGTAATAAGCATAAGCAATTCTCACTGTTCCCAAGTAACTAAGGTCATACATCTTGATTATTTTTTTCCACTTCAGATTCAATAAAGTCAATTGCTTCCCCATATCTTTGAATGATAAATAATTGGGAAAGGGCAGTTTCCCTAGTGGCCTAATTTCAATGATGCCTTGCTCAATCAACTGAGTCAAACCTTGGCAGTAATCTCATACAGCAGTGGTCAGTACAAGTTTTGTCTTAACTGGAGAAATATTATTCTCTATATGATTCTCAAAGCTGAAGGTCTCAGGTTAAACAGCCACAGTTTTGTCTCCACAATATTGAAAATATTAGCTGCTAGAGATGAATGACTGGTTCGCACAAATGAATTCATTATGGAAATGCTTGATGATGAGGGTCAAGCTAGAAGGTTAATGACAGAATCAAAACATTTCATATTGCAGAATGGAATGACAGATCTCCTGCCCTTTATAAATTTTTGTTTTTAATAATTTATCTTTTTTTTTACGGTGAAAGCACATTATTTAGTTAATAAAATACTGAAATAAACATTTTTTTAAAAAGAGTTGGATAGGAATTTAAGAGTCAGCTGGTTCAAATGCCTCATTTTCTAGGTCAGTGAATTAAGGTCTAGAGAGTGCCTTGGGCCTAGGTCACTGTGAGTCAATGGCAGGGAAGGCATTCATTCTGAATGATCTTTCCATTAACCCATTCTGTAGAGGAAGTATGGAATGTGAACCACAGTACACTGGATCATTCTTAGAAAGGAAGATGATGCTCCCACAAGTGAGCTCATAAAATCCACTGCATAGTGATTTCTCTCCTAATGTTTTGACCTGCAACTGATAATGGACATCAAATTTTCTCATATCAAGAGAATTGTCAACAACTTTTCAAATGAAGAATAAATATGATGCATATAGGAATTCATGCTTTTCAGTCATGCAGACGATTGTTATTAAATTTGAAACCTACATATTATGTATTTTGCATAAGTCTTGATGCCAAAATAAGAATATTACATTGGAAACCATAGCAATGTTTTATATTATGCAAAAGGAAGGATCTCGGGGGTAAAGATTGATGGCTAGATATAATTTGTGGTATGTTGGTGTGCTACATCATTCTAATATGCTATTAAAACTTTCAGCTTAAGGAATTTCAGTACTATCAGCTCCCTCTGAAGTATGAACTTATTTAAAAGACATTTATTTGCAGTGACTGGAGTTCACAGCCAACATTCTCCTGGATTCAGGTGCCCAGAATATAAAACAAAATCTGAGGGGATCATAACTGGTGAAACTGTGTCAATTTATGAGCCACAGATATAGTATTAAAGACATATTTTTATTTTATTTTAATAAAGGTTGCTTGGAGCCCCAACTTTTATTTTCCAGGAAGAGGAAAGTGAATGGAACTACTTCGCTTCTCCCAAATACTTCTGTGTTCTCCACTCTTCTCTTATATTCTTCAATCTATTTGTGGAAGGCACAAATAAAGGCAATTTAAAGTAAAATTTAGGTAAAACATTTTAAGATCCTTAAATAATGGATGAAAAACAAAAGGGAGAAGTTTTTTAAAAATGATAATCTTCTAGTAATTCAGTGATTTTATTTGTGTACTAATTTAAAATTTTTATCAACTGTGATGGGCAAGTTTGATTTCCAAATTAAAGACCTACAGCAGTTTATCAGTGAAACTTCTGTATAAAAATTACTTTCTGCATCTGATTTACCCAGTGCATCCTTTCACAAAGGATACCAAGCAAGATAAATTAGCCATTGGGTAGATATTTTTCTCACATAGCTCCTTCTTTTACCAGAAATCTGGTAGAAGATTCCATTTGAAAATCTAACTTAGGCAGGGTTTCTTTACCTAAGGGTAAAGCTAATATAATTCAGATTCATAATTTTAAGATATTCCAAAAATCATGTAAAGTGATATTTAACAAGTTCTCAGTGTACTTTTATCAGTATTGATTGTCTCAAGCAAAACTGTATAGGCCCTGGACAGACATTGGGTCAAGGCAGGAGCCTCCTCAGTGCTAGAGTGATGTGGCCCTAGAGGAGAACTGAACAAACAGTCTGGTTTGGTGGTTTGGTTTCATGGAAATTTTCCTAACCAAACATCTACATAGGATCACCCACATCATTTTCTATTCACGATCAACTAAACCATATAAATTAAGCTGCTTTCTGTTCTTGGGTTAATCCTTTTATAAATGTTTATATAAATGTAATCACATTCTTTTTTAAGCAAAATTCACTGTAAAATATAAACAGTTATTGCCTCAAAATAGTAATTCAAAGAAAGTAAAAATGAGCAAGAATATTTATCTTGTTATCTTTATACACTGAAGTTCAACTTTATGCAAAAACTGAAAGAAAAATGAGATCAAACATTAAATTTAATTACCACACCCATATAATGCAGTAATTTTTTGAAACAATTCCTATCTACAAATACATGGAAATAGAGTAGGAAAACAGAGCAAATATATAATCATAAAATATTTTTATATCTGGTATAGATTAGAGATATTTATTTTATTTATTTGTTTTTGGTGACAAGGATTGAACTTAGGGGTACTTGAATACTGAGCCACATCCCCAGCTCTGTTTTGAATTTTATTTAGAGACAATGTCTCACCAAGTTGCTCAGTATCTTGCTTTTGCTGAGGCTGACTTTGAACTCATAATACTCCTGCCTCAACCCCCCAAGCCACTGAAATTGCAGGCATGGGCCACCATGCCTGGCTGTCACAGTATTTAATGGAATGAGAAACATTAATTTGGGGCCATTTGTGGATGAATTTTTGAGATAAACCATGAATGATTTAACCAATGAGATCAGTTTATGGCCACTGTTTATCAGGTGGATAGCATAACATTATCAGAGTCACAGTACAAACATGGTTTGGTGGCTATCCTTTAGGATGGATCCTGGTACTTTTGCTTATGCATAGTCCCACTCCTTTCAGACAGGTAAGTGTATCCTAACTTTCCTTTAGACAGTCAATTTTCTCATACTCTGTCTAGAGATCACTCCCTTCCCCTAGGCCCAGCCATACTAGGAAGGTTAGTAAGTGACTAAAGTTGACCAAATGGAATTCAAATTAATCATGACATTTTGCTAGGCATATTGGAAAACTCTCACTGAGATTTCAGGGACTAAAAATCAATGTAGGACTAAAGCTGACAAAGTCTACCATCATCATGTATGAAAATAGCCTGTATGAAAAAATCTTTCTCTGCAGAAGGAAAATAACAAGAATTTAGGAGCAACCCATCCCTCCCTGATGCCGTTTTTGTTGTTGTTCTGAGATGGAAATAGCAAACTCAGAAGTCTTTGACTAACTGGGTGGTGACACAAACGTGTAATGCTTTACCTATGAAACCAAATGGACTGGTGAGACCTGCAGGAAAATGAGACACATCCCAAGCATGACCACTTGGTTTCAATTTGTTTCAAATACTACCATGATCACAATAGTTCTGTGATCAGGTAGAACACCTGTGCATGGATTGTAGTGTTTGATATGATCTACACGCAACCTTTCAGTTACCTAAACCAATTCTTTTTTCTTCTTTATTTTTCTGTCTTTCTTCCCTTCCTTCTTCTCTCCCTCCTTCCTACATTTTGTTGTTCTTTCCCTTCTCTTTTTTTTTTTTTTTGTAATTGAACTCAGGGGCACTCAACCACTGAGCCACATCCCCAGCCCTGTTTTGTACTTATTTAGAGACAGGGTCTCAATGAGTTTCTTAGCACCTCACTTTTGCTGAGGCTGGCTTTGAACTCGTGATCCTCCTGCCCCAGCCTCCCAAGCCACTGGGATTGCAGGCTTGCACCATTGAGCCCAGGGCTTCCTTCTTTACTTCATATTTTAAGTTGGATTTTCAACTGTGGACAAAAAGATAATTTACTATTTGTACAAAATATAAGGCAGAAAATAATGATGAAAATTACACTTTCACTGAAATAATTATACGAGTATTAACAAATACTTTTTAAAGTCAATCAGCCTGGCAGCAGACTTATAAGGTACATTAATTAGGTCAGAGGGTCACAAAGTGTGGTCCCCCAACCAACAAACAGTATCAGCTAATTCTCAGGCTCTACTTTTAATCTTCTGGATCATAAACAGCCACCTATGTTCCATTCACCTGTGCTCCTGGAACACTCTATAGTTTTCAGAAACATTGGTTCTGAGATGTAGAATGATGATCAGGAAGCTTTTTAGTCATTCATACATTGAATAATAATGTGGTTTTAGCATAGGGGTAAGGTAGAGGAAGCTAACACACCAGGAAAGACTAAGGTGTTTTATGGATAAAGTAGCATTACAACATGAATGCATGAATGAATGAATGAGTGAATGAAAAAAGAAAAAGAAAAGAATGAGATTAATTTAGTATTCAAACCTGAGAAGACACATTTATTTAAACTCTGTAGATATGCTGCCACAGTTTAAATCCCTACTTTTCTGTTGTCTCCCTCTTACTCTCATTCTACAATAGGGGAAGTATTGATACACCCACTGTTATGGTTTGGATGTGAGGTGTCCCCCAAAAGCTCACATGAGACAATGTAAGAAGATTCAGAGGAGAAATAATTGGGTTGTAAGAGTCTTAACCTACTCAGTGAATTGATTCCACGACTGGGATTAACTAAGTGGTAACTAAAGTGGTAGGGTGTGGCTGGAGGATATGGGAATTGGAGCATGGCTTTGGGGTATGTATTTGTATCTGGCAAGTGGAGATATTTCTCTCTATCTACTATCTAATCATCACGTGAGCTGGTTCTTTGTCACACTCTTCTGCCATGGTGTTCTGCCGCACCTTTAGTCCCAAGGAATGGAGCCAGTCTTGTATGGACTAAGACCACTGAAAACTTAAACCCTCAAATAAACTTTTTCTCCTCTACAATTGTTCTGATTTGGTCTTTAAGTCACAGCTGCAAAAAAGTTGACTAAAACAGAAATTGGTACTAAGAAGTGGGATCCTTGCTGTGACTAACTTGACTACGTGGTTCAGAAGCTTTTTGAGCTTTTTGGAATTGGTGGGAGGAATTTAATGATATTTAGCAGTGAAAGCTCAAAATGCATTAGACTGTTGTAAGCAGAGCATAATGGCCAATTCTGGTGGGAACTCAGAAGACTAGAATGCCAAGAGGACCATGGACACTGAAGACAGGGTTCAACAGAGTTCAGAGGAGGACTCTGTTGGAATTTGGAGTAGAGACCATTTGAGTTATGTTCTGTCTAAGAAGTTGCTGCATTTTGACCATCTCCTGAGATTTTCTCTGAGGCTGAATTTAAAAGTAATGAACTTCTTAATCTGTCAGAAAAAAATTTCAAGGCAGCATAGCATTCAGGATGTGGCATGGGTATTGCTGGCAGCTTTTAGCCAAATTTATTGGGATAATCAGAAGCAGAAAGCATAGCAGAAAGATTTGGAAAATGTGGACTTGAAAAGGGGTAGTAAAACTGAGGCTAAGGAAGTTGTAGCTATTAAAGACATAACTGCTGCTAAAGAAATGCTAAAGACTTTGCCTAGAGACAGTAAGAAAGATGGCTTGAGGGCATCTCAGGAGCTGGCAAGACCATACCCATCTCAGGCTCAAGGAAGTAAAAGTGAAAATTCTCTTGAGAAGAGACCAGTGGGGAATCCTTCTTGCACAAGGGGGCCTAGGAAGTTTTTTCAACATGCTCTGCCACCCAGACCCTCAGAGGCTGCTGAAGTCAGGGTCCCTGGAGGCTTGGCTATTGCTCAAGATGGTGGCAGACCTTGGCATCATCCATGTGGTGCTGCTTCTGCAGGATGCTGGAGTTAGGGGGGGTCATGGAGGCTTCCACCAAGGTTTCAAAGGAAGACCTTGGAAACCAGGCAAAATGCAGCAGGGTCAAGTCCCTGTGGGCACTCCCTGAGAAGTCAAAGTGTGGAAATTTGAGAAATAAGCCAAAGTTGCAGTGGAGCCCCCCTAGATAAGAAATGTCAGTAATAGTGGGACATCATCCGAGGAAAGCTGCAGAAATTGAGTACAGAGAAGCCAACAGATAGGCCACTTGAACTCCAACCAACAAGGCCACAGGGATACAGCTACACAAGCCCTTTGGAGAGGATACCATGCCATGTGCCCCAGATGTTGAATATAGAAATATAAGACTTGTTTGTCCAGCTGGATTTTGGCATTACTTTGGTCCCATCGCTGTTTTCTATGCCCTATTTTTGTGAATGAATACATTTACTCTGTACCTTTATATATTGGATACTTGTAAATTTCTTTTAATTTTACCAGAACTCACAATGTGAGACCGTTTTGAGCCTGAGAAGACTTTGGACTTGAACTTTGAGCAATCTTAGAATTTTGGGGACTATGGGGACTTTTGGAATTGGACAAAATGTATTTTGTATTGTGAGATGGTTGTGAGTTTTGGGGGGCCAGGGGCAGAATGTTATGGTTTGAATGCAAGGTGTTCCCCAAAAGCTCACATGTGAGACAATGCAAGAAGGTTCAGAGGAGAATGATTGTGTTGTAAGAGTCTTAACCCAATCAGTGAATTGATCACCTGATTGGGATTAACTGAGTGGTAACTGAAGTGGTAGAGTATGGCTTGAGGAGGTGGAATTACACTGTGGCTTTGGGGTATATATTTGTATCTGGCAAGTGGAGATTTCTCGATCTGATTCCTGATGATCATGTGAGCTGGCTCCCTGTCACACTCTTCTGCCATGGTGTTCTGCCTCACCTCGAGCTCCAAGGAATGGAGACAGTCTTCTGTGGACTAAGACCCCTGAAACCTTGAACCCTCAAATAAACTTTTCTCCTCTACGATTATTCCTGTTGGGTCTTTTAGTCAACAGCCATGAAAGAGCTGACTAAAAATCCACTCATATTTACAAGGATTAAATGGGTTAGGACATATAAAGTTCTTAGATTAGGCAAGACTCATGATGCATCCTCAGTAAATATTAGCTAACATCCAGTTCTATGGTTGCCCTCTTAAATTCAATAACCAATAGTCACATGACTAGATTCAAATGAAATGAAGAATACAACTCAGCTACACTAGTTGTATTTCAAGTACTCAACAGTCATCTACATTACAGAATACTTCTGTTTTCAGACAAAGACTGATGGAACAGCAGTGCTCCAGATTGTGAGAGTCAGAGAAAGTAAGGAGAGGACCTAGTTTGTTAAATGAGAGATGATGCCCAGTTCTCACTGCCATCACCACATTCAATGGCACCCATCAACCTCTTCATTTAAAAGTACTAGTCCCTTTTGATGGCACCTGCTGACCCTTCTAAAGACCCTGAAGCCTGGGTAGGCAGATATGTAAACTCAATGTGAGCTATGAGCCTGCCCACTTTGATAGTCTTTTCTCCTGACAGGTATGTTCCTCATGCATCTCACTTAATATGTAAAGATGACTTTGAACATGCCTGTGCTTTCCCCCTTAATTCAACAAACCATCTACCTCAATGGCACTAATGTGTCTTTCTCCTCTACCCTGAAATATGCCTTATGAACACAATTTTGAAGGTTTATAGCAGAAACCTCAATGAGACATGAATCTAAGGGTATTCTATCATCCCATCTCAGCTCAAAAACCACAAAATTAGTTGCTGTTTCCATTAGGATATGCTCTTATCATATCTTATGTAATTCAGGCTGGAATGCAAGGACATGCATGATGCTTTAAAAACATATAAAATAAAGCACCTACCTTTCAGTAAAAGTGGTAGAACTTGAAACAGCTCTCAAATTGTTAGTTTCTGCTGAAACATAGTATAGATAATATGTGATGTGGAAATCAGAGGGGTAAATATCTCTATTAGGAAATTAAAATAAATTTTAAGAATGCTGGTTTTTATTTATAAGAACTAGCTATTTAGAAAGGATAATTCTGAAGAGAAACAATTTGTTCCCTACGCAATTTTTAATCAGTCCATACTTCTTTCCATCCTCCTATTAGTCATCTTGACTTCACTGTTTGCCTTCTTAAAATAGAGGGGAAAAAAACTGATGGCTTAAAAATACATATTAAATGCAACTGGAGATTTATAGGAGAGAATAAAGAGGCATGGAGAAGTAGACACTGCAGGTAATAATGTTCCCACAGAGGTAAAATGAAATAATCCATCCACAGTGTGAATTCATGCACAGGTATATGTACACACACATGGGGTGAGAAGAGTCACAGGAAGCTGTTATAATCAGATATACTTTCATATATATTTGTGTTTTATGGAAAAGACTTTTACTATACCCTATATAGCACTATTACTTAAAATTTTTACAATTAATAATAGATCAGGTAATAAAACAGGATCACAATTAGAAGACAAAATGATTTATCTCCGGGTATTGTTCAAATAATTCCTCTTATTCTCAAATATCAATTTAAATAAAAAAATTATGTTCTCCAAAACAATGGAGTACATGTAAGTGCGCTTATAACCTGTTATTTGAATTAATGCATAAATGTACCCCATGATCTTTGCAGTAGTTATGACTGAAGTGCAGAGAGGAAAAGTGATAGTGGTAATGCTGAAAAGAAGAGCAAACTACAGACAGCTGAAAGCTCAAACCCTCACCCCCCACCTTCATAATACTCCCAAAGCAAATATCACCTGCACGTCTCGACTCAGAAGAGCAGTGACACATAAGGGAGCTGAAGGAGAAAAACAACTGAAGCAAAGAGAGACACCAAATCCAACATTATTTATTTCACTTCTCTTTTCTGTTATGGTTCACAAGCTAAGAAATGAGTCTGTATGTAGTAATGAGCAGAAGGCATATTTGTAAACTGATGTTCTTATCTTGGTTGACATTATCTCCTCTTTTACTGAATCACTAACATATTGTTATAAAAATTGCTATATTTAACAGCAGGATTATTATTTTTAATAAATAATAGAGCTGTCATTTTGAAATCCTGGATACTTTAAATGATTTACATTTCCATCAACAATTTCCCATTAATGCTGTGATGTAACTGGAAAGGCAATAACATATATTCCTCATAAATGACATTAAAATTGGTGATTTATTGAGGTAACGACTAGAAATAAGACAATGAAGCTAAATATACTGATAGACAAATGGAAATTCTATAAATTTTTTTCTGCAAAACTACAAAATAAAGCAATTTTCCTTATATAATTCAACTAAACCCATTCCTTTTGAAATAAGAACTTAATACGCATCATTGTTTTTAAAAATTAATGAAGTGTGAACCTTTTCAGACCAAGCAAATATGATTGCATCTTAGCTGCATCTTTGAATGTGAAAAGCTGTAATAAAACTTTGTTTACAGAGGGCTGTAACAGAACATCTTAAGTGGTCAGTGATATTCATGAATCAGTGTTCTGTATCATGAGAACAACTGGACAAACCAAGAAATGAAATCTGAGTCTTAGATTCCTCTCTCTCAATATATCTTAATACTGATTAGGCAAGCAACTTTGCCTTAAAGGCAATGACAATGGCACCCCCGTGCAGTTTTGAGTTATGTGACTATATATAGGAAACACTGAAACAGGCTAAAGAGTATAGTTCCTATTACTTAATAGTATGTAATCCAAGAGATCAATTTTTACTTATAGCATAACAAAGTCCATAGTCATTACTGGAATTTTGATGAGAAGCTATTTCCTTTAATATGCCTTTATCCAGTCTTAGAAATATGTCCCAGATAGTTTTTCTCATCAATAATTTGATGACTGATATGTAATCTCTGAAATGACAGTCTAAAATTCTGTTGTGAATGTGCAAAAATATGTATACAAGCAAAAATCCCATGTTTCACAATACATATGTAAATTATTTATCATGATATATATATTCCCTGTATATAATATACAATATATATTTTGTGTATTGCATATAACATGTAATTATATATACAATATATAATAATATACAATAATTATATATGTATATACAGGGAATATTATTGTATATTATTGTATATGTGGAAAAATAGGAAAAAATAGTATGTAAAAAATGCTATCTCTGGGCAAAACAAGAACCAATTAATCTTTACATACTAGAATTGTTTTTTTTTTTTTGTTTTTAGTTTCACTGGCCTTTTTCAGCTGCCTTCTCTCTCAGTAATATAAACACATTTCCCTAAATGCCCCATCTGTCTTTACCTTCCAGTGCTCTACATTTCCACAACCCTCTTTGTGGAGACCCTCTGAACACCCTTCCAACAGGAAGTCAGGCATCCATTCACTCAGCAACCTATTATTATCCTAGTACCAAGTCCTTGTAAGGTGACCTTTAGCATGTTAATCCAATGGTTGAAGGTGGTGGATTTTCAGACTCCCTGGAAAGCTCTGGGACAAAACTTTGCATTTATTCTAGCTATAATTCTAAATGGTCACACTCAAAAAGGGAAGCTTATTTTGACATAAGGTACCTGATAATAATCAAAATAGGGTTGAAAATCTTGAGGCAAATGATAGGCACTATTAATTGTTCTACTTAAATTATTTTAAGTTCAATGCAATTCTTCTTCCTTTTTTTTTAAGCCTATATGTAGATATCAAATAACTTTGGGAGGAAAGTAACAAATTGTGATGCTATAGAAGCTTATACAGACTGTCTTGTGACTTGAGTTTTATCAATTTTTAATCTTATTGATCTTAAGGTTACAGACTATCTAGAAAAAATAAGTCTAAAGAGATTTCTGAAAGTTATTTGAAATTTTAGAGAGTGACCTACTTTTTAGGAATACTATAGAATTCAGGGGTCTGTTATAAATTGTAATTTATACAATTTCATTTGTTCAAAGTTGTAAAAATCTAGAATCACCTGAGTTTGTGACATTACAACAATATAAAATAAAAAGACAGGTTAGCAATAAGATAATTAGATATGTTTTCCTCTTACTCAGGTTTATATGGCAATAAATTTTACTTTGGGCTATTGATTATAAAATTCTCCTCTCTGAAGTCATTCTAAAAATATGGATAATTATGAGTCTAAGTTGTAGGAAATAACATTTCTTTGACTGAACTAAAGTACTATAGATGTGCTTCCTTATCTTTCCAGTCTACACACTTTGTTTTAAAAATTCGTCCATAATGACAATTTTAAATGGCAAAGAATTGACACTATACTACATGATCTCAATTTTATATGAAAAAATGTAAAATATGTAAATTTAAAAATACTAAGCATATCCCAAATTAGGTAGTGATAGGTAGATGTGCAAGAGTGGACAACTTTAAATCATTTTTTTAATATCATCATTTTCCATGTTGTCTAATTACCATGCATGATTTTCAAAATCAGAAAATACATGAAATATATTTTTTCTGGAAGAAAATAGAATAATCTCAGTGACATCTGAACATTTAGGCATGGTTTTGAATTTTTCAAATAGACATCACCATGTGGACACAAATGGACAATATTCTGTGAAAATGTCACAGTTAAGATATAATAAGAGACAGTATAATAAAGTATAATAAGAGACAATATAATGAGATACCTAACAATGCCTACTTATATTCAGTACAGTATCAACAAATAAGGAATGGTTAAAGGGTGAACCATTTAAAGGCAATCCCAACTAACTCAACAAGACTTTGAATTTGACCCTCATAATTAAATAAATTTCATAGCATGCTATAATCTCAATTCACTTACAGGGCCACCAACATGTGCCCTTCACCCAGACACCTAGAATCAAATTAAACTTCCCTTTGTCTTTCATTCTACCAAATCCCACTTCTGATTAGTCAGTGCTCTTCAACTCCTCTCCAAGCAGACTCAACCATAAGATACATTTGAATTCTTACAGTTTCTAAAATTTGCACCTATATATTGCAGAAGTTGGCAGATTTGATATGCTTGGATTACACCAGCTGTGTATATTTTTAATTAATAGTATCATAGTAGCAATAAAATACAACATGTGTATATATAGCAATGTCTTCTTCTAATGTACTGACCATCATTTGACCTTGCTGAGTATCTTCCCAACTCTCTCATATTTTTCCCCTAAAAATTAAAAAAGTTTGTATGTCTAGGGGCAAAACTATATACCTGACTCCAGTATAAGTAGAGAAGGGTTGTTGTGGGTGCAGAGGGAGTTTAGGCATATGTATTTCTCTAAACCTTGTTAAATTTCTATCACCTTGAAGGGAATGTTTCAGGAACATTAAATTATGTGTAGCTTTTATTGATCTTCAATTGCTTTTAATCGGGAGCATTTGGGGGCTAATCAGTACCTTCAGGGACTGACATAAGGAAGCTGTGCCTTAATGGGTCCATGGGTATCAGTGTCGATAGAAACACCCTCATCAAACTATGTCACATTCACAATTTAAACATAACAGGGACTCTTTTAAATTTTCAGAATTTTGTGAATCCACTGCATTAACCAGACATATGTCTGGCAAACAGGAAATTAAAAATAGCAATGTCTTCCTACTTTAAGGTTTTATACTTAAAAGTTAGAGGGACTTTTAGTACACAGTTCATGTTTGTACTGAATTACTTCACTAAAGAAGCATTTTTCCATGTTCAAACTAATTGAGATGTATGTGGGGCAGATGTCTTTCAACTTTAACTGCATTAGCTCAAGAGAGTGGGGTCCAGAGGCTAAGAGTGAGGACTAAGAATCTCAGTTGTCTCATTTGTTGGCTGTGTGACCTTCAGCAAATTATTTAGCCTCTCTATATCTCATTCTCATTCTCTTTTTTAAATTTATTTATTTTGATTCATTGTACACAAATGGGGTACAGCTGATGTTTCTCTGATTGTACACGAAGTCGACTCATACCATTTGTGTAATCACACGTACATAGGTAATGATGTTTGTCTCACTCTGTTCTTATTCTTACCCCTCTCCCCAATCCCACCCCTCTTTTTTCTTTTCTTTTCTTTTATTTAATTTTGATTAATTGAACAAAAATGAAGTACAGCTATTGTTTCTCTGGTTGTACACAAAGTAGAGTCACACTATCTGTGCATTCATACATGTACACAGGGCAATGATGTCTGTCACACATTCTGTTATTCTTATTAGTCCCCCACCTCAACCCCACCCCTCCCTTCCCTCTATGCTACCTATCCTTCTTCCATTCTTGCCACCCTCCACCCTGCATTATGCATCATCATTCACTTATCAGAGAAATCATTCGGACTTCGGATTTTTGGGATTGGCTAATCTCACTCAGCATGACCATCTCCAACTCCATCCATTAACCTGCAAATGCCATAATTTTATTTTTCTTTATGACTGAGTAATATTCCATTGTGTATATATACCACAGTTTCTTTATCCATTCATCTATTGAAGGGCATCTAGGCTGGTTCCACAATCTAGCTATTGTGAATTGAGCAGCTATGAACATGGATGTGGCTGCATCACTGTAGTATGCTGATTTTAAGTTCTTTGGGTATAGACCGAGGAGTGGGATAGCTGGGTCAAATTGTGGATCCATTCCAAGTGTTCTAAGGAATCTCCACACTGCTTTCCAGAGTGCCTGCACTAATTTGCAACCCCACCAGCAATATATGAGTGTACCTTTTTCCCTACATCCTCGCCAACACCTATTGTTGCTTGTATTCTTTTGTTTTCCAGTTTTTTCCAGAATCTTTATTTGTTGATTTTTTTTACTTTAGTTCATTGTACACAAATGGAGTACAACTATCATTTTTCTGGTTCTACACAAAGTAGAATCATACAATTTGCCTATTCATACATATACATAGGGTAAAGATATTTATCTCATTCTATTATCTTTCCTTTCCCAACCCCTCTCCACCCCTCGTTTTCCTCTATACAATCCATCCCTTCTCCCTTCTTTCTGTGCCTACCCCATCCCCACTATGTGTCATCAACCACTTATCAGAGAAATCATTCGGCTTTTGGTTTTTTGGATTGGCTTATTTTGTGGTATATATACACAATGGAATATTATTCAGCCATAAAGAATAATAAAACTATGACATTTGCAGGTACATGGACGGAATTGGAGAAGATCATGTTGCTTGTATTCTTGATAATAGACATTCTAATTGGGGTGAGATGAAATCTCAAGGTGATTTTGATTTGCATTTCTCTTATTACTGGGGATGTTGAACATTTTTTCATGTATCTGTTAATTGCTTGTAGGTCTTCTTCTGCAATGTGTCTGCCCATTTCCTTAGCCCATTTATTGATTGGGTTATTTGTTTCCTTGGGGTAAAATTTTTTGAATTCTTTACAGATTCTGGAAACGAGTGCTCTATCTGAAGTGTGTGTGGCAAAGATTTTCTCCCACTCTGTAGGTTCTCTCTTTACATTGCTGATTGTTTCCTTTGCTGAGGAAAAGATTTTTAGTTTAAATCCATCACAATTATTGATTCCTGCTTTTATTTCTTGTGCTTTGGGAGTCAAGTTTAGGAAATCTGTTCCTAGGCCAACTTGATAAAGATTTGGACCTACTTTTTCTTCTTTTAGGTGCAGGGTCTCTGGTCTAATTCCTAGGTCCTTGATCCATTTTGAGTTGAGCTTTGTGCAGGGTGAGAGATAGGGTTTTAGTTTCATTTTGCTGCATATGGATTTCCAGCTTTCCCAGCACCATTTGTTGAAGAGGCTATCTTTTCTCCATTGTATGTTTTTGGCACCTTTATCTAGTATGAGGTAACTGTATTTATGTGGGTTTGTCTCTGTGTCCTCTATTCTGTACCATTCATTCTCATTCTTTCAGAACAGAGATAGAACAACCCACTTCAATTTTTGTGAGGATTCTATGGGATAATCCAAGTGCTGCTGCATATAGGTATTCAATAAATCTTAGCCACACTACTCTTCATACTATGATAATCCAGCAATGTTTTCAAGTAGGTATGTTCATCTGAAAATGACAAGTTCTCTGGGGATATCTGGAAGGGCAATGGCAGTGTTTCCCAAAGGGTGGTCAATGAAAACAATATGGTCAATAGCTAAGTGACCATAACTGCCACTAAAGATGGTTGGATATTAAATGTGTTTTTTAAAGTAAGTTTGAGAATTCTGTACAGTATATTCTTCTCTTAGAGACTGAAACCATAGGTCAGTATGTTAAAGGAAAATGACATCTGGCTTTTTGCTTGCTTGTTTTGGCATTCCTGTGCTTGATTAATCAGAGTTGTTTAATCACAGAACTCCTATAAGCCGCTTGATTTTCATACTCCTTAAGATACTACTTCTGGTATCCTAACAAGAAATATACATGTAATATTTTAAAAAATAAAGTGTATCAGGTAGAGAAAAGAAAAAGGAAAAATATAGACATGGAACCAGGAAGAATTTCTATTTCTTCTGGGCACTGTAAAGGGAAAGCAATGGGGAAGCTGGGTCATGAATGACAGCAGAGCCTAGCTGGTGACTGGGTATATGCTGGAGGCCAGATACCATGTGCTCTATTATTTCCATTCAATTCTGTAGTCTTAAGGCAAACAGATATCTTTTCCTTTTCTCTAAAATTCCTTTTTTTTTTTCCCTCATGTAAAGCCTCCATTTTTGTCATTTTTGTATCCAAGATGCTTACACAGTTCATGCTTTGCAGGACAGAACCAAACACTTTCTGTGGACTGGATATAATCCCTAGGCATAATTTGAGAGTTCTGGCGTATTCTCCAGGGCCTAAATTACTATCTAATGGCACATATGAATCATTCAGCAAGTGGCCAAACATTATGACTCACACTGACCCTGTGATGAAGAAATGAATTATTATGCCCACTTTCCTGGATAAGGATTTTAAGTTAAAGATATAAAGGTAATTGACTCATAGAAAAGTAATTGGTTCATAGATGTGGCAAGTGAGAGATTCCTTTCAGGTGCCAAGATTTAATTTTATACTTTCCATGACTTATATATGAACATACATTTGCTCTGCAGTAGAATGAAGAAATTAGGGTTGGAGGATGCTGACACTGATTGATTATATTTTTATATTTACTCAATCTTCTTTTCTCAGAGGTGAAGTAGCTCTACTAATTCTGTGCTTTTAAATGAAGATGTTAACCACATAGATATTAGGTGTCCCCCAAAAGCCCAATCAGTGAATTAACCCAATGGCAAGGATTAACTGAGTGGTAACTTCAGGTAGATAGGGTATGGTTGGAGGGTGGGTCACTGGGGGTATGCCTTTGGGGTATATATTTGGTGAGCTGAGCTTAGCCTCTCTCTGCTTCCTGGTGGATGTCTTGATCTGCTTTTATCCACCACACCTTTCTGCCATGAGGCTCATTCTCACCTCAGTGCAGCAGTCTGTCTATGGACGAGGGTCTCTGAAACTGTGAGCCCCCAAATAAACTTTTCCTCCTCTAATTGCTCTTGTTAGGTCTTTTGGTCACAGCATTAAAAAAGCTGACTAAAACAACCCCCTTCTGGTTGGTGGACTGTGTCATATACTATCCTTACATGGCAAATAGAGTTTTGCTCTTTCAGGTTCTCAGCTTGAAAGTTACACTTGCATTGCTAATCTTTGCTTTCAAATGTTTATCAATATTTTGGTTCTGAGGAGTTCCAGGCACAGAAGAATCTTTGAAGTTAATAAAGTGCTATTTCTTTAGATCATTAGTTGGGAAACTGTAGCCCATAAATCAAATCCATCTCATCACCTGATTTCCAATGTAAAACTTTACCGCTAACAGTGACACCCATCCATGTACAGATTATCCACAACTGTGTCCATGCTACAAAGGCAGAATTGAGTGACTATGATAGAGATCATATGACCAAAAAAAACAAAAATATTTACTCGGACCTGTAAAGGACAAGTTTTGTCAATTTCTGCTCTAAGTATTCTAATTTTTTTATCCTAGGAAACGATATGATGATCATAAACTTATGTCATTAGAGTTCACTGTTTTCAGACTCTCAGAAAAGTGCTTTTTACTGATTTCCATATTGCTGTCACCCACAGGCCCACACTAAATGTATATAACAAGATAAATGCCCACAAAATGTGCATTATATCCATTGGAGAGGTATTGTTAAGGATGTTGTTAACCTCATCAAAGTGCTTCCTGTGGGAGCAACATATCTTGTGTTGGGATACATAACATTGTTTTTTCCTCCTGAGCAATTAGTTAGAATTAATAGCATGACCACTTCAAATTTTATCATATTTGTTTTGTCTTTTCTTTAGACTCTAGAAAACTTAAAGATAATGTTTATAAACATCCAACACTTACTTTACAGAATACTTTTTTGTTTTCTAAATTTATGCTTGGCTTCACTTTAGTTTCCCAGTGTGTTTCCTTTTTTTTTGATGTTTAGATTCACTTTATGTTATTGCAATGTGTGCATATTTTAGCCACACTTCATCATTTTTTAATTAAGACTGGATATAAATAAATGAGAGTATCAGTTCTATAGAAAGAACCCTGAAAGAAAATACACTTGAACCTTCTGTCCCTGTCACAGGAATCTTCCTATGATTGCATCTTGTCTTTTCTCCAGGGTTCAGTTTAAACCCATAGAAAATAAGAAGGGAAAGAAAATACTCTGACCCCACAAAGACCTCAGCTGAAAAAAAATCTGCAGCTACCTACAAAGCTGGATCTTGTGGAGAAAGAAACATACACTCCGTTAGTGTCTTTAGAGCACCTAAGGCCTGGCCATATCAGTCTGATAGTTTTAAGGACTCTTATATAGAGGCCAAATGAGATTTAGGACAGTGTATATTCCATAATGGCAACTTTATATGGCAAGGCAACATTTACTGGAAGGGCGCTGATGCCAATTCAGTATTACACTGATGCTACTAAAATAAGGACAGAGCAGAACACAGGCAGATGTTCAGGTCAACTTTCTACCTCACTGCCAAATAAAATGTGTAGGTCTGTACTGACCACTCTGCCCTGCTGCTTGCTTTCCAGATAGTCCAAAGCATTGAAATGATACTTTCCAAAGCCTCCCGTACATCACCTAGAAGGGACTGCTTGTCTTTTGCTTAGACATTAGTAACCCAGCACTACTGAATTTCATCCAGTGATCCTAATAAGGTGTGTAAACACACTATTAGTTCTTCCATTGCACCTCTCTAATGAATTTTTCTATGAAATAATTTTTTCTCCTTTAATCAAACGTAAATTCACTTTCAAACTGATACTGAAATAAAGCAATAGATTCGACCAAACCCCATCTTCACCCACTTCTTTATCATGATATGGAGGCGAAGAATTAGAAAGATAATTCAAATTAGAAAAGCATTTCATACCTAATCATGGTAAGAAATAAACAGACTTTTGCATCCCCCCATTTTCTCCTATAAATAGTTACAAAATTAACATTAAAATGCTTTCAAAATTATCTGTGGAAATGTGAATCTTGAGTCCTGGTTGGTGCTTTTTAAAATTTTCTATTATGCTTCATTCATAATGAACAGTACTATTTAAATAAGGTGAAATAATACCTGGACCGTTACCAGTTTCCTTTAGTCTGGTTATATAACTGCCATGGTTACAAGTAGCTGGTATAAAGCAATTACAAAATTATCAAGCTTATAAGAAACCTTGTCTTGATGTTAAGAAAAGCTGTTCACAGCTGCTTCCTGAAGAGCTACTTCTTCATTCTCCACTGAATTCACTTAAGGTTTAAGGCCAGCCTTCACTGCATATTCACACAAAAACAATGTTCGCTCAGCAGTACTTTCACAATCAAATATTTAGGATCCTTCATAAGAGAACTTGAATTAAAACCAACATATCCTGAATTCAAGCTATTTTTAAATGATAAAGTGTTATTATCACATAAATTATAACACAATGTCACATTAATCAACATTACACAAACTTTGTAGAGCAGTGCTAGTCCTGTGACTGTCTACCTCAAGCAAGATCTCTTTGTGCAGACAAAATCCATCCATAAACCAGAAGGCACAAGAAGTGCATGGGCTACTTTATAACACAGCCAGAGGCACTTAATGCAACTGCTAAAGGCACCCGTATGGAACAGCAGTGTTATGTGTGTTATATGATATTTCTAGAATTTTCTTTATATAGTCTCCATTTTGTTACTAATAGTCAAAAGAAATGGCCGTTGGTTCAATAAATGAAGTCTAACATTTTGCCCCGAAAATTATTATCAGCCCAGTAACAATTGGGGTATTGATCTCAAAGAGCTAAACATGCTTTGAAAAGTTATTTGGGAAAATACATAGCTGTCCTTCAAAATGTGATTAAATATGTTACCTTTATAAAAAAAATTGATCCTTAGTAAAAAGTCTGTTTCCAAAACTATATTTTTATGTAGACTGAATATATCTGAAAGATACATGATCCACTAAGACACCAACATTATTAAAAACAAGTTGAGGAACTAGTGTTTTTAATTACAATATATCACCAACAAAAGCCCAAAACCTATTGTATACTTTAACATTTCTAAAATCAGGATGGATATTAGACATGAAGGCATGTCACAGCTATAATTGTAGCCTGCTGCTGAAACAATGACATATCTTATAATCAATGGTATCTTAGAAGCCATAAAATATGATAAATTTTCATCAGAAAGTTAACTTCAGTTCTACACATTTTCATAAATTTTCACGGATTACCCTGCTAAAGCACTGCTCTTGATTATTAAAATATAAATTTTTTTATGGCTGCCAAGAAGGAGGGCCTCTACATTTTCTTGTCACCACCATTTAAGGAATAATATTAAGTGCCACTCATTTGTTTTTCCTTAATTTCTTTCTTTTACTTAAGAGAAATAAATGCAAATGTCTGTTTGGCAACTCTATGATCATGTGGTATGGTTTGAAATTCTCTCATAACTCTCTCCTCTTTTCCTTTGATACACTTTCTTTATAGAATATGTAAAGGAACATGATAGTTAAGATGTAGTTTAACCATGCTAGCAAAGAGGAGCAGTACTCCTTATATTACCTGCT
Source organism: Glaucomys volans (assembly GCA_020662805.1). Lineage (NCBI taxonomy): Eukaryota > Metazoa > Chordata > Mammalia > Rodentia > Sciuridae > Glaucomys > Glaucomys volans. The sequence goes on along the minus strand of JAJEJO010005406.1, from coordinate 630,507 downwards.
TTAAAACAATAGAGAGTAATTATTTTAAATTCTTTTTGAGAAACTTTAGCAGAAATAATTATTGAGAATTTAATGGACAAACCTTAACTAAGTTGTCAAATAAACCCACTAAATTTTATATATGTGAGCTCAATATAGAACTTTTCTTCTTAAATGACATGTTGACAGACTTAGCCTATTGGTCCAGCTTGTAACTCACACATACACACACACATACATACACACACACACACACAAACACACAGCTGCACTGTGCATATAATCCTATGTGTGTATGTATATTTAATTTTTTAAAACTTTCCAACTGTGTATGATTTTCTCCAGTCCATTGACCTTTCTGTCTCTAGAATTCCTTTCTTTCTGTATCTTGTATCTCCTGTATCCCAATAGAGCCACAGTCTCAATGGTCCTACTCCAGACCTTCACATTACTAGTAACTAAATTGCATAAAATTATACTTTCAAGCATCTCAGTCTCTGCACCCCCAAGGCTCTCTTTTATCTTAACTGCAACAATCATCCCTTTGGCAACACTGGGCATAGACCATCAATTCCTCACTATTCAAAGTTCTCCTTTCTCAGATTCGGGGTTGTCACGCTCCCATATGCTTCCTTCCGTCCCTCTGGCAGCCTCATCTCAAAGTCTTTTTCTGGTTTTGTTTAATGGATCCAGCTATGGAGCACTCTAGGGCTTAGTATTTGGGAACTACCTGCACTTATTCCCCTATCAATCTCACCAAAATTGCATAAATTTGATATGATCTATATGATGGTAATGTTCAAACATCTCTCCTCTGAACTTAAACTTATGGCTAACTCCCTACCTGGCATCTTCATTTCAAGTTATGTAGTCGGCCATATCAACTTATATTCCTTCTCCTGTCCCTGTCCTCATATTTTAGTCACCCTCACATCAGCTAATGGATAATGTGATTTTTTAGTTGGTAAGGCCAAAAACTTTAGAATATTCTTTTACTATACTTTTCCACTCATAACAACATCTAACCACCACGAAATCTTATTCAACTTCCATAAAAATGCATCTAGAAAATGCTAAGTAAAACCCCAGTGATATTTTACTCTAGATACACCGCAATTACTAAAATTAAAAAGACTGATAACACAATATATTAGCAATAAAGCAAAGCACTGGAAATGTATACATTCTTGGTGAGAATATAAGTTTTAAAACATTTTGAAAAACAGATATCTCCATAAAATGCTAAATATATACTTAAAATGTATGCCAGTAATTGTATTCCTAGTATTTATATAAGAAATAGAGAAAACATATTCCTGTAAAAGTCATCATATGAGAATGTTTTAGCAGAGAGATATCAGCAAGGGAGCAGAGCAGGATACCTTTGATAACAATTCAGCAACAACTCATAAAAGAATTTCCTTTATGAGACATCAGAAACTAATTAAAAGTTTCCTGTATTCTGAAAGTACCCCAAACTGGACTCACCACAAGAGTAAAGAGATTTGATGAACCCTTTCATCAGAAACTCTTGCTATCTCATCAGGATCGGTTTCTGAAGATTTATCTTGTTTGGAGCATCTTGCCTGATTGTTCATTTCCCCTGACTCTCATTTTTGCTGAATTGGTGCATTTGTAGAGAAAAGGAGGTCAAGAGCTTCCAACTCTGCCTACCAAGAAAACTCTACCTGACAATATATTTTCTTTAAAAATAAAAGGGAGATAAAGATTTTCCCAAACAAAATAAAGCTGAGGGAATTCATCAACCGGTGGACCTGCCTTATAAGATTTGCTGAAGGGTGTGTTTCAAGTGGAAATGAAAGAACACTAAAACAAACAGGCCAGCATAAGAAAGCATGGAACTTGTTGGTGAACGAACATATATACACAAATAAAGAATATTATGTGATCGTATTGGAGACGGGCAAATCTCTCCTAATTTCATTACAAAAGCTAAAATATATCTTTCATTTCACTACTGTGGCTATAGCCATGAGGACACTCGGACTTCACAAGAGCCCTCCACTGTGGCAAAAAGCAGGTCTGGGTTGACCTCAATGAGATCAACGAAACTGCCAAAACCAACTACCACTGGCAGATCTAGAGGCTCATCACTGATGTTAGCACCTCTGTGCTTACTGCAGCACTGCTTGTGGTAGCCAAGATGTAGAAACAACCTAGATGCCTGCTGATGGATGAATGAAGAAATATGCTGTATACACTGGAGGTCAGTGTGCTCTGTGAATAACCCAGCCACAGAATGACAAATACTGCATGAAATACTCCCAGGAGGTATCTAAAACGTAGTCAAATTCATAAAATAAGAGTAGGATGATATTTGCCAGGGGATGGAGAGAGAAAAACATGCATTAAAATTCAGTCAAGTGAGATGAACACATTCTAGAGCGCTGCTGAATGTCTTACCCATAGTCAGCAGTGATACTGTGTACTTAAACATCCATAAAGAGGGTAACCGAGGTTAAATATTACTGTAATGATAAAGAAAAGTTCCTGAGGAAATATCCCATCATTGATGGGAGAGTTTGCAAAACTTCTCTGCTAATAGTTGTCTGTCTTCTTTCTAAACGTAAGCAATAAAGTTCAATTGTACAATGAAGTAAAACAGATATGCAATGCCATACATTTACATAAGTTTCTCGTCTCTATCATTTATATTAGCAGTGATCGAAGCAAACCTGCAGATAAAAATAATTACTCATGTATTAAAAGCAATTCTGTATCAATTAAAATATGAGTGTTTTTAGCAGCTTTATTCATAATGAATACAATCTATGAACAAGCTAAATATCCACAAGCAGGAGAAGGTACAAAGAAATTGTGATATATTTATTCAGTTGAATACTACTCCAAAATAAAAAGATAGAACTACAAGTGCCCAGTACAAAAAACATGCCTTTCATTTTTTCATTTGTTCTTTTTAGTTATACATGACAGTAGAATTTTTTTTGGCAAATTATACATGCATAAACTATAACTTATTCTATTTAGGATCCCACTCTTGTGGTTGTACATGATGTGGAGTTACTCTGGTCATGTGTTCAAATACAAAGCTAGGAAAGTTCCATTAATTCTACTGTCTTTCCTATTCCCCTCCCTATTCCTTCTCTTCATTTCCCTTTGTCTTATCCAGTGGATTTCTATTATCTCCCTCCTCAACCTCCCTTGTTGTGGGTTAGTATCCATGAATCAGAGAGAACATTCAACCTTTGGTTTTTGGGGATTGGCTTAGCATCATATTCTCCAGTTCCATCCACTTAATACCATTATTTCATTCTTCTTTATGGCTGAGTAATAATCCATTGTGTATATGTACCACATTTTCTTTATCCATTCATCTGTTGAAGGACACCTGGGTTTTTTCCATAGCTTGGCTATGATGAATTGTGCTTCTATAAACATTGATGTGGTTGTCTCACTGTAGTATGCTGTTTTAAAGTCCTTTGGCTATACACCAAGGAGTGGGATAACTGGGTCAAATGGTGGTTCCATTGCAAGCTTTCTAAGGAATCTTCATACTGAATCATATTTTTTGACCATTCTTATTTCTTCCTCTGTGAAGAGTTTGTTCAGTTCCTTTGCCCATATATTGATTGGGCCATTTGTTTTTCCAATGTTAACTTTTTTGGATTATTTGTATATCTGGAAATTCATGCCTTATCTGAGGTACTGGTGGTGAAGATTTTCTCCCAATCTGTATGATCTCTATTCACATTCTTGATTGTTTCCGTTGTTGTGAAGAAGCTTTTCAGTTTGATACCATCCCGTTTATTGATTCTTGATTTTACTTCTTGTGCTTTAGGAGTCTTATTGAGAAAGTTGGCTCCTAAGCCAAAATGTTGGAGAGTTAGGCCTACTTTTTCTTCTAGTAAGTGCAGGATCTATGCCTAATGCCTAGGGCCTTGATCCACTTAGACCTGAGTTTGTTCAATGTGAGAGATAGGAATTCAGTTTGATTCTATTTCATATGGATTTCCAGTTTTGCCAGCACCATTAGATGAAGAGGCTATCTTTTTTCCAATGTGTGTTTATGGTGCCTTTGTCTAGGACGAGACAACTGCATTCATATGGGTAATACATGCTTTTCAAAAACATAATGCTGAGAGAAGGAAGTCAGATATGAGAGTATGAATTTACAGGAAAGAGGAATAAGAAGACTTTGCAAACAAGGTGATCATATCATCTGTACCTTGACTGCATAGTTGTTTGCCTGAGCGTAGACACTTGTACAATTAAGCAGTCATAATTCCCAAGTTGTACAAATAAGACTTGTGTATTTCACCATATATAAATTTCACCTTAATGATAAACAAACTTGCAGGGTTTCAGCATTATTACTGTTACCATTACCTCTCGGCTGCATTATTGTAGTTGCTCTCTCTCCTTCAAAAACGCATTGCTCCTGCAGCCTTTTTTCTGGTTACCAACTAGGATCATACTCTCCAATAAACAATCAAGTCATGCAACATCCCTCCTCTGTGCATTCAGAAGTAAAGCCAATAAGCCCATGTGATTTGCAAGGTTTGGCAAAATCCAGTCCCATTGGGTACCTCTCTGGATCCCATACTTCACTATTTGTTTAGTTAGCTCTGGTGCATGATGCTTCTTACCTCAGGGCCTTGCTCTTGTTCCTTCTGCTCTTCCCCCACATATCTGAATAAAATCCTCCCCTACTTGTGAAGTCCGTGTCACAGGTCTACCACTTACTATCTTTAAAATTTTAAACCCTTAGCACTCTCTATCCCACTTCCTTTGTTTCTTCATAGTATTTATCACAAATGTAATCTATACAGGTTCTTCATGTATATATTTCTCTTCCTACATTTTAATGTAAATATCTATGTAGGCAATAATTTTTAAAGTCCTATTCTCTGCTGTATTATATGGCCTAAAATACTGCCTCAGTGTATGTAAATTCCTGTGTAAGGGAGTGAATGCATGGATCTACAAATTTGATGAATTTCCCATCCATATCCTCATTATATTATTCATTCAAATGTTGAGGTAGACAGATCCAAGGATATCTGAAAGCACATCACCAGAGAAGTTCCTCCAGCTTCACCTAGATAGAATAACCAACACCCGTTTTGGATGCATTGCAAATCTAAAAAATACTGCCCTTCCAGGGTATAAAAATCAGCTGTATAAGTATATATCAAAATATGACTTTTATTTTAGAAGAAAAGCAAAACATTTATCAATTGCTGTATTGACACCATTTATGTCAATATGATAAATAAAAACCTATATCTCATTTGGTCTTTCATTACAAAATACTGCAATGATAAATAAAGTATCTAGCCCACCAAACAACAAAAATCATAATCCCTTTTAAAGCACAAAAAATTCCTCAGTGTTTTCAACCTTTCCACTCATTCCAGGTTATCATTGTCCCAGTCCACAGCTAACAGAAGCCTCCAACGACACAATCATGTTAATTAGTGTCACTCTAAGCCTTCTACCAGTATTATGCTGCAAGAAAATTCAAATATAATCTTGATTTACATAAATTGCTTACATGTAGTCAAGGAGTACAGTTTATTTTCTTTTAATAAAACTCAAAGGAATTTTCCATTTGTTTGATGTAAGCAAGTCCTAGCATAGAATATTTTTCCTAGTAGTGGGCACAATGCGGTGCCTAAGCACATGCTGCTTGGGTACCACTTGGTAAATGTGAGATTGTGGGCAAGTTACTAATGTCTACTGCCTTATCTTCCTTATTTATAAAATTAAGGAAAAAAAAAACCTTTATCACAAGGCTGCAGAGAGAATAAATTGAGATAACAAAAGTAAAGGGGGTAAAATAAGTGTTGACTATAGTAACTTAAATGTAATTACAATAGAATTAGTATGATTATGTTTTCTGTTCTTATGAATTCCCCCATGTGACCTGATTGTCTGGCTTTAAGAAATGCCAAAATAAGGACTAGGAATATATAGCCTAGTGCTGGGGTGTTTGCCTAGCATTTGTGAGGCCCTGGGTTTTCACTCTCAGTGGGAAAAAGAAATGCCAGAATAATAAAATATTGATAAAACACAGTGCAAGGCTGAGCATGTGTAAGTTAAGTAACTCTTGGTGTGATTTGGTTCATTATTTTATTGTATATTTGATTGTCGTTTACAACACTGGAGAGGTTTGGCTGTGAGCACCTGAAATCCCTCTTTTCATAAAGCATCAGTCTACATTGGAATGCAGAAGACTCATGCCTCTCCAGAGATTAGAGATGCAAGTCTCTTGCATATGTCCCTTGGCCCATTACTTTGGGCATACTACAGACGTGATGATCATTCTCAACCAGGCTCAATGACAAAGGACCACTGTGCACATGCTCCTGGTGGACTGCCATCACCATTCCTTTCAAAATGCTTATGCTTCCATTCTCCTCTTCTAACCCAGCTAGGACTCTACTACTGGCCCACGGAGCTCTATTTCAGACCCTGGATCCCCTCAAGTGTAGATCTCTGCCAATATGGTCAAATACTGTTGTCGACCCAGCATGTGCCATAAGAGTCCCTCTGAAAGGAGAACAGCACTGTGTATAATTAAGCAGGGTTATACTTGGATCCACACTCAGAAAGTGTATTTTTTTTCTTACTCAATCACAACTGTCTGGGTCACTGTACCTGTTGCCCCACACTGCTACACTATTTGCTGACTACACTGGACTCCATATTTTATGGTGAAATTTTGCCATCTGCAATCTTGCTTTTCTTCAGTCTCTCATAACCACAGTCCACTGGATATATTTGAACATATTCAAACCCCAACTGTGAACAGAAGGCATGTCTCCTCCACTGCCAGAGAGATGCATCAGCCTCCATGAAAATTAGTGCATCCTTCCTCAAGGAAGGAGGGTTATCTAACTTCACATGTCATGGCTTAGGTCCTGTGGGACACCTGTTCCACAGACAAGAAGGTTATGCTAATGACCTTCCTTGGCTATTACATGGATCAATGCGGTGCAATAATTATAAAACTGAGTAGGTATAAGAAGAATATCTCATTCTTAATTGGATGAAAAATTTTAAAAACAAAAACATGTCACTCTCAATGGGAAAATTCAAATAGCATTTCATTTTAACTTTTACACCTGTAAAAATCATCATTATCACTAACAACCTCAGTTTTGAAAAGATAGCACTTCTTTGTGGATCTTAAACCATGTTAAAGATCAAATCAGTTAATTCAAAATTTTTTTTAAATGAAGATCCTGAAACTAAATCTTAGACAAGAGAAAATCAGGGATATAAATTAAGATGAGAAGCACTTCTTTTACTGCCTCATATTGCTATCTCAGAAGAAAAGAGTTGAGTAAAAGGAAGAACAGTTAAGATACTGGATTCAGAATTTTTTAAAAATTATATTACTAAAAAATGACAAAATGGTTTAGGTTACTTCTACTTAATATTATATCATTCATCATTTTAAAAATAATAAAATGTTTTTATTCTATTCAATGAATACTTGCTTTAAAATGTAATGTAATAATTTCTCCAATTCAAGCATTATTGCATTTAATAACTGCTATTCATATAAATTTGAAGGCATTATTAGAAAAATAATTCCATGAATTACAGGGTCAGGCATTCTTTAGCTCTATAATAACACTCCCATGATAGTTCTAATTACCTTATAATACTAATGATACTGATAGTAAAATGCTGTGAAGTATTACATTAATAGACTATTGTAGAAGCTACGGATGTAGTTTCTAAATACACAGGACTGGTTTTTAGGCTATTTCATTGGTTTTCTGGAAAAGTAAATGTGGACATGTATAAACTCATCAAAATAAATATCTACTTGTTGGTAATATTAAGAAAAATACTTAGTTTTGATTCACAATATATTTTTCATATAATCAATTTGTTGGATATGATATATTATACAACATTACTCAAATGGGTTCAGAAGCAAGATTCAGATTTTTTTCATTTCAGTCTGATACCTGAAGAACTTCCCTTTCAAACACAATTTGGGCCACAAATCCTTTATGGAGTTTATAGTTTACAAATAAATAAGCGAATAATCATCACTGTTCTACTTACCCAAAAATTCATACAGAATTATGATTAGAAGCCTATAAATTCCCACTCTATTATTTTCTGATATCACAGTGTTTCCAGGTAATAATAGGAATGCTGATTGATATAGATAACTGATTGATCAAAAAACAAGGATGCTTTGATCACATGACTAGACATTAGGTATCTTATAAGAAAAACAAAAGGAACAGGGTAGCCATCCCTACCAATGTTTAAAAAAATAAAACTCAAATTATATATTTGACAGAAACTATCAAACAATGATTATTAAAATGCTCAATTGCCCAGCTGCTTTACAGATTTGTTTTAAGGAAGCAATCAATGTGCTGGGGAAGAACTATAAAAGGCTCTTTGAAGTGGTATGATCCATTGACAAAAGAGGACATGCTTCAGGGAATTGTCCTGTGCACAGGCCACATGCTTCATTTGAGCCTCACGGCAGATCAATACAGATTAACCTAAAACAGAAACATAAGCCCACCAACAAACACAACATGCCTTGGGTTGTAATCACAACCTTCCCTCTTGGGGCATCGTACTACCACTCACAGTGACGACACCTACAGGCTCTGTCCTTTTTAGTACCTCATGTTAATTCACCTTTTGGATTAGACTCTTCCCAAGAAAGGCTAACATCTCCCCAGAGCCTGTGCATCCAAAGTCCTGCCCCTTCACTTCTGTGGGGAGCTGGTGCCTGCAATGAAGTCAGAACTCCAGATGAAGCATGGGGTGCTCTACCATAAGAACTGGCACCACAGTGAGGCCCAGGCCTCTTCATGGCCTCTTTTCAATCACAGGAACTGAAACTAATAACAAATGACCTGCCTCACTGTAGAGGCAGCAGTCTTCACACCATGCTGTGTGGTTCTTATCCTGAGCTCAGGCAGCTCCGTCTTCTAGTTTCTGAAAGCTACTATCTCCTCCACTCCAGACACTACTTCCTCTTAGGTGAGTGTCTCCCTGGTCTGTCAGGACCTTTCAGGTGACTCCCAGACCAAAATCTGTCAAGTCTCTGAAAAAGTATTGCCTCTAGTCTGGATGTGGAATGCTGAGCTATCACTCGGGTAGTCTTGTGCCTACTCCAGTACCTCAGTACTGAGAGCTTCTAGAAATAATCCTCAGAATCTACAGAACCTTTTCCAAGACTGCCTGGTAGCTGACTGTGTGACCACATCATCTTCCTTCAATCTTCTCCCTACCTTAGTGACCAGATCTCTGTGAGTGACTGAGGGGTCACTTTGCTTTACTCGGAGGTCTGCTTGACTCATCTGTCAGTCACATGCTTTTTTATTTGAGCCCATCACTCACTGTACCACTCTGGAAGTTACTGTCCACAAACACAAAATTGTGGCTTGGTTTACACCATTTCCCAAGCACTCTTATCTCGTGATGCTCAAACACATTTTAGGCATATCACAGGAAACTGAAAGCATGTTGGTTTCTAGTCCCCCTGGAATGATGTAGATAAGAAAAAACAAACCAAACTTCTTTCTCAAGAAGCACCATTGAATTAGTAGGAATGATGGCTCCTGACATTTTGTACCCAGCAATAATCCAGCTAATTTAGATGTCTATGATTCCCAGGAGGATTCAATCATGGAGTCATTCTCCCTGAACAACAGCTTTTCCTCCTACCAGCCTACTTCTCACAGTGGAGGCCAGAGTCTTGAGGCCAGAGTCTCTCAGCACTTCTCCTCAGGTGTCTGGCAGATCTTCAGGGATAATCATCATTTTATTTTTAGATTTCCAGATGGCTGCATCAGCCCTGTATAATGTGATGTCTAGGTGGTCACCTAAGGGACCTAAAATGCCAATCCTAAAATGTACCAGATTAGTTCTCTCACACCTTCATACTGTCCACTGGGTGCTTTTTGAAATACACATATATGGCTTTGTTATGTGTTTTGGGGAACAATTCAATGATTGTATGACATGCAGGGTATGTTTTTGGTCTATAAACTAATAAAAAATTGGGCAAATCTGCTGTACCTGCAAATTATATCAACTGTGTCAAGGTAATCCATTCAGATATATAATGGTCTCCCTGTATTTTGTCCTCACTCTAAATTCCAAGAAGGCAGTCAGCTTCTTTGTGCTCGTTCGCCTCAGGGAAGGTTTGTGATGCTGGACAGAAAGGAGAAGTGGCAATCAATATGGCAGAGAATAGTGGAGTGGGATTGGGGTGGCGGTTGCAGTGTTAGGGCAGTTGGAGAAAGGAAACGTTCTGTAAGACAGTGTAGAGGCCAGAAGTGTAGGGCCCCAAAATTATCAGAAGCCTGCACCTGAATTTACGGTTTCTCCTAACAAAGTGGAACTAATTAAATTGTCATTTTGGGGCATCAATATCTATATAGTATCAAGAGATTTTAACTTTTCAATACAGTCTACATGATATAAATTGTGATAGAAAATCTTCTTTTACATGAATATTGATATAATTACATCTTTAAAAGAATTATGTCTCTACTTAACAGATATATATTAGCATTCACATAATCAACGATATTTGCTGCTGAATATCTTGCATTTGAAGAAGTTGATAAATGTGTGTCTACTGACTGCTTGTAGACACTGGGCACTAAATAAGTGTTTGTTAAATTAGATATATTAGCATGATAAGAACTATACATATTTGGAAGGCAAAAGTAAATTGTATATATCTGTATCTACTTTTCAGAGACGATGAACCAATTTTTCTAAAGAATGGTATCTTCTAAACCATTTTCCTTCTATATAAACTTCATTAATAGAGTTCTTTTTAGATTTAAATTACTTTCTAACTTCATTGCTTGTCCTGCACACACTCTTAAAAATCTTCTAATTCAAAGGAAGCACTCAAGCATCCCTTTGTGTCTCAAGGATCAGGAAATCTCATGAGAAACAATAAGTGGCTTTGTCAGGTAGTGAATGAGGGAGACATTTCTGCCTTAAGGAATAAACCATGTTCAATTTTAACATGTAAAACATTTCTTTAACTTGCACATGATTTAAAATCCAATTGTAAGTATAAAGGTCTTTGAAAAATAAGATGTCTTTTCTAGAAGACAATCAGTATCCTAGAAGGCCATCAGACTGGTAGCAACTGATATTTCAACTCAACTCAATAAAAATTCAAATCAAAACAAACACCACAAAAAAAAAATCTTCTCCTTATTTTTGTGTAGGATGCATACAAAGACTTCAACCCAGCTTTTCAACCTCAACACCTCTGACACTTTAGGTAGGTTACTTCTTGTTGTAGGCTGTGCTGTGCATTATGGGATGTTTAGTGCCTCTCTGAGCTCTAACCAGTAGGTGCCAGGAGCACATCTTCTCCTCATCTCACCCCCCATAAACACTGTACAGTCAGTAGTGCTTCCAGACCTTGTCAAAGGCCCCCTGGGACCTGCCCACTACTGAGCACCCCAGAGTCTGCTTTATTCCCTTCTAGCTAGCTTACCAATGGCCTTCCCTTCATACAGCCATTATGTGAGCAAGAAAAAATTGGACCGTTGTTTTGTTTTGTTTTGTTTTTTTCTTGGTACTGGGGATTGAGCTCAGGGTCCTTTGATTGCTGAGCTACATTTTCCAGCCCTCTCTATTTTGAGGCAGGCCCTCCCTAAGTTGCTAAGCTGCCCACGCTGGCCCTGAACTTGCTGTTTTCCTGCCTCAGCTTCCTAACGGGGATTACAGGTGTGAACCACTGCACTTGGAAGAATTGAACTTTTACTGTTCATAAAATTAAGAAGGTGCAAAGGTTGAAACAATGTCTGTGAGTTAGTTCTACAGCTAAGGAATGTGTCAAATCTAGCACCACAGATGTTATTTTGGTTCCTTCCTATCTAGATAGAAGGTAATTTGGTGATTAATGGATGTCTGTGACTTGGGGTCAGACAACCTAAATTTGAATTTTATTTTTAACATTTAGAAGCTTTGTAATCATGATTAAGTTACTTAAAACCCTGACGCTTCTACTCTTCATATTAAAAGGTAGATAACAATGATATTTCTATTTCATAGAACTGTAAAAATTAAATGCAATAACATCCCTAAAAGGTATGCCTCATATTAGATAATCTCTTATCTTACATTTACAACCATATAAGTGTAACGTATCATCTATTATATGCATTTTTCATCTTCAAATAGCACATGTTTTATTCTAGCTTTTCATTAATTAAACTGGGATTACACCATTTGGAATATCCTCTAGTTATCTAAGAAATCAAATTTAAATGGTGAACATACATTTATCAGTCACTGCATCCCCCATTTGTTTCAGTCAGTTTTTTCGATGCTGTGACCAAAAGACCCGACAACAACAATTATAGAGAAGGAAAAATTTATTCATAGCTCTGAGTCCGTAGATGGCAGACTCCATTGCTCCAGACCTGAGGGGAGGTGGAATATTAAGGCAGAATGATGTGGTGGAGGAAAGCAGATGCGAACATGGCACCAAGAAGCAGAGAGAGACTAAGCTCAGCTTGAAAAAATATGCCCCAAAGGTATGCCACCAAACACCCACCTCCTCCAGCCACACCCTACCTACCCTCAATCACCACTCAGTGAATCCCTCTCACAGGATTAACACATTGATTAGGCCAAGGTTCTTGTAACTCAATCATTTCACCTTTAAACGTTTTTGCATTGTATCACACATGAGCTTTTGGGGGACACCTAATATTTAAACCATAACACTCATCAATAAGAGTCTGGCTATATACTTTCCAAGCATAGTGATCAAAAGGGGAAACATATTTTCATTTCTTTTTCTGTTGACACAACTTCTTCAACTTTTCTAAAGAATTGGTCAACCCCTTCTTTCAAAATCATACTTAAAGTCATTTCTTCTAAGCTATTGTATGAAACGAAGAAAATTAATTTTATTGAGATTAACTAGACACAGGAATTTGATTACTAAAGTATCATACTTCAACAGGGATAACACAAAGCACATTTCTGTATATGCTGCATTTGAAATGGAGTCAGTGAGGCATGCCTCACATGGGAGAAATTCAAATAATGCATGATGCCTGTCCCAAGGAGCTTCTACTGGTATTTTAAGTAATGTGGGAAATTAGGCTTTGCAATTGTTAATTTGCTTTAGGATAATGAAAACCTAATAAAGAAGCGACATATTTGATGTCAGAAAATAATTCACCAAAGGCAGAATGATAGGGACCACCTGTCATCTTTTCTAGTATGTGATCCTGTTGCTTTGCTGAATCATTATTCCCTTCTTTCCATCAGCTAACATAAGTTAACATGCTCCAGAATCCCCCTTTATCTCATCTTCCCTAGTGACTCATGAACGCAGTCAGTCATTTCTCATTTCCCGATGACTAACCCAGAAAGAAAATGAGAGTAGAGTTCATCCCTCATCCAGATTTGGATAATGCTAAGCAATATCAAAAATACCAGGTCTGAGCTTAAATGTTAGCTCTCTAGGGAGCGTCCCTAAACTTGTTAACCAGACTAGATTAGGTCCTTTTGCAGGAAGCTTCTTTTCACTCTGTGGAAATTTCCATTTCTTGTGGATATATATATATATATATATATACATACATATATATATATGTACACTTTTCACAAATGAAATATAAATCTGAATTTTAGAAAAGTAATCTGTGCTTAATTTATGGATCAGCATTCCTAGATACAAGATTATTAGCTACTCATTTGTTCTGACATTTAGTCAAACTGTTTATCTCATTTAAAACTACTCTCCACAATCCTAGTTTAAGGAGATACACTTGCAAACTGCAAATAACTCACAAATAACAAACTTCAGGTCACTTATGAATAAACCTAAACTATAGCAAAGAGCAAAAACTAGGCTTACCTGTATGTATTAGGCCTATCTGATTTGGATATCTCTCCATTGTGCTATCTAAAAATGAAATTTACATTTATTTCAGCTTGCATTTAAGCTAAACTGTTATTTAAATTTCAGAAGAAAAACAAAATGTTTTTCTCCTTATATTTCTCTTGATCTTGAAAGCTTCTATAATCTGAAGTATAATTAGTGATCATTAACAAAACAAAACATGCTTTCTTATTTAATTGTCTTGTCAAGGACTTCATCTATTCTTCAAATCATTTTCATTTCCACAAACACTTCTCAAGAATCTAAACTGCCTTCATTGCTGGGGTAAGGAGTCTAGTAAAGAAAATAAACACATAACAGGTGAATTCAATAACACAAGCGCATATGTATAGGAAAAGAGTACCTACAGTTTGAGTTTGGTGAAGATGAACATGAAGTAATCCTCAAAAGAGGATTAAGAGTGTCAGGAGAAGGTAAGAAGCATTTTCAGAAATGGAATGATCCACATTGTAGGGCTATAAAGTGTATGACGTAACTAAAAACAATTGAGAATTAGGAGAACTTAAGTGTGAGGAGTGAGGATCTCAGAATAAAAGGATCTATAAAGCCACACATGGAACTGAACATTAAAATAGTAAAGCATCATGGTTTCCAGTTGTACAATAACTTCTCTGATTTGGCTATGGAATGGCCAGACAAATTTCAAAAAGGAAACAAATGAAATGGTCACTCTTTGACAATTCCATTTGGTTGATAACCTTCAACTCGAAAAATCACTTGTATGAAATATGATGAAAACTGTAGTTGTAATATTTTACCTCAGTTCTTCCAAACAAGAGCAGCAAGTAGAGGCTGCAATTACTTATTCATATGAAAACTATTATTTACTTCATTAAATCAATACTTTTCTTGTTTCAAGGTTTCCTACAGTTTTGCTTTGCAGATTTTGCTTATTTTTCACAGAGGAATAATTTGCCAGATCTTTCTAGGTTAATAAGATATTTTCCCGAATTACACAAAGAAAAGAGATCTCTGTTCCAAGGAATATACACATACACAATATTTCATGCATTCATGAATACAAAGCTACTACAATTTTAGATTTTAACTTTTCAACCATTAGCCCAGCTGTTACAACAGTATATTTAACAGTACCTAGGGGAATGGGTAAGCTTGATATTTAATGCAAACCAGCTTGTAGAAAAATATGATCACTTTCTCTTATATTACAAAGCAATAAAATGTAAAAAAGGACTCCTCAGGGAGATATTTAATGTATATTGATAGAGTTGATCTCATAGAGGGGTGTATACTTAACTAACATAATAGAGTATTTAAAATATTCTAAGCCTCATATCTCTATCAAAATTATGCAGAATATGAAATATACATTTCAGTATAACCTAAGTACATATCATATTAAAATTAGGCTGCAAAAAAGGGTGAAGTACACATTGTGCTTGAATGACTCTATACATTTACAATTTTGAAAGGTTGCACATATAGGTTTTTATAGGAATTTTCCTAATATTTAAATAATAACAAATTCACATAAGTAATGAACAAAATTTTAAGGGACACCAGACTTATGTGGATTCAGAAAACATCATGATTGTATTTTAGAGCCCAGGCTTAGTTTCAGAGCTTGAACCTGGAACCCTTTAAAATATATGGAATGATTAGATTAGTGCAATACGTTGGTCTGAATGTTAAAATATTCAGACTTATCTAGCTGATATATTTTGTAACTCTTCCATAACTCAATTTTTATGAAGCTGTTGTGTTGACATGACATCATATAATTCAGCAGTTTTCCAACCATGCTTATCACCAGGGACTAAAGAAGAACCAGTTAGTTCTTTACCATCCTTTTACAATAATTCCATGAACAGAATTTTTAGTATCTCAGTTTTCAAGAAAAATGAACTAAAATTTAAAGAAGTTAAATATTTTGTTTTAGTTACACAGAAAGTAGAGGTAAGTCTGGAAGTAAATTTAATATATACGTGTATATACATGTATAGATACAGATATACCAATATATATATCTCAAAAAATCTTGGATTTTCATACAAATAGATATGGCACATCATTTTATAACAGTTATAGAAAAGTTGTCATGTAATGGAGAAATGAGCCAGTTCCCCTAATGAAGGGTATAAGAAGATATAAGATTTTGAACAGATTGATTCCAGAAATTAAGTTTTTAAATGCTTCACTATGTAAAAAATGTTGAGATATATTGGTTTAGTGGACAAGAGAGCATCCTGTGAATCATGTTACCTGAAAAACTGAAGGAAAAAACAATGGAGGAAAAAACCCAGTCAACTATGTGATTGGAAACCAGCTCCAAATGGTCTTGCTAATTGAAGCTAGAGCTAATAAAGCATTTGGACAGGACATTATCGGTGATCTTCTTTGCCTCTTGCCTATATTCTTAATCTTTATAAAGAACATAAAAAAGGGGCTGGGGATGTGGCTCAGTGGTAGACCGCTTCCCTAGCATGTGTGAGGCACTGGGTTCGATCCTCAGCACCACATATAAAGAAATGAATAAAATAAAGGTTCATCAACACCTGAAAAAATGGTTTTAAAAAGAACATAAAAAAGCATCTAACATATACATTCCTGAAGATTTTCATTCCTTAATTGCTATAGGAACCAATTCAAAGACACAATTTCTGAAGAATAAGAAACTATGGTAATAGAATGAGACAAACATCATTACCTTATGTATATGTATGAATACACAAATTGTATGATTCTACTTTGTGTACAACCAGAAAAATGATACTTGTACTTCATTTGTGTACACTGAACCAAAAAAAAGAAACTATGGGAAACAAGTCAATTTTAAATGAATCACTAAAAAATAATTCCAGAATTGGAAGAAACAAAAAAATGTTTATAGGAGATCTAAGATAAGACTCTGATATTCAAATATTTTTTAATTTACATGAGAGAATGAATCATAAGTATATAAAACAACTAGAGAAAACATCACTAGTTTTCTGAGAACATTAGATGGTAGATCATTTGTAGAGATAAAAAAATGATATAGTCACCAGAGGTAAGATAATTTTTCCATGATCATTGTTGGTATTGGGTACCACATGGTAGACTAGTTTTGCTTCCATGTGGTAAATGGTGTGCTAAGATCATCCATGGCTTCCCCCAGAGTAAGTCTGAGAAAGACAAAAACCCAGTTCTGTGTGTCAAATGTCTTGCTGGTCAGTTAAAATCAAGCCCTTAAAAGCACATAAACATTGATTTCTGTGCTAGTCAGCTTTATCACTGTGACCAACACACACCTGACAAGAACAACTTAGAGGAGGAAAAGTTTATTCAGGGCTGATAGTTTTAGTCTCAGTCCATGGTTGTCAGATTTCTACAGTGGTCTTTGCTCTGGGCCCAAAGTGAGTCAGAACATCACAGAGAAGGACATGGAGGAGGAAATATGCTCAGCACACTGCAGTCAGGAAGGGGAGGGAAGAAGAGAGAAAGGAGGGAGAGAGACTACTGAGTTAGAAGAGCGAGGAAGGGAGGGAGAGAGAGACAGACAGACAGAAAGGGAGATTGGAGGAAGAGTATGAAGAGCAGCAACAGCAGCTAGGGATAAAATAAAATCCCAGCTCCTCCAGCCACATCTCACTTGCCTACAGTTACCACTCAGTAGTGCATTCAATTAATCCATCAAATGGATTAGTCTACTAATACCGTTATAGCTCTCAGCAGTACCTAGAAATCCAGTCTCTGAATCATGATGTATTGAGGACTACACTTTCAACACATGAGATTTTGGGGACAGTACAATTTCAAACCATAATAATTTCTATATGTCAATTCCTTTCTATTACATGAAACATTCAAGAAAATAGATGATGTTAACAATAATTCTTCTTTCTTAATATTTTCTACTTGTAATACATAGGCACCTTATGCAACATAGTAGGAATACAAGTGTTATCTTAATTTCTATAGTGGTCTTTCTTACATAGATTTACATATCACCATTCTTTCTCATTTTTTAATTTGTTCTTTTTATTTATACATGGCAGTAGGATCTATTTTGATATATTTATACAAGCCTGGAATGTGCTCTATTCAAATTAGGATCCCAGTCTTGTGGATATACAGAACGGTGTAATTCACTGTGGGGTATTCATATATGTATATAGGAGAGTTATGTCAGATTCATTCCACTGTCTTTCCTATTCCCATCCCCACTTCCCTTCATTCCCCTTGTCTAATCCAATGAACTTCTATCAACCCTCCTTATTTTGGGTTAGCATCCCCATATCAGAGAAAACATTTGATCTTTGATTTAGGGGGGATTCTTTATGGAATTCTAAGGGAAAGAATACAATCTTTATTCATGCCCCAAATTTGCAAAAATCATGAATTTTATGTTAAACTCCTCTTATTTAAGCACATGTATTAGTATATCAAACTACACACATTTCCGACTCTTGGTGAAGTAAAAAGGCTGTCTTCCTCATACTCTCTACTTATTAGATAATTCTGAGAATATTTCTGCATGATAATAATTAAAATAACAATTAGTATTTGTTGGAAGTTAAACTTCAGTTGCTTTACATATATCACCTACTTACTTCTCATAAAAACCCTGAGAAAGAAATTGAGGATCTTGTTTAAGTTCACACAGAGAAAAATAGTGGAACCCAGACACGAACCTACATTTACAGCTGATACTCTTCACTATTATGCTTGTTTCAATTATCCTGACAGCGTGATTACAATGAGCTGATCATCTGTAATTGCACAGGAGTGAAGTTCCTCTTGACCTGAAACTATATTTTTCGATTCTTATATCTATCCATGCCTTTCCCATTGACATATATAACAAATCAAACTTGAAGTTGTAGATATGTTGGGGAACAGGGGCTCAATGATTTTAAGCAATCTTTTTAAATGCCTGGGAGGAATCATGCAGCTAAGATCTGTACGACATTTATAACATTTAAGCAGATGAGAATTAGGGACTATAAGACTTTAAAATTCATACTGGCAGGAAGCCTCAAGCAGTGATGATAAAAGAAAAGAAAATGATGCAAATTTAAGTGGATTAAATAGAGAGAAAAATCAATGGTGGGGAGAATCTTTAATCAAGCCAAAGTGTTGAAGACAAGAGAGGTTGATGATGTGGAAATGGTTAATAGTTTTATATCTACTGAGTTCATGTCTATTCAGGTGACATTTTCCACCACTTTTTCTGGCTCTTGATAACTAACTCTGGGATGTCAAGAACAGGTAGACTTGTAAGACTGAAATGAAATCCACAAGCAGAACTTTATTTAAGTATGCTCAAAATTTGAAAGTTAGAAAGGAATTTAGGTATTATTCAACTCCTTAAAAAATGAAACCAAAAGAGGTTAATTAAACTTACTTCAGGTCACTCTACAGTTGATTAACATGAGCTTAAGCCAGATTTGTTGTGGCAGAATCTATAGTGAAATATAGAACTTTAACTTGTAGTGTCCCACAAAGGAAAGGACTGCAGAAAACATCTTTTTCATTGTTCCCTTAAATGCTTTCTAAAACCAGCAGAAAATAGATTATAAAAGATGGTAAATTATGTTGATCACTAAGATTCTTTTAGAGAAAATTGTCCCTCATATGTTTCCTAAATCACTGATGATCTCTGCAGTCCTCATTAGATTTGGAGATAAAGGCAACCATGAAGACAGTCTTAATTTCCTACACCCTGGGCAAGATATAAAATATGGGCAATTAGAATTTTAAGTTTTTAATTACTATTTTGACACATAACAAAAACACAAATATATTCTCAGGCTTTTTTTTTTTTTAAGGTAAATTGAATGTGCCTGGTGCTGTGTACTGTGGGTATTAAGGGCATATGGCATACAAAATGATGAAGATGAAACTGTTTAAAAAAACAAAAGATAACAAAATTCATATTTTGTAGGGCACACAAGTGCTGGAAAAATTAAAATGCAAAGAAGTGACCAATGTTAAGTGAAAGGAGATAAGATACGCTGAATGAGTCTGAATTCAAGATTCCTGACTGAAGACACAAGTGAGAAGGCGTGCAAAAATCTCACTGATGTGGGAAAGAATGAGTGAAAGGATGAAAATGCAAAAGATATTGCTGACCAGGTAGAGAAGATGGACTCCAGTGCACATGATAAAGGGAACCACTGAAGGCAGACAACATGATATGAGTTACTTGTGACAGGTAGTAACTTGATATAACACAGATTACTGAAGTGAAGCTGAAGGGTGGGAGACCTAGCAGGAGGAAAGCAATGCTTCACCCACATGCTCCTCAGCAAGAGACAAGGTGGCTGGTGTGCAGTGAGTGATGTAGAGTTTGGCAACAGTATTCTATTCCAAGCACTCAGTTCATTCACAGAAAAAAAAAATATTATTTTCAGTTTCCTCACCATGTCTGATGACAAAGTCAATGTTTAGGACTCTATCTGCCCGAAACCCTATTTTCCTACTAGAGTTTTACCAATAATTACGTTTTTCCTCAAATCTCAACTTTTTTACTTAATATTCACATCCTTTGGTGTAAACATATAAGGGTAGACAGGAATCAATCTAAAGAAAGACTGCTGCTACCATATCTGTTTCCAGTTAGTACTTTTGTCACATGTTTATGTGACTGCTTTAGTAATAGCCTATTCCTAATTTATAGCTGTGGGCTATCCTTTGGTCTGCTGAATAACAATGTGGTCATGATGCTTTACATAATATATACCTTCCTTAGATCTCACAACTCTTTGCTTTGGCTTCACTTAAAATCAGTTTATGTTATTTCACATTTAATTTGTTAGCCTTTTATTTTGAAAGTTGATCACATGGACCATATCATCCATTATAGTAAAATTCAATACTAATTTTCAATTCAAAAATATACTTAAAACATCATAGGTTATTATATAATGACTTAGACTTTTTTTTTTTTTTTTTTGGGTGCTGGGGATTGAACCCAGGGGCACTCCACCACTGAGCCACATCCCCAGCCCTATTTTATATTTTATTTAGAGACAGGGTCTCACTGAGTTGCTTAGGGCCTCGCTAAGTTGCTGAGGCTGGCTTTGAACTCGCGATCCTCCTGCCTCAGCCTCCCAAGTACTGGGATTACAGGCGTGCACCACCGCGCCCGGCTTAGACTTTTTAAAGTGTACAATGGGAAGAGTTTATGGGCGTTTATCAGATAATAAAATGGTTTATGGCTACCATTTATTTAAAATTTGCTATGTGCCTGGCATAGTAATTTAATATCTCATTTAGTTCTTTAAATAACTGCACAAAATATATACTGTACTTTAAAAACTTTTATAGGTAAATACATGAATGTTTACAATAGTGTAGTGTGTAATATGTGTAGGCAATAGGCTGAGCAATTTAAGAGTGTCCTGTGACCTATGTTCCCCAAAAATCTGAAGCAGATTGTATCTTTATCCTGGTTCAGTAAGTTGGGATGAAGTTAAGAAGTTTGCATCATTAATACATGGCAGGTCCTGGCTCAGAAAAGTTAAGTGGCTTTCTGAATATACAGCAGAGCTAGATTTTAAAAGATGTCTGCTTACTTGGAAACCCTGTTGTTGACCACTACAACAATACCCCAATCTGATCCCTGCTTCTAGAATGATAATTTTATCACCAGCTAGAACAGTATATACCTTCATTACTAATTTAGATAAGAAGCATTATAACTCTCTATGACTATTATTTAATTTTAACCAAATGATTGCAGTCAGAAACAAACCTTCACATACACAAACATGTAATTTTTTGCAGTGAGGGTTCAATATTCTGAAACGGTGCATTTCACATCAAAGATCATTCACTTCTTTCTCTGTCCTCTTACCAAACTTTGACTTCAGGTTATTTTTTTTTTAGAAGAGGTGAAGGTAAAAGCCTACATTTTATAAATGTTTCAAAACAAGATTAATAGAACATTCTTCTAAGACATGGCAGCATTTTACCCATTTAACAAGCATTCTACAAGTATTTACAAAGCATATATTACATGATAGTATTTTGAAATCAGTGTTGTACTTCGAATGTCTGAACCTGTGAAAATCAGTCCTGTGATGAATGAAAGACAGATGCACTGGTATATATATATATATATATATATATATATATATATATATATTTACCTCTCTTAACAAACTTATAATACATCAATATGCTGTATTATGTGGATAATCCTATATATATATATAGGATTATCCTATCCTATATATATAGGATTATATATATATTATATATATATAATTATTATATATTATTATAGATTATATATATTATATATATATTATTATATATATATAGGATTATGTATATATATAGGATTATCCACATAATACAGCATATTGATGTATTATAAGCTGGTTAAGAGGGGGAATCTGGAAATCCTTGGTTTGAATTATCACGTCAGAACTTTACCAGCTGCCTTAAGACTAAGCGGTTTACAAAAACTATGTACTTCAAATTTCTTATCCATAAAATGGGGATAAAAGCATCACTGAATAAGGTGATGCTGAGAATTAGCCAAGATCAGTGCTGATAAGTAGTAATGAGCTAATGTGTCTGGTTATCATGAAGTGTGCTACATGTATATGAATAAAGTCCTATGGAAACCCAGGCAAACAGCAAATCTGTCCTTGCTTGGGGGCAAAAGAAGGAAGTTAGTATTATGGAGCATTTATAGAGTTCAATCTTATGTCTTATTGGTTGTATGGCAGAAATGTGTTTTAGGGACTCAGATACTCAGCTACTCAGAGGCTGAGGCAGGTAGATCCATTAAGCCCAAGAGTTCATGACCAGTCTGGGCAACACAGCAAGACTTCATCTCAAAAAAAAAAAAAAAAAAAAAAAAGGAAGAAAGGCAAGCTTTCTAGGCAGAGGTAATCATGTATTCATGTATACAAGGGCACAGAGAACTGACAATACATGGTAAGTTGATGAAGTGGGGGTGCCCCAACAGAGTGAAAGCTAGGTAAAATGGCAGAGGTAAATAAAAACAGTGGTAACAGATTATAAAGGCTCGGAACCATCTAAAAGAAAGAAGAGAACAATGTCTGCTAGTAGGAATCCTCAGGTGTCAGATGAGCTGCTATTAAATGCTAACAACTTGAGGGTAGAGATCAAAACTTTCAGGTTCACTCATGGTACTCACACTAATTTGAGAGTTAGAATTGTGATTTGTTCCAATTAAAGACTCAGCAAGTCCTCACTGAATAGAATTATGAAATAAATCAAAATGATAGAAACAGCAAACCATCTCACTTGTTACATATTTCTTGCTGAATATACTCTAAGCAAAAATGATGTGACAATATCATGTCTTTTTTAAGCAATTTCAATGCTGACCTATAAATCTACACTAAGTGTACAAATTAACACGTTCATTAAATCAACATGGAGTACACACACAATGAATTTTTTTTCAAAATACTATCTTTTTGAGATGGGAGAGAGTTCATAAACAAGAGCTTATAGATCATTTATTTCAAATTACCCACCAAAATAATTAAACAACCTGTTTCTGTTAAAATTCTTCATGAAAATACATCACTTATTTCAAGATAAAAACAATATATATTACCAAACTCAACTCTGTGCTCTATATTATTTTTTGTATTTTATTGTTTTTTAGTTATATATGAGAAAATAATTCATTTTGATATAATTATGCAAGTATGGACTATATCTTATTCTAATTAGGAACCCATTCTTATGGATGTACACTAAAGTGAGATTCATTATGGTGTATTCATATATGTACTTAAGAAAATTATTTCAGATTCATTCCACTGTCATTCCTTTTCTTATCCCCCCCTTTCATTCATTCCCTTTTGTCTAATCTACTGAATATCTATTCTTCCCCTATCCCCTTACTATGGGTTATCTTTCACATATCAGTGAAAACATTCACCCTTTGGCTTTGGGGGGACTGGTTTATTTCATTTAGCATGATAGTCTCCAGGTCCATCAAATTATTTGTACCCTCCGTATTATTACTGATCAATGCTGAAAAATGCAATCCATATAAATATGCAGAATAGGCCAAACTATGTACCCTTCAACTTAATCAAGAATGGTATGCATTATCATTTAAAATAACTACACCTAATGACCAATTTCAAAAGAAACTAGTCATGAAAAATATATTTTCAGATGAAATCAATGGTCAATGTTGATTAACTTTGTTTAATATCTAATTAAAATTATTACATCTTAGTAAACCTAACCATTTTCGCCATGTTTTATACAACATTTTTATAAATTAGATAATATTTTTAAAAAATCAATTTATTTTCCAAAGGCCCTATAATGTCTACAACAACATTTCCCACTATTACATGAAAATAAAGTCATATGAAATGGGTGTTTTCCCTCTCCATATAAACAGAATGAATTTGCTGATATCCACAAAATAACTTGCTGGGATTTCCACAGGGATTGCACTGAATTTATAGAACAAGTTAGGAAGAACTAACATTTTCAGAGTATTAAATCTTCCTATCCGTGAACATGAAGTATCTCGCCATTTATTTATTTATTTATTTGCTTTCATCAATTTTGTCCATTTCCTTCTACAAATCTTGTACATATTTTGTCATATTTTTAACTAGAATTCATTCCTTGAACAATAGCATAAATAGCATTGTGCTCTTAAATAGCACTTATTTATTGCTGGAAGGTAAGAAAGTGACTTCTGTGTATAATTCTTATGCCCTGTAGTCTTGCTATGATCACTATTATATTCAGGAGTGTTTTGGCTGATTCTTTCAGATTTTCAATATAGGGTAACCATGTCATGTTAGCAGTACATATTTCTGTACTTATTTATCAAATGGAGGAAGGTACTCAAAAATCCAAGTTTACTGAGAGTTTTATCATAATTACTTTTCTCAAATACATTTTCAAACATTTTTCATGGATTAATTATATAAAGAGGTGACTTTTTTCCTTTAATCTACTGATGTGATGAATTACAGCAATTGACTTATGCATGTTGAAACAGCCTTTCATACAAAACTAAATTAATTAAGTCCTACATGCGAGTACAAAAATAAGTCATTGTGTTCTCCCTTCGTGGTGATCTGCTTTTATACTCAATGGTATCAGAGTCCTTGCATTATAAATGCAAATAACTTTGACAACCCTCTAAAACTCAGAAAAGCCCTACTTTGTCATGGCATATGCTTATGATTGTTCTTATACATTGTTGGATTTAATTTGCTTTTATTTGGGTGAAAGTTTCTGCATCTGTATTCAAAGAGATATTAGTCTAGAGTTTTCTTGTATATTTTTGGTTTTAGACCAATGCTGCCCTCATAGAATGAGTTAGGAAGTATTTCTTCGGCATCTATTTTTGTAAAAGATTGTGGGGATTTAGTACAGTTTCTTTTTTAAATGTATGGCAGAATTAATCAGTGAAGCCATCTAGGTCTAGTACTTTCTGTTTGGGAAAGTTATCAATTATTGATTCAATTTCTTTAATAGAAATAAGCTTATTCAGCTTGTCTATTTCTTCTTATGCAAGTCTTGGCAGATTGTGTCCATTAGGGATATAATGCATTTAATCTAGCTAATAACACTTGCAAATACAGAGTTGTGAATACTATTTGTTAATACTTTTAGTGTCCATGAGACACTAATTGTAGTGTGCAATTGTCTTTTAACTATACTCCTTAAATTCACTTTGAAGGACCTAAACTGTGTTACACATACTTCGTTATAGTTGCTGTCTATAAAAACAAACAAGAGAAATACCTTAAACACTCCCCTGAAGCAAAATAAAAAGAGCAAACAAATATCAATACCAAAAACACAGTGCCTTTATGATATTTTAAAGTTTCTGGTCTCTCACCAGCAATTGACTATTATGCTTAACATCATTGGTTTCTGCAGAAAATCAGGGATCCGATATATGAATTCAGATCCATAAAATGTCACCAAAAATTTTACTGAAATTTACAATTCACATTGTCAAATGATTCTATCATATGTAAATCAATCATATTTTATGTATGAAAACCAATCATCATGATGATCAACTCATCCTA
Source organism: Glaucomys volans (assembly GCA_020662805.1). Taxonomy (NCBI): domain Eukaryota; kingdom Metazoa; phylum Chordata; class Mammalia; order Rodentia; family Sciuridae; genus Glaucomys; species Glaucomys volans. The sequence continues at coordinate 604,584 of JAJEJO010005406.1, read as the reverse complement.
AGACTTCTAAGAATTTTATGCCAGAGGGGGATAAGGTAACACTTGGAGCAAATGTGAAATATCTATGACAATGAATAAGTATATAATTATTGAACCTTCTGAAAATAAAATATTTCCTTAAATATGAAGTAGTGATTTGAAAAATATAACAATAATGACCTATAAAAATGAAAATTGTTCTACAGCAAATGGTGAGTACTGAAAGTTGTTTTACATTTAAGATGCAAGGATACTGCTACAATTGAGTATGAAAACAGATTACCAAGAGTGGAAAATTCACTACTTCTAGTTTTGTAGTTCCATATAGGAGACAATTAATTTAATTGAAATATATATGAGGTGGCTGGGACTTTTAAAAAAAAGACTGTTTCCCTTCATACAAGTAAAAGTAGATTTCCTAAGCTCTCACAGCCTCTTACACACAATTAAAATTTATTAAGCATTCATACCAGATACTTCACAAAGCACTTGACACAGAAAATCCTCAAGGAGGGAAGGTGTCTGGCTTATTCCCTTAAGTATCAGAAGCATTTAAAATAGTGCCTGGTACAAAACTGTGTGTGTATAAATAAGGGGTATGATGCATTTAGATCATAAGACATGTGAGTACAGAGTTATGAATAGTATTTCTTTAATATTCTTTAAGTGTCCATGAGATCTGTATCATGGAATTATCTTTTAACTATTATGCACACATAGACATATAAATATACACTCTTAGCCCTCAAAAAACATATAAAATATCAGTATCTTCAGAATACACATGAAATAAATGAAGGCCAAGAAAAGTGATCCATACACCAAGAAAACAGACCAAGCATCTTCAGATCTGGGATTTGAGCCTAAATCTGGGTCTACCAATGGAAAAGGTCATTCTTGATCTTTTTTTCAGATTTGCCCAGATAACTCTATAATAGACAAATACATGGATACTCTGAAAGTTTATGTGTGTGACATATATAGTGTAAAACACTTGATACAGTGGTTCTTAACTTGAGCCATTTAATTTTTTTTTGTTAGATTCCAAATTCAGAGTTAGTTAATTTCTTTTCAGCAAAAATTATACTTCTCAAAGTTCTTTCAGGAATAAACCATTGGGAAATTTATGAATTTTCAATTCAATAGTTGCATTAAAAAATCCCCATTGCCACATAAATGTGAATTCCAACTGATGAGCATAAAATAATTTGCTGAAATGTAATCATAATCTATTTTAAAAAGACAAAAACCTTTCCCTGAGTTTGCTTTCACACCGTAGAGGATGACATTGTGCCATTATTTTCTACAAAATATACTATTTGCAGCATTCATAATTCACTTACATAATGCATGCAGAAAATTGACATGTAAGAGCCTGGTGTGAGCCTCCTTTTAAACATTTTTAAATTCTTTGAGCAAATATCATCATAGCATTACCCTGCTGGTTACTGCTTTTCGGTAGAAAATGCACTTTCAGTTTCTTAGCAAGACCAACAAATGTTTAAATATGCAATTTTTAAAAATTTTTCTGTGTGGACAGATCTTTGTAAATACTGGCATATTCCCTTCAAGCAAGCTTTCTTTTTGGACTCCAAAAGATTCTTGTGTGATGACAGCACAATTATCTTGACTTCAGTTATACACTTGACAATTGTTCTGCATTTGATCTCTTCACCTTGATTTCTACAAGTAGATGAGAGTCTCCCTTCATTCTCATAAATTTTCACAGATGAGATGAGGTAGCATGCATGAAAATACTTTAGAAAATGTCATACTTCATAGAAATACAAGATTAACATGACCCACAAAAATCGTACAAGGGGATAAAGTGTTTTAGTCTAAGCTATGAGAGATAAAATGTCCAAAATTGAGATAAATCATTTCTTTAACCCACTCCAATCTATTTTGTATCCTTTTAACTTTCTTATAAAGGAATCACCCAAATTGCTGACACCCAAATCTGAGATCATCTAAGAACCATTACCTCCATTTCACCCCACATATACCCATCTACACCAGAAGCAAGTGTCTGTGTACTTGTTGCTCTGAAGATCAAAAGCCCTTGCTATAATACTGTTATGGAAATTGAGCTCGAATTATTTTTTTTTAATCTGGCCCCTCTCCAGTTCTCTTCATTGTAGCATTTAGCCACCTTAGACTCTTAATTTCATGAAAACACTAGGCTCCCTATAACATTGGTGACTTTATTAAAAAAGTTTTTATTAGTGCCTTATAGTTATACATATTGGGGTTCATTTTTACATAATCATTCATCCATGAGTGGAATATAGTTTGCCCACATCAGTCCCCAGTACTTCTTCTTCCCACCTCCCTTCCCCAGCGCGTCTTCCTCTATAACATGGGTGCCTTTTTAAAAGTCATTACACAAGTCAGTTGTAATGATTTAACACTGCTACAGTCCTGCTTAGACAGAGGCACCCTTAGCACCAGTGACACAGTGACAAAACACCTCTCTTTTTGTGTGTGCTCTAACTCTAGAGACCCAGATAATTAAGAACTCCTTTAACTTGAATTTGACATGGAATAGGAAGTCAAACCTCAATAAATATTAATGGATTGTTTTAAAATATATGCATATGAATATCAATTCAAAATTTTATGAAAAAATATAAAAGGAGGATAAATTTTATATACAATAAAAATTTAGGGAAATGTGAAACAAAAAGATAAAACAACTATTATCATTCTTCCTCAAAAGAAAAATATTTACATGCATAGTATTTATTGATACTATCTTTATGTTTAAACCATAAAAAAAATGGCAGAGACCAGTTATTATTAATTAAGCACTATTAAACACCAAGCATTCTACTGGATGTTTTTCATTGATTGTTTAATAATTATTGAAATAGCATTATTAAAAAATTCCATAAATATCCAATTTTACAGATTATTATAATAATATATAGAGATGTTTATTAATCCAGAGTTACATAGCTAGAAATAAAAACTACAAATTCAATTTAAACAATTCAAAAATTATATGTGTTTACAAACACTAACTTCCTTTTTGGACATTAGATAGATGTCATTAAAAGCTACATGTTCTGATATAAATTAATGAGGAATCACTGTAAGAACTCTACTACTTTTCTTCTATTTATATATTTTTGCACTTAGAAGACTTTTTTCCTTGAGATTAGATGATAAATATGAAAGACATAATGATCACATATTAACATAATTCATGCTAAACAGTGAGCCTAAATAATACTATTTACCTAAATGTCTATTATACAACTTGTTAGTGTGTTCTAAATAAACTGATTATTTGGAGTGTGTGTATCTGTGTAAATTCTCAATTCCTGACAAAATCAGATTGGTCTCTATTTTACAGAAACCTATAAAGATACAAATGTTATACAAAAAATCTAATAAAGAGGCTGACTTACAAGAATTCATTTGAAATTTAGATACTAAAAACATGGAATTCTATCTTTTTGGGGAAAAACATCTAATGAAGATCTTACTTTTTATATTGGTCATTTGCTAAATGCAAATATTTGAAACAGGTATATAATTGATATTATTTTCCAAAATGTTTTAAGTTCCAATAAAATAACATTACCCAAATGTCTATTTTGTGATGAGTGAAGAGTAATTGGACTCCATAAAGGAAAACAAAATAAACAAAAAACCCATGACTTCATCAATTTAATTTGCTAACAAGTATACAGTAGGAACCAATTATCAGCTGTTTAATTTTTTCATTTGCAATAGACATTTAAATGTCTCTGAAATTGACATAAATAGTATAGATTCAATAGCTTCTAATGCTAAATAACTGGGGAAAAAAGGATCTAGTAAATGTCTCATATGATAACAATACTTTGATTATCATTGCTGTTTATTTAGCACAGGGCTATAGTAGAAAGACCATTAATGTCAGAGTCAGGGGACTAATACTAATTTCAGTCCTTGCCAGGAATTCAGACTCCCAGTTCAGCTCAGGTTTCCCTTCCTGTCTCTCACTACTCATGACATGGCTTCTGCCAGGCCAGGCTTATGTCAGTGTATAAAGCTGGGTTCTCCACCTTTTCTCTCAGCCTCTCAAATACTATTAATCATAATTTGTCTTTCTTTCTTTTGCTTGCTTAAGAACAGAGCCTGGAGTGTATTTATTTCTGTGCTCTGTTTGCTTAGCTACAATCTTAATTCAGTTAACTGATACACTACAGAGGTCAGTTTTTAAATTTTATGGTAATTGTTCATAATCTTTCATATAATAAGTAATCATATTTCACCCAGCTACCAATTCATTCAAATGTTTACACTTCATTTTCCTCACTTGGCAACAGGATATATTTTGACTTGACTGCTTAATGTAAATTCTGGTCCTAAAAGTCTATCATTTCACATTGCAAATTGGTCTTAAAAAGCCAGAAATTTGATTCTCCTACTTTTTAATAGCCATCATAGAAAATTTTAAAGTGTATTTTATGAATCTTCTAGGAGATTCAACACAAGTTCACAAAATTATAGCATTATTTTCCTAAAAGTAACTAGCAAATATTTTTCTCTTTCAAATTCCTTTTGCAAAATGTATCTGGTAAAGAAAACAATTTGTGAGTAATTACCAAGTTCTATACATAAGGCCTATATTTAGACCCTCTAAAGATAACACCATTCAATTCCAGTAAAAAAGTGGAAACGGAATATGTTATTATAAAACAAAAGCAGATTTTATGGAAAACCTAAGTGAACGAAATGTTAAAACTTTGATAAACTAGAAATGCAACCTTATTTCAAACTGTCTTGTTTGATTCCAGGAATCACACTTAAAATTGATCTCATTACCATACAGAAATACAATACTTAATAGTTTCTGCAGTTATGTTTTAACTAAAATAAGGTTATTGGTCTTCAAAGGTCCCTCTAGCAGACAAAAGCCTTTGAAACAGAAAGGACAAGTGAAAGCAGCATGTAGAAAAGAAATATGGAATACAAATATTTTAGTATCAGACCACCGGTTTCTTTTTTAAGACAGGAAATTTTCTTCTTGGTTGCCTATACCATTATATGCCAGTGAATGAATGAACCTTGGAGAACGATTGGCCTGAAATTCAGTTTTAGTGCTCTGGCGTTATTTATACCTATTCAGGCAAGTGAGTTTATCACTAAGAATTTAGTCTACAAGGCCACCTGATTTCCTTGAAGTTTCTAGTAATGTGACATGGTATTTGATAACGTGTTCAGAATTCATATTCCCAGATGTTTACTTCAAAAATATTTTTCTCATTGATAGAAATATGAGAAAGAAACAGAGGTTAGGGTGGTAGATCCTGCACTCAGCACGTATGAGACCCCGGGTTTAGTACACAGCAACAACAACAACAGCAACAACAACAACAACAACAACAACAACAAAAAAAATATATAAATATATATTTATATTTATATATATATATTTGTATATATATTTAAATATATAAATTTATATAAATATATATGTATAAATATATATATTTGTATAAATATATATTTATATAAATATATTTATATATATTATATATATATATATATATATTTATGTATATATACACATATATCAAAAAGGGAAAGAAAATAAAAGGTTTCCTATAAGGAATAGGAAAAAAATGATTGTACTAGTGGTTATGTGTGTGTATTGCATAACTAGATTCAATCAAGGAGGGCAATTAAGTTAAAGTGCTAATAATCCTCAGTTTATTTTTTTTGCTTTTGCTATTTTTTATTGAGGAATTTTAGTTGTTACATTTTTTTGGTTTAACATAAACTCAAGAAAAGTAATTTAATAGCTGTTGAGATATTATGTACAACATCAGCAACAGTACACATACATATTATGTGCAAATGGGAAAGACCTAAAATTTTTAAGACACACAGCAAAATGAATCAAATGTAAAGAGTGAGTGAACTTATAGCTCTCAAATTTTTTAAAATGCCACTGACCATCCCAAATACTTAAGCAAGAAAACAAGGAAAAAAGTGTAACCCACGTGTATTTTGACTCTGATAGATCTGGAAGAATTCTCCAAGGACCAACTTATCAAATTCTACCTTTCTGGGAACAAGACAGGATTTCATGTGAGATCTTGAAGCATTCAGCAAATACCTCTGGCAAATCTGACGATCTACTTCAATTTACAGAAGCAGAACCCTGAGGAGAGATGGGAAAATGCCTTGGCCTGGACAAGATGCCCAGTGGAGGTCTGGCACTCAAAGACTGTGGAGCAAGGCCTCTCACCCCAGCCTTTTCCCACATTCCCAAGGGGCATTACTGTCTCACAGCCTTAATCCTTTGATGCCCAGGCTTCCTTTCCCCTCTGGTTCCGTAATCCCATTTCTCTCACCATTTGTCTCTGAAGACAAAGTTTTATCTTTTTTATTTTTTTATTTTCATTCAAACATCACTTTTTTTTTCTCTCTCTGCCCAGTACCTTAATTTTGCCTTGAGAATTTTCTTCCCTCCTCAGTGACATAAGAAAGGTAACTTTCCCGAGTCTGGAGACTGTCATTATGGGCAAATTATGTTTTTACTAATGCTCCCCAATGCTGTTGGCCCAGCAAAGTAAATGACATGCCCAGGACAAGAAGGTCTAAACTGATTCAGCCTGGCATGTGTCTTCTTGCCAACCTAGTGGAACTGCTGAGTAGGAAGGAGGAAAGTGAGGGTCTACAAGTCAGTAAACTAAATCTTGCTGAAGCTACAGGAAAAACTAGAATATCATTAATGTCAAGTGATCATTAGTATTATGGTAAATACTTCCAAATTTAAATTTAACATTTCTCTCTCATACCTATATATCTAGACACTAAATTTATAGAAAATAAATTTTATATGGAGGACAAAAGTGATCTCAAAAAACAAAATTTTCTTTTGCTAATAATTTTAATTATTTTAACCACACATAGAAAAATCCTTCATGAATTCTACAATGTCTTGTCTAAATTGCCTGATTTGAAGTTTGTTCACTTCCTTTACCTCTGTTAATAATGTCTGGTAAAGATAAGGACAGGTAATGAGGAAATAATGACACAGTGAGAGGAAGAAGAAAGATAATCTAGGATACATTTTTGTTAAAATTTCAAACACAAATAACTTCAACATTTCCATTAGTTTAGGAAATGGTGAAAGAATTTTACTAGGAATGCAGTATTTAAACCTGTCTCTTCTGTTTAAAAATAAAGTATCTTTTATATGGCTTCTAACTGCACACACACACACACACACACACACACATTCAATGACACAGTCACCTTTATTTCTTCACTTTCTGTGACTTAAATACATATTCTATTTTCAAAAATGATTTAGATATTTAATAACATGGGAACTAAAAAAAAATCAAGAGGAATCTTAAAACCAAGATCACAATGTATGGAAGCTCACAGGTCTTCAAATTGTTATTCCATGAAGATATTTCTCAGGTTTGATGAAGTACATCATGGGCTATGCTGTTAAACTGCATGAACTCAAATCTAATTCTGTCATTTATTGGCTGTGCAACCTTGGCCAAATTACCTAGCCTTTCATTGCTATTTCCTTATCTGTAACGTGGATATAACAATGGTATTCAGCTTAACAGCCTCTGGTAAGATTCAGTGGAGTTATATTTGTAAAGTATTAAGAGCAGTGATAGTTGGCATTTTAATAAGTACTTGATTTTTAAATGTATTTGACTTTTGTTATAGCACAAGAATCCTCAAGTGATTATTTTCAGCTCAGCCAAATCTTGACCAAGACAATAAGGCAATAAGTGTAAGAGTCTAAATATAGAGACTGACCTATTCATGCAAGAAAATTGCATTATAACTAGTCAGCACTCTATAGGGTACTTGATTTATTCACACCTTCAAGATTTGCTTCCTAGTGATGCTTAAAAAGATGCCACTCCCAAACTTGACAAATGAACTATAATCCAATCTTATGATATATATCCCAAAGGAAATAAGGTTAAGAGAACTGGGACAAAAATATATAATTTGTGGTCAAATGAAGTATAATGTAAAATAGAAATTAACCTCAATGCTAAAATATTTTCCATAAATCATTAAACATTTTTCATAATGAATCTAACAGAAGTTTTAAATGTGACATGAAATTCATTGCACTGTCAATGGAAACCAAACTTTTAAATTTTATTTAATTTGGCCATAGCATGGATTTATTTTTCCCAAATTCCCTGTTCAGTAATTTTAATAGGCCAGAGGAACCATCATGTAGATGTTTCATGGACCATATACAACACCTCTTCCTCTTCAAGTAAAATTGCTCATTCTGAGCTTATCCATATCTCTATCAAAGTTCTCTTGTATGGTTTCAGAGCCAACTGCAGCTTTGACACAGCAGATTAGGGGAGGAGAAAGGAAAGGAATACAAAAATCACTGATGAAGGGAAAATGAATGTATGAAAGCATAATCACAGAAAGATTTAAAAAGCCACTGGGTACGTATGGGCAGGTGTGCATGCGCATGCTTGTACACAAGTTGCCCTAATCTATTTCAGTCAGATTGGAACCTCCTCAGAGTATTTCAGCACAAAACAGTAATGGATACTTAGATGGCCTCGAATTATCAAGAAAACATTCAAGATGTCTCCCGTATGTTTCATTTAACAAGATAGATGACAACCACTGGATTTAATCTTTACTAAGTCCCTTAGGTGGTAAAAGCTTTGTATACACTATTTAATAAATAACAATAAGGTGCTTTACACCAGTGGAGTGCTAAAACACTCCATTTAATCACTGCATGCAATAATCTGAGATGGAATTCAGTCTCCCATTTATGATAGAGAAGACCATGGGTGAGGAAGGCAAAATCTATGGGAGATTCCAAAGCCAATAGTCAGTAGAGGGAAGGTGTGACTCCAGATCTAAATACTACAGATATATGCTCTTTCATTTATAAGGATCAGCAAGGATTAACCCTAAACACAGAAAGCTGAGTTTTCTTGACTACTAACACATGCCAACCATCTTGCATACAAGAACAACTCCACTGTTGTTGAGGATTGTATGTGCTTAAGATATTTTTATAAAGGAAAAATCTTGGTATTCCTATATTATAAATGCTAACTCCAGTCAACAATCCATTTTTCACCTTCAGACAGGAGTAAGACTACATTAACTTCTTCAACCTCCTCTTGACTTTCCCTTGTCTTTGTTTAGTTATCTGTTCATAGATAGTCTAGCAAGACAGAGACCTTCAATCCAGTAATTATTGATGCCACCAGAGAAAGGCTTTGAAGCAAACACAAATTAAGAGGCCCTTGGAGAATGCCAATCACCTCAATGCCTCTTCATTCTTCTTAAGCCAAGCATCTTGATACCCCTGAAAGTAAAAGACTGTTTTCAACTCAAACAGTTGACATCCTGTCTCTCCTTTTAAATACTCTTTCTCCTGAGAATCTTCCTTCTTCCACCATGTCTTCAGTTACAGACTATTTCAGAATGGATGATTTTTTCACAAAAACCATGAGCGCTAAATTAAGAAATGTTTGTTGATAGCCAACGCTGGGATTTATATGGAAACCACCCACCTGCAACCTCATCGGGCAGTTTAGATGAAAATCTCACACAGAGCCTTCCTATGGTTATGCAATAAATAATTTTTTTCTCTTTCTACTTCTGTTTTTTGCATATATCAGTGAATATAAAAACATACAAGTGTATGTGGCTATTCTACATGACAAGAGTGGTAGTTTTCAAGTGCCATATTTCCTATAAGTTTCATAGGAGTGCAAGACATATCGTGGAGCCAGAGGATTCTCAGTAGGATACTGAAATGCATCCTTAAATTGTGACAACAAAGTTAATAATGCATATCTCAATAACAATTTTCAGTACTTTCTGAAAATTTAATTAATTTAATTTAATTCTGATTAATGTCAATGAAGATATCATGCTTATATGTACAGATATGAAGAACAATATTGACAAATGTTACAAAAATAAAAAAAAAACAAGAAGTTGCCTTTGTATGACATAAAGAGTTATATGAAAATCTACCCAAGCTTTCAAAAGCAAGTATACATGGGTCATAAAACCCCCCGTATGGCTTGGTTTTTGTTTATTCTTTTTAGTGATTATTTACCCACTAATAAAGAGGACCTAAAGGTTTTCTAATAGGTTTTCAGTTTTTTTTTGTTTTGTTTTGTTTTTGGAACCAGGGATTGAACTCAAGGACACTCGGCCACTAAGCCACATCCCCAGCCCTATTTTATATTTTATTTAGAGCCAGGGTCTCACTGAGTTGCTAAGGGCCTCGCTAAGTTGCTGAGGCTGGCTTTGAACTCGCGATCCTCCTGACTCAGCCTCCCAAGTCGCTTGGATTACAGGCGTGCGCCACCATGCCCAGCTGGTTTTCAGTCTTAAAGAAATAAGAGCAGGCTTTTTTTTTTTTTTAGTACCACTATACTACCAATACTGATAATTAATTTCAAAATTTCAAATTTTATATCTCAAAATTTAAACAAAAATAGTTAAATTAGTCTCTATTGGAGGATTATCTGCAGTGCTATGGTGATCCTGGTCAATAACATACCTTCTTCCTTCAATATCCAACAAATATGAATATAAAGTTCAGGTACAATATCAGCCACAGGAATAAAAATATGATGAATTAAAGGACTTTGCTCTTAAGCTGCTCAAATGTCATGGTGTATATAGGAAGTTTTACTTATCATAGCAATATGGAAAGTGTTATGATAAGGAATACACTGTTCATGGTAATTCACAGAGTACAAAATAAATCAGCAATGTGTCAAGTTCATGCACTTCAAGAGGATGTGACTTCTGAGCTGCAAACTAATCAAAGAATAAGAGTGTTTTGGAAAAGGAGCAAGTGTCAGGATGAGACCAACCCATGCAAAGGCAAGGACTTAGTGAGTCAGGTACTCAAAGTGTTAATTTGGCTGAAACCAGGGAAGTACTGACCACTGAAGCTAAGTGTTAGAGATACTGACGCTATGTGTTTTTAATCAACATTACGTCAGTGGCCTTGAGAATAACTTACAAATGCAGAGACTTGTAAATATAAGTGGGGTAGGTAATATTAATGACTTTAACTTACAAAATATAGGCACTCAAATACTTATTGTGGAAAAGCAAAAGCCTAAAAGATGACTTAGTATGATTCTCAGTTGGGGAAGGAAATCTAGGGCTCTCTGTAGAACCCTACTCTAGAGTCATTCTAAGAAATAAAGTCACAGCTCAGCAAATTGGTCCTAGCACTAATTAAGGCACATTAATAGTTCTTTAATATTTTAGATATTTAAGCATACTTCATTAGAAGTTATGACATATATGAATCATTCTAAATACAGACAAGCAAACATCACTGAACTTAGGCTATGTGTAAGAGTATATGTAAGTTTAGTTAAGGCTGTAAGTGTGCTCTGCCAGCTCCCTCCCAACTCTGGAACTGAAAAACTTTCCCCAGCTGTGGGGAACATCAATGACTGCTGATAGTTAAAAGTTGACTTCTTCTTGGGAGCTGTCTGGGCCAACAGGAGATGTTTTCCCTAAGGTTATGGCTCCTTTCCTGGTGCCTGCTGTCTTCAATGACTGGTCAATTTAGGGACAGAGAAGTTTCGCCCTACTGCCTCAATTTGGGGAATACGAAGTGACATTCAAGCACCAGAGCTCCCTGTGAAATTAGCTAAACCTTGTGTGCAAGTTCATCACTATTCCACTCCTCCTTCAGCCCATCCTGCTTTCCTCACTCCCTCACAACAGCTATTTTCAAGAAGACTAGTCAATAATCCACCTGTGAGTAAACCTCCAATTCCAAGTCTATTTCCTGGAGAGAATGACCTAATAGAGTCAGTACAAGTGGAACAAAAATGAGGTAGACATTTTCTTATTCCTTAAGGATCCTTCAATTCAATTGGGGATCAAGGTAGAGCAAGAACACATGTTCCATGAAAGCAGGGATCAATGAAAAAATAAGTGAATAGCAAGATGTGAGGTCTACTATAGTGAATGTAGCAACAGGGGTGCACAGGAGGAAGAAATAAATTGGTTGGGCGAACAAAAAGATGTTTCATAGAAAAGTGGGTTTTGAAATATTTCTTTGAAATCTAGAAATTATTGACATTTTGTAGAGCAAGTCTCTGTCATTCAGGCAGGAAGAACAGTGGAACAAAGTAAATGGCCTAGAGATCTGGAATATCTGTCCCTAGAGAAAGAGGGACAAAATGGTCTATATGGCTGAGAATGAAGGTCATGGACAAATGTGAAGGCGTGTGAATGCTAAGGGAAGGCGTTATTTCTAGTGGGCATCACAAATTACTCATAGGTGTTTGAATATAAGTGTGATAGTTTTAGATCAGGCTAAAAATGACTGAAGCTGGAATACAAACCTTAGCAACATGACTCCAGATTCTTCTCCAATCCTAATCCATTTTAGGACTCTCTTAAAATGGGAAACCAAAAGCTAAATGTCAAGGGGTCTTAGTACTGCCAATGCCAGGATAGAGTAAGACATGGGGAGTAAAACCCAATCCACAATGGTTTACAACATTTCTGTCAATGTATACCCAGAACCAGAATGAAGAAGAATATATATTTCATTCTTCATTGAAGAATGAAAAGCAAGAGTGAGAACAAGTTCAAGGAGCTCAGGGAAAGTTGGAAGGCCATGTATCATATAAAGGGATCATACACTCCCTGAGCCTCATGGCCAGAGGCTGAGTACAGCCAGAGTAGAAGTGATAGCTGAGCAAACTTGAAACAGACAAGGGCTGAAAAGTCATGCTCTGAACAAACGCAGCTTCATTAGTTATCTAAAATGTGTATGAGGTCAACAGAATAAAAGCTCACAAGTGGCCTAACTGAGAGAAAGCAAAGTATTGTGACTGCTACAGGTGAGAAGATATAAACGAGATGAGGGCTTAGAGCCTCAAAGGAAACACTTATATTGATATTGAGGTAAAATATGAAAGCCAATTTGAAGGTAAAATGAAAGCCAAGTTGTTAGATTAAAATAATGAACTGGTTAGTCCTGGTTCCTAAACCAAGACTCAATGCCATTCTGTACCAAGAAATTGACAATCTTCAGTGTGTAGAAGATGTCATAAATGACAAGCACAATCATGACTGGTCACAGCTTACCTTGGCATGGAAACTGAGGTCAGTATTTATAAGAGACCCTCTGGAATTTGGTATGATTTCCAGAAGGGGAAGAATGCCTCTGGGTTTGGCTGCTGAGTTCCAGCAGCCATCAGTGATGGCCTGGGTTGAGGCAGGTGGCACCTGCTAGCAGGACTCCTAGAATAAAAATAGCAGCATCACCTCTGTGCATGGCCCTCATTCATTCATCTATGCTTGATCCACATCTCCACAGGGAACCCGAGACTGAATGAGCCATAAAGCCAATCTGGGATGTGCTTCAGGTCACCTGGCTAATTAGACACCAGGAGCTGCTTCTGGGCTCTAGCCCATCTTCCATCTATACTCCTCAGGACTACACAGTTGAAAATTTACTCTCAATTATAAAAAGGAATGAGGTTGCTTTCCCAAATGACTTGAATCCAGGTCCATTGTGCATACTCTTCATCGGAATGACTGTAGCAGCCACACTAGCTGGCCAATTGCTTTAAGTAGATGACCCCTGTAGTTGAGGGGGCCAATGTGCCAGTCTCTTGCTTAGAATTCTCCTAAACTCAAGGACTTCTGACAATTCTAATGAAGACTTGTTCACATGTGAAAATTTTGCCAAGCCTCTGCTCCATGGAATTAATCTGATTGTGAACAATTTCTGGGAAAATATGTTTTAAAGAGGTAATAAAATAGGCCCTGAGCAGTAACAATGAAATGCCACATGCAGTAGAAGAGAGAGAGACTCCTGATGTGTTTGTCAATTGTGTTTGCAGAACTAAGATTACTCAGAATTCTTTAAATGAGAGTACAAGATAACTGAGGATATTTTTGAAATATAGTGCTTCCTGTAGACTATAGAATTTTGAAAGGAAACAGAAAAAAAGTTGTGGTCTCTATTGAGAGTAGCTAAAATAATTTTGAGGAGTCACTGTGAGAACAAAACATAGGTCACCTACTAGTGATACTCTAATATATCCCAAGTCCAGTGGGACCAGTTGACCTGGGTTTGAAAGTCGACCATTCACTTTTCATTTATCACAGAAGAACCCTTTGTAGAAAAGGCCTCCTCTTTTTCACCCTCTGGAATCCCAGGCATGATGCCCCTCAGGAAATAATGGCTTGATTATGGTGACTTGCTCAGATTTTTATAATTAAATCAAATTATCTTCCAAATTAACTTCAGAAGCTCAGTTGGCAAGAGAATGCCTTTTTCAGACTGAAAACTATTCTACAACAGTGCCCACATCCACCAATTAATTGCCTTGGCTCTCTTATGGCTCCTCCCTAAACCAACAGAGAAGAAACATACACATGCGTGGAGTGCATCAGTGAAATATGCAGCACCAACACCCGTCAGATGAAAAGAACAAAATCACAAGCTCATCAAAGAATCTTCTACAATCATTGACTGAGAGAGTTGCCTCAATTTTAGATCTTTCATTGACATGTGAAATGTTGCATGCAATCTGAAACTCAAGCAACCAAACATCAGGAAATGAGACTAACATAGACTGAATGACTAATGTGTACCTTGTACATTATGCGGTCATCTTCCCTAACTCAAGTACTGTCATAATGAACCTCATTTTTTACCTTTTAATTTTCTTATAGTGCAATGATATTTGTAAAATAGATCCAGACTCCTTAGGTTTGTATTCTAATCTTCCATTTACTAACTACATTACTGTAAGTGACTAAAACTCTATGATTTTCAGTTTTCCCATGTATAAATTGGGGAAAATAGGGCCTATTTCATAGGGTTGTATTATTGAATACATGAGTGAGTATATGTACTGCTATTAGAATAGTTCAGGGCACACTACTACGATTCTCTCTTAGTATGTTCATTTCCCCAACCAGAGTTCCTTCCATTCCTCATGGGTGCCTCCAGCATTTGTAGGCGGGCCATAAAATAGGTGTCCAATAAACATTTGCTAACTGGATGGATTTCATTTAATATGTATGTCCTAACCCATCCAGTAGATATCATTATTATTGGGTTATAACTGGGGAACACATAGCGTCAAGAAGGAATGAAACAGTCAGATGCAGAATGGAGACCTGGAAACTGAGAATAGTGGGTGGTCATGTGGTTGCTTTCCACTGTCCCACACAGTGATTGAGCATGACGTAAACCTTTGCTATTCAAAAGACAACAACATGAAAGCTTCACTGGTGGAAATGAGCAACAAAGACAGTCCAGCACAAAGTGTTTTTATGTTCTGTTTCATCTGAGAGATTCTCATTGTAATTCGGTAATTAGGTATCATCCTCAGCCTTCTATTTCTGGCATTTGTTCTGTCGCCATAATGAGTACATCCAAGTGAAGTGCAGTGAGAATAAGGGTTTCTCATAATGGAATGTGGTCAGAGAGAAAAAGAAAGAAAGACTGTGGATTAAAAAGGAAGGGCAGGAACAAAAGGAGAAATAAATATAGACGGACTTGGGAGGATGGTCTCCTCAAAGTGAAGAGATGCCACGCTACCCTCACCAATGTTTTTCTTAGAGAGGCTGAGTATGAGAGAGAGAGAGTTGTGATTCAAAAATAATGCTCTCCATGCTGGGCCTGTTCTAGGAAGAATGCCCAGCTGTCACACTAATGTCCCACCTGCTCTGTGGGCCTGCCTCAGACTCCAGAGAGAAGAACTTGGAAGAGGCTAAAAGGAGCTGAGGAGCTGACAAGAAAGCAGATTAAAAGTATAAGGAGAAACCTGCCATGTGATATTCATGGAAAAAGCCATTACAAGATGCCTTTGTCATATTTCACATATCAGCCAAAGAGAAACTATTCTCCCCTGGCCTGAGAAAGCCAGCTTAGATTGACAAATAAAGGCATATTGCATTTATGATAGTCTCAAGCAGGGAGTTTGAGTTTTTACTGCTTTTAATGCACACACAAAAAAATGCGGTGCAGTTGAAATATACATTCAAGTTGCATCAATGTGTTTCGAGATAGCATCCTTAGAATACACTCTGCACTAAAAGGATTATATGCTCTCCTGCCTATTAAAGTGGTTATGGAATAAAGGAAAGTCTATTCTAAATAACAAGCATTTTACATATAAACACATATGGCTAAATCATGTGTTATAATTTTATTTTTACAATTAACTCCTGCTGTTTCTAGTTCTCAAATTTATAATGGTCTCAGGACCTGTTTATTGCTGAGAGGTCATTAGCATACTATTTATAAAGACTCAATTTAATTCTAATGTGCATATGCATATATGAGCTATGAATCAAGATCCATAACTCTTTCCTAATAATTCTATAGTGCCTGCTGGAAGTGCACTCTAGGTAAGTACACTTTACTACTCTGCCGAAGCAATTAATTAGCTAAAGCTGTGCATATTCCTGCCAGTGCAATTAGAAGCCACAGTCAGACAAAGAGGGGGGACACAGCAATAGCAGAGAACAAAAAATGTGCCTCAGTTCACAACACGGCTCAGAAAACAGAAAGATACACCTACTTGTCTATGGGCTCAAAACATATCTTTATCATGAAAATATTCTAACAAGGTGATAGGGATACACTGAGAGGTCACACTTGAGCACACTTCTCAACAGGGGAAATATATCCTATCCCTGGGTACTGGAACGTGGAGATGTCACTCAAAAAACTGAGATGATGCAAAGGTGCTGGTCATACAAAGCTGAGCCATCTGAAGTTTGAGTTATTCTTTCCACTTCCTAAGCTCTCTTTCTTTAATCTAGATGTTGGCATACACTTGAGGAATGCAGTCATAAACATATATATACAGACATGCAGTTGTTGATATTACATATATAGACATTTAGTATATTAATGCCAAATATGAAACTTATTTTACATATGTATTTTGTGTTTTGCTTTATTCACCTTTTCTTGCTGCTATACCAAAGGACTTGACAAGAATGATTTTAGAGAAGGAAAAGTTTATTTGGTGTTCCCCAGTTTCAGAGGTCTCAGCTCACAGACAGCCTGCTCTACTGGGATGTCTGAGGTGAGGCAGAACATCATGGCAGATGGGTGTAGCAGAGGAAAACAGTTCAGGATATGGCACCAAGAAGCACACTGAGAGACACTGAAGTCAAGGGACAAAGTATATATACTCCAAAGGCATGCCCCCAATGACCCACTTCCTCCAGCCACACCCTTCTTGCCTATAGTTACCAACCAGCTAATCTCCTTTGGGGATTAAATTACTGATTAGGTTAAAGCCCTCATAACCCAATAATGACACCTCTAAACTTTCCTTGTCTCACACATGAGTTTTGGGGGTCACCTCATATCTAAACTATAAATATTCAAGAACTTAAAAGTGTAAGATTCATTTCCAATGAATAAATATGTAACCATGTCCAACATGACACCTGATTAAGACTGCATATTCAATAAAAGAGATAGGTATCTTAGACCACTTGGACATACTATAACAAAATGCCTGAGTCTAGGTAATTTATAAACATAAATTTATTCTTTATAGTTCTATAGACTGAGAACTCTTAAGACCAAGGCACCTACATTTGATTTCTGGAGACAGCCTTCTTTCTGCATCCTCATATGTTGGAAAGGGAAGATAAAAAGGGATGAATGCTGTGTCCTTAGTGGTTAAAGAGTAGAAAAGGGAAACAGTTCCCTCACACGTCTTTTGCATGGGTACTAATCTTATTCAGGAGTGCTCTGGCCTCATGCGTTGATTAACTAAGGGCTCCACTGTGATGCCATCACATTGTTAATTATGTTCCGATACAAGAATTTGGAGGACACATTCAGACCACAGAATAGGCTTAGCAACTATTAGGACTGGTAAGGGGAGCTGATATACATGCATGCTGCAGGTGGGAAGACAGACAGTGAGCTCAGGTTCTAAGAAAGTCAGGATGATGTCACTGGAGCTTCTCAGTTTGTTGAAGGTGGATGTGTTTATGTGACTGATAGGAATGAAGATAAAAAGTAGAAAAGAAAATGCTGGGGTAACAGATTTGAAAGGTAAAGAAATACCATGAATATCATTACTTTTGTAGAAATAAAGAAAAGGCTGTAGTTTATATAAGATTGCAAGAAGCATAATCATGGGGTGATAGAAAATAAGAACACATTAAAGTAAGTCTGTGGGATGTTCATGGTATACATTCTCATTCATTGGGAAAGACCTAAATAAGGGCCAGGAACTACTGTGAACTGAGGATTTGAATAAATCTCCATCTTAAAACCCAGAGATAGTAATTGGTCAAAGGCAGACAGATATGAACCAACAAAGGTACAAATGCAATATCCATGAATACCATTCCATAAAAACAAGAGAGGACTGGGGAAGGGATATCAGTAAACTAGAGAAACAGAAGAAAGTTGTGTTTTTCTTCCTAAGTTGTTCACAAAGGAAGCTATTTTAAAGCCTCAGTGATTAACAGTTATAACAAACTAACAGTAAACATTTATTTAGTGATTACTATGTGAATGACACTCTTCTAAGCACTCCTAAATATAGTAACGCATTGAAGTTCATCTTCATAACAACCTCATAAAATAGGTGTCATTATAATTGCCATTTTACTGGTAAGGAAAATGAAGCATGCAGAGGTGATGTGATATGGATGCTAAAATGTACTTTTATTCCCAGGGATAAGAGCCCCCCAAAAGTCTGCTCTATTCCATTCCAGAAAATACGTTTAATTGTGGATTAGTTTATCTTACTTTCAGGAGCAATTATATACCCAATAAATTTACTGAATTAGGACTAATTTCCTTTACAATTAGAAAAAGAGTGGTCTATAATAACAACAACAAAAAACTAAACACACATTCTCATTCTTTTTCTCTTTCTGTATATTCTTTCTCTCATATCATATCATATCATATCATATATACTCTAATATCATCATATCAGCAATCAAAGAAATGATATTTAAACAACATTTAGTCATGATTTGCCCATTAACTTTGCAAAAGTAAAATCTATCTTCTCTAATATTAAGGGAAGACATAGAAACTGGTACTCTCATTACTGCTTATTAATTGTGTGTCCCTGGGCAAGTTACTTCTTGTCTCAAGGGTTCAGTTTCTTCAAATTCAATTCTGCCATTTCTTTTTCTGTAATGAGAACAATAATACCAGATATCTTACAGATTGTTGTGAGAATTAAATGTGCTAACTCATAAAAGTTCACCTATAAGAGTGCCACATAAGAAGAACCCAATAATTGCTTACCATTGTGCACTGTTGATGATGAAGATTTTGGAGTTGTGCATCAGAAGTCACAGAGAGGTCACTAGCATTCATGTATTTCAGGAACTCTAGCCTAAAGAAATATTCAATATTTTGGGGAAATACACAAATGCACAGACAAAGAGCTAGTCATTGTCACAATATTTACAACAGAATTAAGAAGCCCTATCAGAGGGGAATTGCATAACAATGAATGCTATTTTCCTTAGCAGGTATACTAAAACTAATCTTGATCTTAAAGTCTTGAAGACTACATAAAAACAGAGCAATTTAGGCCATCATCTTGAGAAAAAATAGGTTGACAAATTGTACATGTGTATGTACCTCTGTGAAGGACAGTCTACTAGGATAACAGATTGGTAGCTGCTTTAAAGTTATAATGGTGGTTTTATTTGGTTGGTAGACATGTGCTGGTTTTCATCCCCAAACTGTCTAGTTTCTGCACTATATTGATGTTGAAACAGAGTAATTTTTTCTCTGTTTTCTCCATCCTCTTGTCCTTAGCCTCACATCACTTATCTTACAATGAAAATCAATGAAGAACATTTTCTTGAAAGGGTTGGTGTTAACTATGAACATCATTTCTGAATTTTATTAATGAATATTATTTGTAAAAGCTCTGGAGATTACTTTTTATATCTGTGTTTGTGGAGTCACTTCTGATATTTTTATAATAAATTTCTTTTTCAGTAATAGCTCCTGCTGTCTGGCATCACTACATACTATGAGTAACATCAATAGTTTGTAGATACTGCTTGGGGGCAGCATATCCCCTAATACTAAAATCACCTTTAAATAACAACCATCGAAATGTGAAAAGATCAAAAAAGAAGGTAGGAAAGAGATATCTGTAAAGTTCTCCATCATTTTCTTTGAATACCAGGCCTACCTGCATTCTAACAAAAGACACTGTTAAGGTAAGAAGAATATCATCATTTAAATTGCATCTCAATTAATGGAATCCCTACTAAAGTATCTCACATGCATTATCTAATTGTTGATAAAAAGAGAGAAAGAATGATTGATGGCTTCTTGAGAAAGTATCGAAAAGATAACCTTCCCAGAGAAGATCCATGTAGGTTAATGAAAAAGATTATATAATAGCATTCTCAACTGTTTAGGAGTCAATCATAAATACCTCGGAGAATGTGAGAATGTCAATTACCATTAAGAATGTTTTCTGCTATCTCTAGTATGTATATGGTATTTGCTTCCTACTTATCTTTAAGATGCATGTTTTATTCAGACTTGCTTTTCAATACCTAAAATGTGCAGCAATTTGTGAGCAATCTTAGCCAATCAGAGAAATAAATATTTAAAGCAATTCCCTAAATACTGTATTATTTACTATCTCTCAAAGATTGGAGCTCTTTGATCAAATCACATGAATGCTTATTTTCAACATGTTATACATGCTGAAAGCTTTCTCCTAAAATGCTTGTACTTACAATAAAAAGCCACATTTTCATTAACCATTATAGCAGTACACTTTTTTCCCCACTATTTTTCTCAGTATTGTATTTTCCCACTGCTGGATGACAATTTATTTTTAGTGGATGAAAATTTTCATGCCAAAGCACTTGACAACAAAATCCCCCAGAGAACCCTGTGTTATACATTTTGTAATTCCACTGTTATAAAGTTTCATATTTTTAAAAACTCTTCCTTGAAAAGTTTTATAATCAAACATTGAAGATGAAATTAATTTTAAGTTTTACCTACACAGTCTGCTAAACTTTACTTCATGAATATTTAAGTGAAAAAATGGGAAAGTTATCCATTTGTTCCATAAACATCTATTCATTGTATATTATTCTAAGCACCAGATTTGTAACAAATAATATGTTAAAAAAGACAAATATATGTCTTATGCAACTTCCATCCTGGTGATTAATATGTCAGTTATTATTATGATTTTGGAAGCCCTGAAGACAGTTCAACTAAATGGCACACAGGCTTTCTCCTTGCCTCTACTAGGGCTATGGTAGATTACACTATTCCAACCTGCACTATTTTCTGCTTTTCCCATATTTTCCATGTAGCTCCAATCCTGGCACGGGGAGGAGGTCTGTATAAGAGAATCTGCCCTTTTCTCAAGCTCTGCAGTCAATTACTAACAACTGCATAGTCATACAATGTAGGATGGCTTCTACATGCTATGAGAATACAAATCAATCAATAGCCTCACAAAAATCCAAATAATATAAAACCTGTGATTGGCAAAGTTCATGGGGTATTAATATCAAAGGGTGCCTTTGAAGGTCAAATGATCTTAATATAATCAGCTATGCTATGCTTGCTTACTCTGTTAGCCCAGGTTAATGGAGAGTTAATCATACCCTCCATTCAGCTATACTCTTTGAGTATATGTCTTTGCCTAATTGAATATTATGCTGAGCACTAAGAATACTGTTAAAAAGGTACAGCCTCTGTCCATAAGTAGTTCACATCCTAACCGTGGAGATTGTTGCAGACAAAACATTGAAAATGATGTGGGATAAGTCAAAAGGAGACTATTTTGCAAGGTATTCTTCTCTGTATTCTCTGAGGAATCTCAATGATGAGTGCCATGATGGGAAAGAGTTGCTCAGAACTCTACACAAATAAACACAATAGCATAGCCAACATATGAAAATGGGGGGTACAGAGCAATCAGAGGGATTCTGTATCCAGAGAACCTATCTAGAGCAAAAGACCTAAGCATGGGGGAGAGCAGTAGGTAGAACCAGTAAGCACACTGAACACAAAAGGCATGGCCGAAATCAACAGGCAGGAGGAGGCCTCATGTGCTAAGAGTCCACATGGTGCCAGAACTGTGGAAGACACTGTGACTCTAAAAGCAAAGAGGACAGGAACATTTCCTCCCATTGTGGAGCTCAGATTCTAGGTTTCTGCAGAGATAATAATGGAATCGAGGATGATGCTAAGTACAAGAGTTGGGCAGGGTGAAGGGCCAGACTTGTAAGCCTGAGAAAGAGCATTACAGGCAGAGAGCATTGCGAGAGACCTAACATAGTACCCACTTGGTATGTTCCTGGCACAAAAAAGAGGGTGTGACTGAAGCACAAAGAACAGAGGAGGGAGCTGTTAGAACAGGTACCCAGAGAAAGGTAGAAACCAGAAGAGATAGTGGCTTATTTAGAACACCTGGAACAGTTGACAGATTTAACACAAGGAAGGAAAAGATAAGAGTCACACATTGATCAATTATCCTACTTGAATCTCTTGCACAAATGCTCCCTCTTTCCATCATTTTTTTTCACCATCCACCATTCTAACATGTTTATTTCCTCTTGTTCATAAAATAGTGAGTATAACTTAATTCACTAGGTGATCCAAAATATCCTCAGGTTATACCTGTTGTCCTAATTTATTAACAGTATTCTCATTCACCCTCAAATGGGTCCTGGTTTAGACAAGCAATTGTCAAAATTCTTCCATTAAATATTAGAGAGCAAGTACTTTTATGCTTTGCAGAAGAGACAGCAAATACACTCCATCACTGTAATGAGACAGCAATCATGGGCAATATGTAAATGAAAAAGCACGGTTGTGTTCCAATAAAACTCATTAATGAATCCTGAAAATGAACTTTGTATAACTTTAATGTGTCATAAAACATGATTTTTCTTTTGATTTTTGTCCATTCGTTTAAAATATAACAACCATCCTTAGGTCACAGGCCATAGGAAGACACATGATTGGATTTGGTCCCTCCGTTGTAGTGTTCTGATCTCCCTTTTACAGGATAAATTAGGCAGCAACTCATTATAACTAACACCTTCTAAGAGCTTACTATGGGCTGGCCACCCTTACAAAAGCCTATGGGGTGCATACTGGTAAGAGACATGTTTTGCCATGAAAAAACACAAACATAAAGAGCCTAAGGGACTCCCCAGGGTCTCCAATCTAATAAATGGCAGAAACAAGGTTTTAGAATCTGCATTGTGGACCTCACTGCTAACTGTTGTCACAATCCTCATGGGCATTTTTCTTTTGTATGTTTTTCTTTTTTCCTAATTCTTGGATATTTTTAGTCTCCCTTTCTTTCCTCACTACATGCTCTTGCTTTTTTTTTAATGCTACCTTTTCCCCATCCTCTATAAAATTTGTAATTATACTGATTATATGCCTAGAACCAGGGAGAAGGGGAGAAAAAAACCTAAAAATTAAATGTCACCAGAATAAAGAATCTACGATTTCAACTTGTAGCATTATTAATAAGTTCTAGAAGTTTTGTTTAGTATTCTTAACCATAACAATTCCCTGTATGCTCCTTGAATGAAAATTGTTTTCTAAGCACCTGCTTTCTAGGTAGAAATGTACCTATTACCTAATCTCATTGTGTTCTTCTTTAAACAATCAGTATTATAACATTTTCCTTAGTAATTGTCTTGTGAGCAAATATCTTATTTTTTCACTTTCCTTGTTTGCACAACAAGTGGTGTCAAGAACTGGGTAAGCTGGTTAAATGACTCCACATTCTTAAATCTGTGGGGCTCTACAGTCCTAGCACATTAAACTGGGAATTTTAACCAGCATTTCTGAGGGCTTTAGGTTCTGGGTTTCAAACAACTCTTTACAAATGAAGTGTTGGAACACAGGTTGTTTTTAAATCTGGAGCTTTCAGCATACTCTGCCACAATCCTTCATGGTTTTAAAGCACTTGACAAGTGTTTATTTAACAGTGCCTGTCTATTTTGATAGTACAGATGAATAAAAAAAGAGGAGGGCACTTAATTCCAGGACCACTGCCACTGTTGAAGCTTCTTGCCAGCAAGAAGGAAGCAGTAAAGCTTAAATAGCTTACAAATGTCAGCAAAATTCTATGAATAAATCACTTCCAAGACTATTTTTTTAAACATCTTTTATTTGGGGGGAAAAAACATACGTTTTTAATGGAGAAGGATAAAATGATACCATTTGATGGTTAATTTACACCACCATTTTCCATTCGATCACTGTTAACAAATTTAAAAATATCACATTGAGAGTGTTGATTTAAGTTCCTCATTCCATACTAATTTCTGAAAATGTTAGGATGGCATTAAAATCAAAAGATGAATTTAAGGAGAAACACATTCAGTTTGAAGGAATAAATGAGAACAACCTGTTTGGTTCGTATTAAGCTTGCAGATTTATCAATACCAGGCACACAAGGGAAAGACAGAGTGAGAGTTTATGAGCTCTCTGAAAGGATTGATTTTTACAAGCCCCTGATTTAGCTAGAAGGGGTACCTATATATTTAGTGAGCAAAAGGGTTAATGGATTCAACCTCTTGAAAAATGCACTTCTTTACACGCATATAACATGATGGATAGTTAACTGAATGTGCATGGGTAAACATAGGTGAAAACAAATTAATTGGAAGGTATAGAGTTTATTGTTTATTTTATTTTATTTTTTGATAGATGGATCTCATTATTTTCCTTGGGCAGACAAAGCCATAACAGTTTCCAGAGAAAGGAGAAGTGACAGCTCCAGGAAACTGCTTACAGATGGACAGCCAGCAGGCTAAAAATATTATTTGTGTCCACCTCATCAATAAGCTGGCTCCATGAAGAATGGCAATTATTCTTCTCCTGCTTGTGCTGCCATTTGAGAGGCATGAAGATGATTATTGATAACTGAGTATGTAGAACAAAATATATACAGTAACACAATCTCATTTACCATGGTAAATCCATATCAGAGTGCACCACTGCCTTTCATGCCATTATTTAAAGTGGCAATGCGTACCCGTCGACGTCTTAGAGCATTATGCTGATACTGTGTTTTGTTACAATCCTATTAATTTTTAATGATACACATTTATTATTCACCTATATTTAGAGAGTGTGTATTATGCACTGCAAAGAGGGGAAGAAGCATCATTGAGCTAAGGAGGTAGGTTCTCAATCTCATGTGCACATAAATGTCACCGGAATTGGCCTTTCTCTCTCTCTCTCTTCTCTCTCTCTCTCTTTCTCTATCTCTATCTCACCAAAATCTAAGTTTCCTGTGACAATAATACCAAAATTAAAAATATATATATATATAAAAATCAAAAATTACCAATGCTTGCAAGAGTCAAGAGGTAAGATACACAGCTTATTTTATTTTAATATGAGAAAAAAAATCGCAGTGCCAATTACTGGGAACAATTAAAAAAAAAAAAAACCTCTCAATTAAAGGCACTACTAAATAAATGACAGTTTCCAGGCATCAGCACAAAGCTAAAGGGATTTCAATGGCCTCATTACTTTTATTACCCTACACTGCTCAGCCAAATCTACTGCAAGGTTGTGTTTAGGCACAGGATTCACCCTGGTACTTGCAGAAATATCGGCTATGGATGAGCTCACCTTGAATTAGGAGAGCAGGCATACAAGATCAGAGCAAGTCAAGTGCCACACTTAGGCAGCTATCCTGCTTTATGGAGGTAGGTGGAAGGTACTCACCAGAAATAGTTAATACAAAATGAAAGACAAATTCATCCATTTTAAGTCAAATCTTGATCCATTAGATCATGTATCTTAAGAGAATTAAGGCTGAATCCACCCCCTTTCCTTTGTAAATATCCTATTTCCTGGCATTTACATTCTAACATCTATGAAAAGGATGTGCATTTTGTTAATTTCAACAAATGACAGACCAGCAAAGGCGAATTTTACAAAGTCAGTCTAAACAGAGAACATGCCCCACATTTTCTTAAAATTTTCTCCTGGGCTTGAAAGTCATAGTGATTAACTGTGACTGTTATTTTAGAGCTTCACCATGATCCAGTCATTAGAAATTCCACCAGAGCTGCACAGTTTCACTAAGGGGACTCTTGTTCCCAGTTTTCCTAAATGTCTAGTCTCATGTGGACAAAAGAGGAGTTCACTGAGAGGTGAACTGACTTGCTGAGTTTAAAAAAGCAGTGCATAGTGAGAAGGCGGGCTATGGGGGGTCAGGAGCTAAATATTCTCCATTTAATTCTCACATCATCTGACCATTTTAAAATTTCTATCTCATAAAACATATAGATTTTTCAGTCTACGATAAAAATCAGTATTTTCTCTATTTAAAAGATTCCCAAGGCACTGTTTTCTAAAAGAAAATACAACTCTTTCAATAGTATCATATTGTTATCATATTTTAAATTACACATTCTTTTTATATCTCCATTTCTAATTTAATGCAAAAGCAAAAAAATGTTATGGTATTTATTTGGGGAGAAAGGGACAAGAAAAATCTTTATAGAGTTCAGAACACAAATTGTTTCTCCAACTTTCCTATGATAAAAGAAAACATAATTCTCTTTGGGACACAACATTTTTTACATGAGAAATATATAACACAATCTAGGTGAAACAGTATTTGAAATACATTTCACCTGAATTTAAGTCGAATTTGTAAATTAATAGTTCTAGTGGAAAACCCATATTCAATGGCAAAGACATAAAGATTATTTATGTGTAGATTATACTAAAATATTCTCTCCAGAAAATCTGTAGTCATTACATCAGTCAAGGAAATTTTAGTCATAAGTGACAGAAACTCACAGAAATAAAGTTTCGGAAGCTGTTGATTGATTGATTCCTCTCAGCAAGCCATAGGAAGGACAGTAACAGAGCCAAACCACCAGAACATGAGGCCAGAATACAGGAAGTACCCTCCCCCTCCTTCCCTCTCTGCTCCTGGCAGCCTCAAAGAAAAGTTGGATGTATATGTTTCCAAGAGGTGCCCACTGTGGATACGGTGCCCATTCCTTCCCAGATCTCTGTGACCAAGCAGCCAGAGTAATGCTGCAAAACAAACCTCTCATTCCAATCCTATGGCTCAAGTGATAGGGAAAGGAAGAAGTTGGTCAACATTGAGTGTGATATTCTCCATCTTGATCACTTCTTCCAATAACTTATGAACACAATCAGAAGATCCCAACAGATTCACCAATTTCTAATTCAGACTGTTGGAATAAAATTTATAAAATAAAACTTCTTTGCTTGAGATCTGCCTCTTCCACTATAAAGCACCTGCTGTGTCCTGATGTCTGCTGTTAGGAAAGCCTTTCACACAAATCCTACCTTTTCCATCCTTTATGTTCATGTAGCTCTGTCCTGTTTTATACCTCCAGACTTTCCTTACCTACATGCCAGAGCAATGACATAGCACAAAGTCCTTCCTTGGTCTCCCGCCTTTGCTCTTTCAGTAACTTTCTGTGTTAGTCAGCTTTCTGTCACTGTGATAAAACACCTGACAGAAACCAACTCAAAAGAGGAAAGATTTATTTTGGCTATTTCAGAGTTTTCAGTCCATGGTCACTTGGTCCCATCACTTTGTGCCTTTGGCAAGGCAGAACATTATGGGGCAGGGTGTATGCGGTGAAGCAGAGTTGCTTACCTCATGGCTGCTGGGAAGCAAAGGTGATGGGGGAAGGGGCTAGGTACAAGATATAACCCTTAAGGACATGCTCCCAGTGACCTACATCTTCCAAATAGCCCTACCTACCAAGGTTTCTACCAACTCCCAATTGCGTCACCATTAGGGACAAAGCTTCAGCACTTTGGCCTTGGAAACATTCCAAATCCAAACTATACTGCTTTTTATCAGAGGCAATGCAAGTGACAGGAAAAACAAAGCTTTGAATCAAAAGACCTGGGTCAGGAGCCTATTTGCCCACCTATACCTGATGTGATATTACAAAAATTCCTGACTCTCTCAGCTTGACTTCTCTCTGGAATTTATGATACTATTTTTTCCCTTCTTTATAATCAAAGACTGTTCCATCTTCTAATATTGCAGATTGTGAACAACAATCTTACTATTTTTCTAAATTCAGGGACTCTGGAAACTGGATGGGTAACAATCCTAATGCAATATACTCACCATTCCTAGAAACTCATAACTACCAGATAAATCTATATGCAAAACTTCATGACCACTGGATATTCTTTTCTTCAAGTCCTTCAGAAATGCTCTAATATTCTTATCCCTGCATACATTTCACACTGCACCACACAGAAAGGAGGCCATTTCTAGAAGGAAAATTGATCTAATAATTCAGTGGACCAAACCCACTGCTGAAGACACTGATCTTTATTGTGCATTAGGAACACAGGAAGGATTAAGCCATGAACATGGTTTAAATAAGATAACAACACTCTCTCTCCTTGGGTGACTGCCAGATCATAAACTGTCTCTGTCAAGGACTTTAGGAAGTTAATAAAGCAATGATTCTGCCTACACCTGTAAAGGTGCAGCACACAGCCTTTTCCAAGGTCTAGGACAGGTGGTGGTGGCTGCCCAACAACAAAATGATGACATAGACTTTGAAGAAGCATGATTAAAAATGTTTCCAAGAGTTTGCTTTCAACCTTTATTCTACATTACATTTTGAGCTATGAGCTTTCTCCTGTCATTCAGCATTTTCATCTGTTTATTTTACATCATACACATGCTGGCCTGTGCCTTGGATGTTAAATCTAAGAAGTTAATGGTTTTTGCTCCTTCCTGATCTCATCCTCTTAACCTCTCTCTCCTTCCCTCTCCTGGCTCACCTGCCCTCTTTCCTCTCTCCCTTGCCAGTCCTCTTCTATTCTGAGTCTTCACTTGTCTTTCCTTCTCTGCTGCCTTACATTCAGACCACTGGAGCTGAGGGAACCAGAAGAATCAAAACCCTGGTACACAAAGGCCTATCCTACACACTCCCTCTAGTATAAGAATTTTGTCATTTTTCTTCTGATTTTTTTCCATTGTCATGTTAACTGAAAATGATCTTTATCATTCTTTGAACACTAGCTGCTTTTTTGGTAACATAATTCAGGGCATTTACCATGTTCTACCATCTGTTAGAGTTCCTGGTACAAAGCCCTTATCATTTTTGTACAGCTTATTTTGTAAAACATACTTTCAGGCGAAAATGTTTTATTAATTTCTGTGTCTTAACCATGTTTATGCGTTATCAATTATTATAGCTTTTGCATTTGGCTCTCCTTTATCAAAAACTGTAATTTCTTTTGGTTCATCTGTTAATAAAAATACCCTATCAATTTGTTCCTGCTTTTGGGAATTTTGCATTAAAAGAGACATTCAAGCAAAATGACGAGAAATATATATATATATATATTATATATATACGTATATATATATGCATGTGTGTGTGTTTTATATATATATATAACATATATATATGAGCATGCATGGTTATATATGTCATTTTAATATATATATATATATATTTAAAATCTGTGCTTCTTATAATTGTTTTCATAGCAGGGTAGGCTTTTTCACACTTGTGAAATACAAGGGCATAGATCTGTGTCACTTGACCTCAGGCAACGTGAATAAAGTATGCTTTAGGGGGATTAAGCACAAAGTGTTGGTATGGATTCCTAGCTCTCCTACTCCAGGATCAATATTACCCACAGCATCAGACATTTTGGTTAAGAACTGTTGTTTTAAAAGGTGATGAGGAAAATAATTATCTAACCTCTTCTTAGTATGGTCACATAGACTCAGACTACAGTTTCTGAATGAAATGTCTATTTTAGGCCTTGCTTGTGTCCCACAAATTGAGTGCAAAGGACTGCATTAAGTCAATGAAGTATAACCCTTAATCAGTTATACAATATTTTCCTGCATTACAGACTTCCTTTATCCATCTTCAATTCCATTATTCATAGTTACTTTATATATTTAATATGCATCCTCAAACTATTATCTTTTTGTACTTATGTGTATTTATAAAAAATAAACATTATTGTTTTGTGTGTGTGCTTTTGGGTATGTATGATTTATGTATGCCTTTGAAACTACAGATTTTAGCAGTGTATATGGTTCTTATTTTCTATTTTTAGTAAAAATGACATATATAACCATGCATGCTCATAAAATAGGGATGCCATTAATCTTTTCCCTGCACCTTATTTTACCATATGATTTTACCATGTTTGATGAGTCTATTCATCCATTAATGGACATGGGGGGTGGACAATTCCTAGGTACCAAAAATGCTGAAGTAAAAAAATCATGACATACAATTTCATGTATATTTTTTCTTTATGAAATTTTATTAGTTTTTCCTTCAGAACAGTATTTTATTTGCAAGGGCCATTTTTCTTTACAACACTGTATGATCAGAAGTACAGAATATTCAAACAAACTAAATTGTGAGATTATTTTATCCATATAAATATAATACCTGACCTTTAAAAGGATTTAGCATTTGAAAATACATGAGAAGAATTAAAAATAATTTTTTTATCATTGAGAAGGTATTATAAACCTGATAGGCACTTCAAAGAGAACCTACCTTCATCTTCTATTTATAGAAGGTATATAAATCTGATAGGGCAAATATAATTATACTTCTCATAAAGTATCTCCAAAATAACCTAACACAATTAATTATACATTTTCTCCCCCTGCAAGTGAGCTACAGAATATAGCTATGGAGTGCTACCAAATGAGTATGTCTCAAACATAATGAAACATGCTTGGAAACTAAGACATTCCTGCAAAAAGGTTTGGTTGATACTATCAAGAAGTCAGAAGAAATTAACAGAAAAAGTCACAAACAGATCTCAGGATCTACTTCACAGTTACACAAACCACATTATTGCTGTAGCTTACCAAATGGGGAGCTATCATTCTGTAAGTTCTATGAACACTCAACTTTATTTACAAAAGGTGGGTTCCAACACCCTGCCTGTGTCCTCACAATTTGTGTATTTCTAGGAAGATCAATAAATCATTTGAGCCATAGATTCCTCAACATTAAGATGAGCATAATAGTACCTGCCTCGCAGAGTTATGAGGATTAAATAATAATAATACATAAACAATTCTGTAAAATTCACATGAAACCATTATTAGTTATTGTTATTACCACATTTTCATTATACCTGAAAGAGACAGAAATATCACCTACCACCTGGTGGTTGGCTTCACAACTCCCTGCACTTTAAGGTAGTTAGTAAGGGTTGGTAATGATTAATGGTCATGTATAATTTTTGACTGCATTGAGCCTCTTCCTTTAGTGACATCACTTCTACACATCCACACACCCATAAACCTCTAAGGAACTATATTCTGTAACCTTCATTTATGCTGATCTTTTTCTGGTTATCACTAACCCCAATGCTTCCATGGAGGCCAACACTAAGTCATTTCATGCCCCTTAAATGAAATTAACTAACTCAATCAAATCATTTTGGTTCCTTTCATTGCTTCCCATTCTTAATCTTGGTGCCATAAACTTAGATATCTAATGGAGAAAGCTGAGGTGATTGGCTTGTTAACAGGACAAATGACCATTTGTAATACCATATAATGTTATTGTTCATTGGCATTTGTGAGTCATGATTAATAAAAAATAATAGAACTAAAAAATATTGGAACTCTCATATAGCTGTCTTTGAAGTCAGCAATAATTATTTTAACACAATACTTCATTCCTTTTCTCCCAAAAGCTCTAAACACCTGGGAGATATTATCTAATTAAACTTAATGCATGCAGAGAGGCTCTGAGGGGGTGTTTAGGAAGACAAAAATGTCCATAAAGTTCACCATGACTGTCATTAAAATATTATCTGTTCACATCCACATATGAAACACAAATCTTTTGCCATAGGAATTCACTGATATAAATTTAAATAACCTGTAAAATAAAGTGAATTTCTATTCACAACCATTATATGTTATAAATTAAACCTGCTACAACAGAGAACTCCAGAGGTATATTCTTGATATTTAAGTTATTTTGATTTATATTTCTTCATGCAAAAAAAAAATTCCTAAAACTGCTCATTGATATAATATATGGCCTTGATTCTACAATCTTGGTCAAATATTAGAGGTTGTGTTGTTTGAAATACTCAAGGTTTTGAAAAGGAGGAAAAAATAAAATACTTTTGATTGAATTATATTTAACAAATATTGCATTTAAGTGAATGAACAGTCCTACATAAATTAAGAAATAGAAATGATTATTAAAAAGATAAATACATTTAGCTTGTTTTTCTTTGTGTTGAAGACAAGGGCACAAACTGACTCTATGTTAGTCTAGTTAACTGAAAGGACTGGGAAAATTCAGAATATAGAACACCAAATAAATTTCACTTGCCAATTTCTTTGTACTATTGAGCTTTCCAAGGAAACCCACTGAACCCCAATCTATTTTTCTCAGTGCTCTATTAAAAATATGAAGACTTGGGGAGAGCAATGCAGACACTGACTCCATGTATTATGCACCTGAGGATATGACCCAGGTCTCCTCTTCAGTCTCACTGAATGAAGATTGTGTATTTAACCTCTTACGTAGAAAGTTCATCCAGTACCCTGAACATTTGGAATAAATGATATGTCCTTGGTGTGTGTTCCATTAGTAAAATATTACCATTCCTTTTTTCCTTTGGCAAGACTCATCACCTTCTGAGACTTATGACCCTACCCCAGTGTCTGAGAGCTCCACAAAATACAAACTGCACAGGGTCAAGGATAGCATTTCACTATTCAGTCCCAACTGTTTACATAGTTTTGGATTCATCCTGACTGAGGGATGGGCATGGCTGTGATGGATAGAAAGATGAAGCAGCTCCATGTGTTGACTTTACCTTCTGATTCTCTTCACAAGCCCAGTGAACATCTAAATGTCTGGAGAGTTCTGGACAATCAGAGTTGGGGAGTGGGAGTGTTTACAGGAGATCCAGAGCCTCCACTGAACCACAGAACACATATCTGGGGACATTTCCTTACATTGTATTCAAATAAGAATGCAAAAGTCCTACTTTTCATAATCAATCAGTATTTATTTTTAATCCCTTACTATACACTAGATAACATGCAAACAAGCACGAGTCCAAAATGAGTATAAAAGACCTTTCTTGTAACTTTTAAGTCTTGAAATTTTTGCAATTATGAAATTAGAAAACAAAATTTTCCAAGAAATAGTAGGTATAATAAAGTAAACTTTAAAAATGCTGTACTCATAAATAATAGAACTCTCCAGGTGTGTTGGCACACACCCTCAATCGCTGTGACTCAGGAGGCTGAAGCAGGAGGCTCACAAATTTGAGGCTAGCCATGGCAACCAAGGAAAGCTCTAAGCAACTTAGTGAGATCCTCATTCAAAATAGAAAATAGAAAGGGATTGGGATGTGGCTCAAAGCACCTCTGAGTTCAATTCCCCCATACCTAAATAAATAAATAAATAAATAAATAAATACATACATACATACATACATAAATAAATAAATAAATAAATAAATAAATAAATGGAAAGAACTAGAATCTAAACAATAAGCACAATAAAAATATATATCTTCAAAAAGCTCCTACAACTCCCTTCAAGAACATTTGATAAATTCATACCATGAGCTATGTTCAATTTATTAGATGTTTCAGCCTTTAATGATCCAGAGTCCAGAATATAGACTTAATATGATTGAGATTTGCACTTAGGAAAATTACTGTAATAGCACTAAGCAGTTTTGCTGCATCTCAAAAAATATTGCTTTTTTCCTTTTGTTTACTTCTCTGTTTACAGCTGAACTTTATAATAATTCTTTATTTCGAAATGAAAATTCCTTTCAATCAATTGATAAGCATCACAGAAACACAAAGTCATCCCCAGGAATTTAGAGCCCAGAAGGCATTTTAGTTTCTTGTACATTTTTAAAGGAAATGTCGGTCTTGTGTAGAGGGTAGTACATTCTCAACTAGCAGAAGGACAGACTCATCAGTCAGAAAGAAATACTTAACCATAGTGCCTCAATGATAAGTCAGTATTGAAAATGCTTCCTGAAATAGTTGTCTTTCTCATTTTCTTTATACATCACATAGAAGCCTACTTAATTGTGCACACCAACAAGGTAATCTCCAGGGCTTTGTCTTGCCTCTCTTCTCATTTAATGCATCCTTGGAACCATCTCATAGGTTCTTCAACCTTCTCTAATGGTTACTTTCAATGCCATGACTAACAGAGATATTTTTCCCCTTCCCTATATTGTTCTATTGTAATTTTCCCAAGTATAAATCTCCCATGTTTTCCCCATTCGAAATCCTTCCCTGGCTTCCCTCTGAATACTGAATAAGTGCAAGCTCCGTTTTATATGGCACAGAGTCTTTACAGTCTGAGCTCGTAACACTGTGCCCACTTCTTTTCTGACACAACCATGGTACCTACTTTACATTCCCAACTACAGTTATTCTAACTGCTTTGGGTCTTGTAAATCACAGGCTGCTTTTGTCTCTGGGCTTTTGTCATGTCGTTTTCCCTGACTGTAATGTCCTCTCTCACCCCATCCTACTGGTAACCACACACTCATCTTTAACAGTCGCTTGCTCTTCTAAGGAGTGTCGGCTTCCTATAGCCACATCAAGATAGAATCAGTAACTTGAATAGTCAATTTTTCTTTTCTATTTCTTTATCAAGACACCAGCATATACCTCAGACAGAAGCATTTTCATTCATCACATATCCTGCCTCAGGGCTCTCCTTCCCCTCACTTTCACTGCATCTGAGAACAGATGCATCCTCCACGATACTATTTTCTCTCTTCTCTCTTATATCTTTTTCACATCCTTTCCACACTCCTCAATGAATCTTAAAGTGCCAAGAATGGAAAGGCCTTGAAGACAAAGCTACAATGGAAGTGGGCCTATTATGATTCAAAATATGTCAGGGATGATGACAGGAACATTCCATTTCTTACCCCCACTAGAGTCCTCAGTCAAACTGTAGATCATTTTCTCTTTCTACAATATTTTGAATGACCACTCCAGTATATTTTCTTGGATTTAGAAATCTTGTTCAGGCATAAATAGATTAATAGTCATATTTCTTTGTGATTTGCATCCTTCACCATCAGAAGGGCCTGGGTGTCTAGTTGGGATAATTTCTCATGACTTTTCTAATTCTTCTTCAAATGATTTCTTATTTTAGGTGCTTAACAGTCTTTGTGTTTCTAGTACGGACATACCACATATTCTCCTTCGACTTGTTCTTCATAGTCTATTTATTTAATATTGATTTTTTTAAAGTTATTCATTACTTTTTTGAGGATTTAAGTTATTAGCAGATATCTGCATTTAATTGTGTGAGTATGTGTGTGTGTGTGTGTGTGTGTGTGTGTTTCCTTTCTTTTCCATAAGGTAACACTAAGTAATGTATTTACCATGATTATAGACTCTATCTTTCGGGGGAGGTCTATATCAATCAGTACAAAGAATTGTCTTATAAAGTTTCCTTGAAATAACTTCAATATTTTCTCAATACTTAGACAATTCTCAAAACCTTATTTTCCTCAAGATGTATTCATTTTTAAAGAAAATAACTGATATGGTTATTACTTACTAAATCTGAAATATTTAGAACCCACACAATCATCCAACCTGTCTAGAGCTATAAAATAACTTGAAAATCAATGAGTATTGCAGAGTTTGCCAGGTCTCTAATCTTATGTGGCCATAATGTTTCCTTATCAAATATGCTATTTAATATTTTTGATATAACTTACATACATGGATAAACTGGTAGTTTAAGAAGAAAGAAATTAAAAACATAAATATTAGTATATTAGTAAGCATAATTTGATCTTCCTTTGAGGATTTTCCAGGTTCTTTACCATTACACAGCATCTCAGAGACATCATTAAGAGCATCAGTTAATGCTGACATAGGTCACCAGGATTTGTATTTGTATTTATGTGTGTGTGTGTGTGTGTGTGTGTGGGTGTGTTGCTGGGGATCAAACTCTGGATACTGCACGTGCTACACATGCTCTCTACTACTCAGTTACACCCACAGCCCACCAAGACTTTGTGATAAATGCAAAAGTACACAGTACATAATGTTAAGCAAAATAAGTAGAATAATAATTCAAATATCATATCCAACATGCAGTGTGTATATGCACAGAACAAAGATAAGAAAACAAGTCCAAATTATAGTTACTATGGTTTGGATAAATGTCTCATCAAAGGTCCATGTGCAAAAGGAATGGTGCCCAAGGTGTACTATGGGAAGGTGGTGGAGCCTTTAGGATGTCTAGTGGAAGCTCCTTAGGTCACTGGAGACTTGCCCTCAAAATGACTGGGGACTCCAGTCTCTTAATAATTCTCTAATTTTGATTCTTGGCCTAACTGAGTGGTGTTGTTCTACCACATACTCCTGCTATGATGTGCTGCATCCCCACAGGCCCTGAACAATGGAACCAATTAGCTACGGACTGGAATCTCCAAAACAGTGCCAAA
Source organism: Glaucomys volans (assembly GCA_020662805.1). Lineage (NCBI taxonomy): Eukaryota > Metazoa > Chordata > Mammalia > Rodentia > Sciuridae > Glaucomys > Glaucomys volans. The sequence continues at coordinate 568,073 of JAJEJO010005406.1, read as the reverse complement.
TAAACCTTTTCTCTTTATAAGTTAATTATCTTAGATATTTCATTGTGATAATGTAAAGCTGATCAACACAACAGTTGTTTGGGGGTATTGGAAGTATAGTCTAAGAAGGAAATTCACTACAAAAAGTGACTCAAACATCAGTTTTGTTTATGAAAAATTTAAAAATAAAACATTTTTGTAGTCCACAAGAATAGTTTTATTCTTGCAAATAAAGCATAGCTTAATACTCCCTGTGTTACCTTGGTAATACCCTTACTCAAGAGGAAGAAGAGGATCAGAGGAAAGTTATGGAAGTGCTTCAATAGGTTAGGAGCGTCAGAAGAGGCACTGGACACTAAGGTGGTAAGTGTGTCAAAAAGTCTGTTCAGTCCTACAAAGGTATCAAAAATGTCAGGCGAGCAAGGTGGCATACAACTACTTGTCAAGCCAGTAATTCCAGCTACTTGGAGGCCGAGGCAGAAGCATTTCAAGTTTGAGGCAAGTCTCAGCAACATAGTGAGACTCTGACTCAAAATGTAAAAACAAAATATTTAAAAAGGGCTCTGACCTCTCAGTGGCAGAGGGCTTGCCTAGTATGTGCAAGGTCCTGGGTTCAATTCCCAGCACCACACAAAAAGAAAAGAAAAATGACCAACACTGAATTGATATAATCAATAACTGATAGCCATGGCCATATCCATCTGAAAATGGTTGAGTACATCTGAAGCACAAAGTCCAGCTGAACCTAGTTCGGATTTGATTCATAGGCCCAAGATTCTGAGAAATGTGGAAGGTTTTTTCAGGTCTGCCAAAATAAGAAATAACACACCTTTCCAGGCAAGCCGGTTTTTTGATTATTTATACAGCAATAAGATGAATACTGCTGGACAACAAGAGACAGACTGATCAAAGGTCTTCACCCTCTCTTTATCACTGTTAAACCCAGTGCCAAGAATTAGGCTGGTATTACACATACCGCCCTTGCCCTCTGCCAAAAGAAGCAATTAGTCACTATCCAAAATATCCTGGGCGCCAGAGCTGTTCATTGGGTCATTGAAGGCAGATGACAAATGAGAGACCTGGATTTACAGCCTCCGAAAAGCACAGCCTAGAAACCAGGGGAGAAGCTCCACCCCCGGTATTGTTACCCTTGATGTGACACTGGGGGTTCACAGCCACAGTCTTACATCCATGAGATCACACTTTTTGCTCTCTTAATTGCAGGTTTACAGAGTAAGTATTCCCCACCTATTTATTATAGTCCATATTTTCTTTCACTACATTTTACAGATTTATGAAAAGTAAAGTTATATTGATTTTGAATGGGCCTGATACATGAGATTTGCAATAATATACATATCTGGTTGTTGCAAAATCAGTCTTTATTTTAGGAAAAGGGCCAAGATTTGAGGGGCTCGGGACTGAGTAGTGCGATCTCTTTCCATTAAAGTTGTGGTTCTTGCGAGAAAAAAATGTGTCATGTGACAAATCCAAAAAACTACAGCTCCACTAATTGGACTTTTCTGAGGGTTTTCCAGGACTAGAAAGTAACCATATTTTAAAGAGTTAAGAAGAAAGTACATCATGAGGAAATGGCAGCAGTTCAGGTTCAGGTATTGATCTTTGGTTCCAAACTGGAGACTGAACATATGAGCTCTGGTCTGACATGGAGAACGGGCCTTTCACAAGGCAGGCGTGGCATTTTTCACAGCTTGACATACCTTCTGTCATCATTACCAACACCACAGAACTCCCACTCTTCTCCTTGGCAGCTTTGCAACAAGCACTCTGGAATTCAGGTTTCAGAGCCCACTCATTCCATGGAGAAGACCTGGGAGCTCAGAGTCCTCACCACCTTGCTCAGGAGGCAGAATTTTCCCTTTTATGGTATACCTATAGAACAGCCATTTCTAGCATTCAGCATCTGTGAGAAGAACGTGGGTAATTTATTAAAACTCAGCTTGCAGCCAACCCGCCACTAAAATTTCTGATACAGGAGATCTGGTAGTTTTGCCTTTTTAACAAGATGCCAGCTGATTCAGGGATTACATTTTGAGAAGCATTGCTATAGACAAGGCTTTGAAATTTACGCTCCGGTTCAGTGACTAACCTGCACATTAACTTCTCCTTCGCTTCTACCTCCCTCTTTTTTTTCTTCTTCTTCTCTCTTGTTACAAAATATGTTTTAATTGGAAGCTATATTCATGAGATAATTGTGAGAGACTCAGACTCCAAAGCTGAGCAAGCCCTCCTCTTATATTTGAAGAACTCTTTTTCTCCTCTCCCCAATGGACAGGGGAAAAAAAGAAAAGCCAATATAGAAGATCAACTCTATCATTTAATTCACCCTCTGCACCTCTGAAACCTACCACATTAAGAAATGTTAAAAGGGTTTATACAGAATCAAAATGAGTCAAGAGGTCAAAAGAATTTAGGAAATAGTTAAGTTAAACAAGTTTATTTTTTGAAAATCTTATTAGAGTATTAAATGAACTGATGTGCCCCGTGACACTCCAACGTAGTAATGATACTCAGCGTTTATATAGCACGTTTCATTGTGGAATCCTTTTTTTTATGGAACACAGTGTCTGGGAATACAACATGTGGAATAATATCATTTTCCCTAAGGACTTAAAAAATGACCAAATTAAATTTTTTATGAATTAATTTTTCATTTAAATCACTTCAATAAGAAAGGCATTCTTTGTATATTAGGATATTGCATAGATGGATATGTAGATACATAGTTTTGAAGATAACAACTTCACTCCAATAGGTTTAACCCAAAACTAAAGTCAGATTTCATTAAACCCATTATCAAACCAAAACTCCTGAAAACCTGCAGGAAAACAGTGAAATACATTGTTCTTTTCTCTCTTTTGAACTGGATAGTTATTATTAGAATGCCTGCTAATTAGTTAATTTATTCTGTACTTGAAGGCTAAGCCAGAGGCTCACAAAAGACTTACAAGTTTCAATTTCTAGACAGACCCAATTCTTAAATCAAGTTTGTGAATTTCATAATTATTTCAATTTAAACTCACACATGTCCCTCTAGTAATATATCAAAAGAATATTAAGCTATTAAGTTAAACATTGGATATTTACTGAAAGGGTCAGAGATTGATAAGACTTACTGTTACTAACCTTTTCAAACCATAATATATCAATTTCAAATTACAGAACATGGTTTAAATGTCATTTATACATTAGAATAAGCTGAAACACATAATCACCATCTCCATGAATCACTACTTAGCCTCATTTTCAATCCTCCAATGCATACAAAGGTTACTAGGCTACAGACCTTGTTTTCTATTTGATGAACATTAAGTGCTTAATTTTGAGGATTTAACTGATCTCTTAGGCAAGGGCAGATGCAATTGTTTTCTAAACAAGAGGGTAAAAACTGTGTTTATAACCACATCTATAAAGACTTCCCCTCTCTGGAAATGTGTTTAACATTAATCGGACATGTGAAACAGAGCAGTTCTGATTACATGGCATTACATAAATTCCATAAAAACCTTTTCAGTTTTCCAAGGCAAGGGGTTGTGTATTCTTTCATTCATTCAAGCAGTGTTTATTCAGCTCCAGTGATATGAAAGAGCACAGTGGTCCAGAGAACAACAAAAACAACAAAATCATACATACATTAGAATATTATATTATATTATATTATATTATATATATTGATTTACATATATATTCTAACAGGATAGTTTTGACATATAAAGAAATAACTACAGGTGATGGTGAATAAAACACAGCTTTGTTAAGGAAGGCAAAGCTTTGTGATGAGCTCCCCAAATTATGACAGTTGGATAATTCCAAGCACAAAAGCAGAGCTTCCATTCTCCCAAAGAAAAGAAAACTCAGTTTAGGGTTCCTGTGGGCATCAAGGTGTGGTGAATGGTGAGACTTCATTCTTTTCTTTACAGTGATTACACATACTCAACTTCAGCTACACTACTTGAAGGGAAGTTTTCTTCTGGTTTCATTTCTCTAGTGTGAATAAGAAAATTCTACCCTTAACATCCTTAAATGATAATCTGAAGATGTTGCAGAAAACAAGTAACTGATCAGCACTCAGAAGAAAGGTTAGTGTTCTGCCAAAGCAATTGACCCTCAAAGTAGAAGGTCAAAAATACCAATTAAATTCTGTCCAGGTGAATGGCCTTGCTTAATGCACAGGGAGTGCTGAAAAAGCATGTAAGAGCTCCACACGGACCCAGGGGCCCTACACTGTGTGCTGAATCACAGAAGATTATGCACCACACAAAAAACCTTGAGACAAATGGGTATAATCTTCAGAAGGAACTTCTAGGCTTTGGGATTAGTTACTTGCAGTCCTAAAGAAAGTAAAAAAAAAAAAAAGTCTACACTAGAGAAACAGCAGTTACTGAAGACAGAGTGAGAGTGTTTGAAAATTACTACTTTTGCTTTGGTTGCAATTAATTGCAGCATTAATAATGACCAGGGGATTCAAGATGGCGGGCTAGAGGAAGGCTGCATTCCTACTTGCTCTGTGGATTCCTACTTGCTCGGGATTCAAACAGCAGGAATATGGCTCTCAACGAGATTTTATATTCAAAGCACATATAAGGGGTCCCCAGTCGCCGCTCTGGAACCAACTCTGCTGGGCTAGGCTCGGCCTGGCTGTGGGCAGCTACCACCCGGGAGCGCCAGACCCGCAGCTGCTTCGGAGTCACGGACCTGGGCCTGCGCCAGCCAGCAAGTGAGTGCGGGTCCCCAGCAGTGGCTTTAGAGTCACTG
>JAJEJO010005406.1:534752-558318 GCA_020662805.1 Glaucomys volans | reverse complement strand
TAGTATTCCAACACACAAATAATGAACTTGTTGAAAAGGAAATTAATATAGCAATCCCGTTCACAATAGTTACAAGAAAAATACATAAATGCTTAAGAATAAATCAAGGAAGTAAAAGATCTCTAGAATGAAAACTATAAAACACTGATCAAAGAAATTACAGAGGACATGAAAGAAAAAATAAAAAGTTACCCCTTGCTCACGGATCTAAAGAATCAACATTGTTAAAATAATTATACTATGTAAAGCTGTGAATAGATTCAATGCAATTTCCATCAATATACCAATGTTCACAGAAGTAGAACAAATAATCCTAAAATTCATATGCCAACACAAAAGACTCAGAACAGTCAAAGTAACTTGGGAGGGGAGGGGGCTGGAGGCATTACAATTCCTGACTTCAAAACATACTACAAAGCTGTAGTTACTAAAACAGCATGGTACTGGCAAAAAACAGATACACAGAGCAATGGATGAGAATAGAGAACCCAGAAATTGATGCATGCTCATACATCCAAATAATTTTCAAAAAGCTGCCAGGAACATACAGTGGAGAAAAGACCATCTCTTCAATAAATGGTGCTGGCAAAATTCAATATACGTATGTAAAGGGAAACTAGGTAATTTCATCTCACCATACACAAAAAATAAATTCAAAATAGAACCTAAATAACCTAAATGTTAACCTGATACTATGAAATTCCAATAAGAAAACAGGAGAATCACTTCAAGACATCAGTGTACACAACAATTTTTTAAAGACAGGACCCTTAAAAACAAATAGCAAAAGTGAAAATAGAATGGATGGGATTATATCAAGAATCATCTACACAGAAAAAGAAACAAACAAACAAACAAAAAACAGGATTAAAAGACAACATGCAGAATGGGATAAAATATTAGCAAGTGGTACATCTGACAAGGAATTGATGTCCAAAAATATATACATGGAATTCAAATAGCTGAACACCAAAAAAGAAAAGCAAAACCAACATTCTAATCAAAAATGGACTGAAGAACTAAACAGAGACACTTCTCAAAAACACAGAAATGGTCAACAAATGCAAAAAAATCCCCAATTTCACTAATTATAAGAGAAATACAAATCAAAACTAAAACAAGGTATCATCTCATCCAAGTTAGATTGGCCATGACCAAAACAAGAAAAAATAAGTGGTGAGGAGGATGAAGAGAGAAGGGAGCTCATATAGGATGCTGGTGGGAATATAAATCGGTACATTCATTAAGGGAAACAGTATGGAGATTCCTCAAAACACTGAAAATAGAATGATTCAGCAATTCCACTATGGGGTATATCCTCCCCAAGAAATTGAAATATCTGTACCAAAGATACATGGGCACTCCCATGTTTATTGCAGCCTGAGTCATAGTAGGCAAAACATGGAATCTACCCCATGCCCTTCTGTGGACAAATGAAGAAAACGCCTTACATTTACTTTTTTCATTCAGCCATAAAAGGGCTGAAATCATGTCATTTGTAGCAATGTGGATGGAACTGGAGATCATTATGCTGAATCAAACAAGCCAGACACAGAAAGACAAATACCATGTTCTTACTCATTTATGGACACCAATAAGTCAGCCTTGTAGAAGCACAGAATGGAATCATGGACACAGGGAAATGGGGAGCAGGACAGAAAGAAATTAAGAATTGGGGCGTTTTTGGACTGGTAAGAGTGCTGGGGAGGAGTTGAGGCAGGAGAAGGGGGTATTAAGGGTAAAAGGGTGGATGGACATGTGGAAGTATCACAGGGAATCCCATTAATTTGTACAATTATACATGTTAATAATTATAATAAAATATATGCAATTCCTTGTAAAATCCCACTATGTGTTATGAGACATTGTGATCCTGATGGTAAATGTAATAATAAAGTGAAAAGAAAAAAAAAGAAAACAAAACAACAACTATAAAAAGAAAAGCCAAATGGTTCACAAGGAGCCCAGAAATCACAGCTTCTTATGGTGCAGTGTAAACTATTAAGTGTGAAAGTATTAAGCAATTTGCTAAAAGTTGCAAGTAGTTAGTTTAGGATTGGAAGCAGGGTCTTGACTGCCTATTCAACTGTCTTGTCACCATACCATGCCGATTCACCGAAAAGTTCTGTGTCTAGAATGTTTGTCTAGTAATAATGAACAAAAACTAGTATATATTTCCACACTTTGAAGTATGTCACAGGATATCTTGCTCTGTGTTCACTAGGGGAGTCAGTGTTTAATAATGTGTCTGATCCACAGTTGTGCAATGTCCCACATACAAAGGATCTTCAAGTGGAGAACAGTTCCATCTTAGTCTTCACTCCCTGATACTGTGCCTTGCATACACTTGACAATATAGATGTGACTGACTCCACATTCTCTCTCTCTCTCTCTCTCTCACACACACACACATACACACACAACTGTTAAAACTAATAAATCAATAAAGTTGCAGGATATAAAAATGAACACACAAAAAATAAGCACTTTTATACATCAATAATGTCCTAGCTGAAAAGGAAATAAAGAAAGCCATCTCATTTACAATAGTATAAAAATAAAGTATGTAGGAGTAAATACAACTAAGGACATGAAAGATTTGTACACTGAAAACCATAAAAATCTGATGGAAGTAACTGAAGAAGACGCACATAAAAATGAAACATTAGGGCTGAGGTTGTGGCTCAGTGGTAGAGTGCTTGCCTAGCACATGTGATGCATTGGGTTTGATTCTCAGGACCACATTAAAATAAATACATAAATAAAGTTATGCCTACAACTTAAAATATATTTTTTAAAAAACCAAAACATTATCCCATATCCACAGACTAAATGTTTAATATTGTTAATGTCCCTATTGCCCAAAGAAATACACAGATCAAGTGCAATCCCTATGAAAATTCAAATGAATATAAAAAGACAGTACATTCATAAGGAATAAAAATAAATAAACACCTGAATATCTAAAGCAATTGTGAGAAAGAAAAACACACCTAGAAGCATCATACTTGCTGATTTAAAATTAGACAACAAAGTAACAGTAATACAAAACATGGTTCTGACATAAAATTAGAAACATAGACTAATGAAACAGATTAGAGAGTAGAAAGAAGTCTATGGTTAACTCCTCCTCAACAAGAACAGTAAGAGGACACAATGAGTAACGAACAGTCTCTTCAATAAATCCATCACTGCTGGGAAAACTGTATGTTCACAAGCAAAAGAATGAAATTGAACCCTTGTTTTACACTATACATATTTAGGATAAAATACCTAAATGTAAAGACTGAAATTAGAAAACTCCTAGAAGAGGACATAGGAGAAGAGTTCACTGACTTTGACCTTAGTAATGCTTTTTTATATCACTCAAAATCTTAGGCCATTATAGTAAAAATAAATAAATGAGATGAGACTACAGTGAATTAAAAAGCTTCTGCACTGAAAACAAACATCAAAATACAACCACAACCTCCAAACTGTGAAAAATATTTGCAAATCACATATCTGATAAGGAGTTGATATACAAAAATTATTAAAGAACCCTATGACTCAGTAGAAGGAAAACACATAACCTAATTAAAAAATGGACAAAGGCCCCAACATTTCTCCAATACTAACATAAAAATGGCCAACAGATACATTAAAATGTGCCCAGAATCACTCACCATCAGGGAAATGCAAATAAATTTTCAATGAGGTATCACCTCACAATCATAAAGACAAATAGTATTTTTTAAAAAGGTGGGGATAAATGTTGACAAGGGTATGAATAAAGGGGAACTCTAGCACCCTGTGGATGGGAATGTAGATTGCTGCATGCATTATGTAAAATGTAATAATTCTTTAGGAGATTCCTAAAGAAATTAAAAATAGAATCACCTTACTACTCATGAGTCTTTCTTCTGAGTACACTGTCTGCCCAGAGGAGAGGGAATCAGCCCCTTTTAAAGACAGGAGCACATCCTGTTCACTGTATCCTTATGTACAATAGCCAAAATATGGAACTGACTTAACTATCCACTGGTAGAACACTAGATAAGTAAAATGTTGCATATACACAATGTATTACACATTAGCCTTAAAATGAAAGATGGAGATCCTGCCATTGACCACAACATGGATTCACTGGCTAAGCCAGATACAAAGGAAAAAAACAGCTCAAAGATTCAGAGACAGAGATAAACAGTGGTTACTTGGGGCAAATAGAAAGGGAAGAAACGGGAGATGTAGTTCACTGAATTCCAAGTAGTAGATACATAGGATGAAGAAGTCTAGAGATCTAATGCACAGCATGAGGACTATTATGACTAAATTGCAATGTATCAAAGACACTGTTAAATAAGAAGATTTTGGAAAACCTTTTAAAAAAAAAAGTAACAATGTGACATGATAGACATACTAATTTCATTCACTATAGTAACCATTTCACTATTTGTATACCATAACATCTTGTTCTAAACCTCAAATAAGTATGATAAAATTTACCTAAAAATAGTAAACTAAATCAAAAGGAAGAAATAAATTTGTCTTGAAGACTAAGCATTCTAGAAATATAAAACAAGCTGCCAAAAATCCTCTTCAGACTCCATAATCCTTAAAAGTGATAATTCTGAAGACATATGATCTTAACTATAATCTGGTTATTTGGTCAGACGTGTATATTGGCAAGTTTTAATAGAAGAGGTATTATTTTTAAAATTCTCAAAATGGAGCTTGACTGACAAAAGGCTACAGGACTCCCTGTTTGTGTATGTTTATAAGCAATGTCATACTTTTATATTTATAAAGGAGCCTTGATGTCTGTAGTAGATACAAAATTTTTAAAAGTAGTAGTTCGTCATACAAGGTAGAACTTCGGTAGTGAACACCTGGGAAGGTTTTAGCAACCTTCAAATAAACATCCTTTCGATGTTTGCCTAATATTTATTTAGTGGAAAAGGAAGAAACATTCTATTAAAAATTAATTCTCCATTTTATTAAGGGAGTTACTGTATGTGCTAAATATACCAAGGCAAGATATTCCACTTGGAATCCACCTCATTTACTTTATGTATGCATCCTAACAGAATATGAGAAATACCTTTCAAAAGAAGCTAATGTGCCAGGATTTGAATATGAAATCTTTTTAAACTATATTTTTCTCTTGATTTCACTTGGACATCTAAGCATTACCATTTACTTTTAAAATGCATTCTGGCTGACCAGTAACACAGGTCTAATGATTTCAAGGACTCAGAAGGCTGAGGCGGGAGGATGACGAGTTTGAGAGCAGTTTCCCCAACATAGTGAGACCCTATCTGAAAATACATAGACTAAAACGGAGTAGGGATATAGCTTGTGGTCAAGTACCCCCGAGTTCAATATATAGTATTAAATAAATAAATAGTTAATTAATTAAATTTAATTTATTCTGAGTCTCAAAGGTAGTTCCTTCAAAGTTAAATAATTTAGAAAATTAAATATTCTATTCATTCCTGTTCCAGCTTTATACTGTACATTCATTTGCTTTCAAGATTTCTGTGGGTTAATACTGGTAAGCCCAGCCTGTTAACCTTCTGGTCTCTATGTAGGTGCAAGGCCTGGAGATGCATCACAAAATATGCAGGAATGGGGAGGTAGTTAGTATACTCCTCAGAGATTGCCTGAAGATTCTTTTATTTACATCAGCAAAGTGAATACTGAAACCAACATACATTTCCCAAGTTATGTAAGTAAAATGAAGAAATCTAGACTAGCCTTGTGCTTTCTAATTATTGCAGTAAGGTTTGGAGGCTTTGAAAGCTGTAGAGTGGGCCACCATTAGCATGGTCTTAGAGCCACATGCTCTAGAGCTTTAGGAACCATATGTGAAGTCAGGAGAGCTGTCCATGCCACTGCCAAGTGCCACACTTGTTTCTCTGACCATGCATCTTTCTGTTCTGGCTTAAAAAATCTTGGCAACCACCAAATGAACAAGGCTAACTGTCTATAAGGCAAATAAACAATGACACAAGGATACAGTGAGGGACAGGTAAAGTTCTGTTCCTATGCATTTAAGAAAAATGCTTGCCTGCTATCATTAATTGAACCACAATTTTAACCCAGACTCCTCTGTTCAGTGGCAAGCCCAAATAAATCAAAACTAGTCACTTCCATATCACTGGGGCATCTCCTGAACATTCCGATGGTGAAACAAAGGAATTCTTCCACTTTATGTAGACTTCCACTTTATTTAGATTCCTTCCACCTTATTTAGAATTCATACCAAGCAAGAATATATTTTTTTCAGTTTCTGCAAGTGACAAAAGCATAGACACCTTGTGATTCCTTGCAATGATCTAGTCAACTAAAATGCCAATTGTTAGAAAATAAGTTACTAGAGGAATGATGAATGCGTAGTAATTAGATAAAAAAATCAAAATAATCTTATCAAGTAACTTTAAAAAGCATTAAACTTCAATGATTTTATCTTTTACCCAATTAGAAATAATGTGAAAGTGAACAAACATATTCATAATGGTTATTTTCTTTTCTCACTTTCTGCACTGACCAGCCTTCCTCTGTTATTAATAGCAACAAAATTTATTTTATATTGTCCAGTGTAAATATTTTATAGCAAAACATTAGTAAAATGAACAAACTCAAGCCACAAATATGGGAATTTTCAACCTCTGGATTGTAATAATATCTTAATTCCTTTTAGCTGATATGAGACTAATCTATTTGAAATAATGTTTGTATTTCAAAGCAGAAAAGCAGTGCTAAAAAGCTGAATAACAAATTTAAAAGAATGTCAATAGGATAAAATTTTAAAAACGTAAATATTTGCATATAGTCTCAACAAACTCAATTTGACTTTATACTTTCAGGATTTCTACTTATCCAACACAGTTTTGAAAGGCAGAATTCTCCTTTACTGTGTCAACCTCTACAGCCATAAGGCAGTGATGTCCTCACAACAGTATGAAATGATAAGCAGATAATCATTGTTAAAAGTATAAAGACATGTAGTTGAAGACATTCACTGGGGTATGCTTATGCTTATGAATCAAGTTAAAGAAGCTCAATAGATACAGCAGTAACAATAAAGTAGACACAAAGTGAAAGTCATTCTCTCTTACAAACAGTTCAATAAAAAGTATATACACATGGCTTCCTAAATTAGCTTTGTTGATGCACATTTACAAATTCCCTTTTCAAATTTTGAACTACTACAAATGAGTAAAAGGACACAAATTAGTAGTCTGTGAATGGAGTCCAAAGGAAGTAGCACAATATGACCTTCAGCACCAGAATCAGATACTGTTCCCCTTTGTCGATCATTAATTCTAAGAACTTGAACAAGCATTTAACCTCAGTGATGATAATACTAATTCTTTCTGTGTTAATTACTTACATAATATCATTTAATTTTTTATCATTAAAATAAGTACCATTTGTTATCATCCTCTTTCTTTGTATAAAAAGACTGAGATCAAAGTTACTAGCAACTTGATGACAATACAGTTTAAAAGATTTGAACCCAGGAAGTTTCAGCCTAGAAGATAGAGACAAAAGCTTAAAATATCTGCATCATAATTTTCTGGTGAACATTAAATGATACCATCAACCAAAATCTTAGCATGGAATGTGGTGCTTGGTAAATACTTAGTGCATACTAATAATAACAATAACAATGATGACAACAGTAATGGGAAAATAATCAGGAGCCATCAAAAACAACAACATAAATCAAAAGGACTGCATAAGAAAAACTATCATGGAGATAATTCTAACAAAGTGGAGAACAACAACAATATAAAGTCCTCTAATAAATGACTGAAGCAGAATACAGTGGGAAATTCATAGTCATCTAAATTTACTAAACAGGAAAGAATGAAAATAACTGTTTTATAGTTAATATAAATAACTACTAGTTATTAGATAGTTTTAATAACTTGAAAAACTTTTAAAGAACTACAAAATGAACCAAATGAAAGCGTAAGTAATGACCATAAAGGCAGAGAGTTAGGAATTAGAAAACCATAAAGAAATCACCCTTAGTACCTCAGCATCATAAAGGCTTACAACAAAACCAGTCAAAAAACTGAAAGCATTTCCTTTAAAATCAGGAAGAAGACAAGGTCATCCACTTTCTCCATTCCTATTCCATACGATACTTGAAATTTTAGCAGCAATTAGGCAAGAGAATAAAAAGGATACAAATAGAAAAGAAAAAAGTGAAATTAAACTGTCTAGAGATGATATGATCCTATCCTTTGAAGATTCTTCAATTTCCACCAGAAGACATCTACAGCTGATAAATTCAGCAAAGTATCAGGGTACAAGCTCAACATACAACAATCAATAACTTTTCTATACACCAATAATGAATCCATTGAGAAAGAAATCAGGAAAGCAACTTCATTTACAATAGCGGAAAGAAAGAAGGAAAGAAAGAAAGAAAGAAAGAAAGAAAGAAAGAAGGAAGGAAGGAAGGAAGGAAGGAAGGAAGGAAAGAAAAAAGAAGAACCTAAGAATAAATCTGACTGAAGAGGTGAAAGATCTCTACAATGAAAATTAGAACTGAAAAATAAAGAGAAGATGCTAAAATATGGAAAATACAAAAAGACCTTCCATGTTCATGGATAGGCAGAATTAATATTGTTAACCGTAAAATGACCATAATGCCAAGAGTAATCTACAGATTCAAGGCAATCCTCATCAAAATACCAGTGACATTGTTAACAAATCTAGAAAAAAAAAAAAGTTCTAAAATTCATGTGGAAGAATAAAAGACCCAGAATAGCCAAAGTAATTTTGAACAAAAAGAGCAACACTGTAGGTATAATAATGCCCCATTTCAAATTATTCTACAGAGCTATACTAACTAAAATAGCATGATACCAGCATAAAAACAGAACCCTACAGCACAGGAATAGAGACACAGATAAACCCACACAGAGAGTCTTCTGATCCTTGACAAAGGCACCAAAACCATATGTTGGAGAAAATACAGCCTCTCTACCAAATGCTGCTGGAAAAACTGATTATCCTCATGTAGAAGAACAGAACTAGATCCTCAGTTCTTACCCTGCACAAAAGTTAACTCCAAGTAGATAAAAGACCTAGGATTTAGACCAGAAACTTTACAATTGCTCGAAGAAAACATAAGGAACACATTCTTACATATAAATACAGAAAATGACTTCCTCAAAGACTCCTGAATCTCAGGAAATATTACCAAAGGAAACTAATAGTATCATGATGAGAGAGCCTACAAAATGGGAGAAAATCTTTGCCAACTACTCTTCTGACAGAGAATATTTAGAATATATCAAGAACCCAAAAACTTTAACACCAAAAAAAAACCCTATTCAATAAATAGGCAAATGAACTAAATAGACACTCCTCAAAAGAAAAAAGAAAAAATGAAAAAATGTTTAACATCTTCAGCAATCAGGGAAATGCAAATGAAAATTATACTGAAATTTCATCTCACTCTAGTTAGAATGACAATCATCAAGAATACAAATACTAATAAATGCTGGCAAGGATGCAAGGGAAAGGAACACTTAAGCACTATTGGTGGAATTGCAAATTAGGACAATCACTACAGGAATTAGTATGGATGTTCCCCAAAAGAGTCAGGATGAATCAACCATATGACCTTGCGATATCTCTCCTCAGTACTTAGGCTAAAAAATTAAAAGTCTGCCTATCATAGTAATGCACTCATACCATGTTTATAATAGCATGATTCAGAAAAGTCAAGTTATGAAAGCAGCCCAGGTTCCCACCAACAAATGAATGAATAAAGAAAATGTGCATAAATCACAATGGAGTTCTATTTAGTCATAACAATGAAATTCTCTGAAGAAAAATGGATGGAAATGGAAAATATCATGTTAAGTGAAATAAGCTGGATTCAGAAAGTCTAGGGTCACACGTTTTCTTTCATGTTGGAAGCTGGAAAGAAAAAAGAGAGAAAGAGGGGGATATAACAAAAATAGGAGATCAGAAATGTAGAGGAAGAAGATCAGGAAGGGGAGGAGTTGAAATTGATCAAATTATTTTATGTGCATTATGAATAAGTCACAATAAATCTCACCAATGTGGATAATTATTGTCCATCAATAAAAATGTTTTAAAAAGAAATCAGGAATATTTATGAAATTTATAAATAAAACTTTAACAATTAGATACTATGCTAAAATAAAATGTGATCAAGGGAGGCTTAGTTTAAAAATTTTAGGATAGGTTTCCATGAGTTTTCAGCAGGTTGTTAGGGCCAAAAAACAAAGTTGTTAAAATACAGAAACAAATGGATATTGATCTGTATATCATAAGCACATACTTGTCCTATTTGTGTCTACGTTTTGGCAGGGCAGGTATGGAAAAAGAATAAAAATGGGATGTATAAAAGTGTATCTCAAAACAAAATCCAGTCATGCCTTGCACATAAGAAGAAATTTTATTACAATAATTAGGCCCCCTCTAATTAGCATTATTTTGGAATGATTAGTTATTGAAATTAGAAAACAGAATTATAAGATATAGATAATATAATAAGACATAATTTTCAAATTTAAGTAAAATGTGAGTACTTTTTTTTACTTAAAAAGCACTTCTTGATAAAAAAAATTTTTAGTAGAACAAAAATCTATTTTTAAAATTATGTAGATGGATCACTGGAGATATGTCTTTGCAGTTTATATTTTGTCCCTGGTGAGCACAGCTCTCTGCTTTCTGACTGTATGTCCTGGGCTGCTTTCCTCTGCCACACCCTTCTGCAATGGTGTTGTACCTCAACTTGGGCCCAGAGCTATGGAGTTACCTGATCATGAACCGAATCTCTGATGCCATGAGTTAAAATGAACTTGTCCTCCACTACGATGCTCTTGTCATATCTTTTGATCCCAGTGATGAGAAAGGTAACTAAAATAAGTATTGAGGGTCCTTTATTCTATATTAATTTGTATTAAAAGCCACAGTAATCAAAACAGTAGCATCCTGAGCTACAATGAACCTATTTATTGTCTTACTTATAGAGATAGTTCAAGGCTCTAGTATTTTAGATTATTATTTTTATTACTAATATTTAGGAACTTGTTTTGAAAATGAGTATGCACCAATTAAGTTAATGTCTTTGTAAACAGATGTTGAAAAATCCCATGAAAGACTATTGTTTTTATATGAGAAACACAGCATATGTATGAGAATTTAAACTTTCAACTATTATCCATGACCATGAAAACTTGTCTGGAAGTAAATTTTATTTAAAATTGTCAGAATGGTCAGAGTTCTGAGAGAATACCCTGCTGCTTTGCTGCTTAAACACCCTTGACTCCAAGTAGAAGAATTATAAAATATTGAACTCTTCTGTCAGTTAGTTTTTGAGGAAGCCATAAAGTGTAAGTGTATACACAGTACTAACAAAGGGCCAGGATCTTATGTACATGCTATTAAAATGAAACATCTTGCTGGGCAAAGTGGTGCACATCTGTAATCCCAGTGGCTCACGTGGCTGAGGCAGGATTGTGATTGCAAAGCCAGCCTCAGCAAAACAAGGCAGTAAGCAACTTAGTGAGACCCTGTCTCTAATAAAATACAAAATAGGGCTGGGGATGTGGCTCAGTGACTGAGTGTCCCTGAAATCAATTCCCAAGACCAAAAAAAAAAAAAAAAAGGAAAAAAAAAAAAAAAAACTTCTTGGGTGCATTTCATCATTAAAGTCATATATCACAGAAATTGCCTTAGAATCTATTCTTGTCTGAGCCAGTCATGGTATGGAAATTATAAACTAAACTTGTACTTGAATGGATATATGTATGTGTTTGAAGGAAAAGAGGACAGAGTAGTTGGGTGGAAGAAGGAAGAGGAGGACAGAGTCCTTATCCTTACTGTACTGGAAATCAGAATTCTGTATCCTTCAATGATTTAATTTTTTTCCCTCAAATCTTATATAAAGTACAGAGAAAAGATAATTAAATGTGTCAACACTTAGACACTTCTTGGATCTCCTATTTCCATTTGAGTGTGGGGTTTAAATATCCTGGTCAGTTTCAGGAAAAAATAGTTAACAACCAAACGAAAGTTTTATATCAGCTGACTTAAGGGCCATTTCACTAAATACCTACTGTATTTTCACCTCATCTAAATTACCTGAAATTTGTTGTCAGCTTGGTTGATTTCAAGATCATAATGACAAGTATGTCTTAAACTCACTTTAACCGTCCTCAATTCACACAAGCACAAGGCTCTATGGAGGAACTTCCCAGCATAGACACAGGACTGACTCAGACAACTCAAGGGAATAATATAAGCCTGGTTTTTACAAAGTAGCTCTACTCAGAAGTTCATTTATTTGATATGCTGTTCCTTCTAAAGGACATTTAGAGCCATTCTTATTGAACACATTCAAGGTTCATGCCCAGCACTTCCACTTCTTGTACTATTATTCCAGTTTTAGTTCATTAAAGCTGACCCTTGCTCCTATTACTCTAAACACACTTATTTTATCATAATCCCAGAAAACTGCAG
Source organism: Glaucomys volans (assembly GCA_020662805.1). Classification (NCBI taxonomy): domain Eukaryota; kingdom Metazoa; phylum Chordata; class Mammalia; order Rodentia; family Sciuridae; genus Glaucomys; species Glaucomys volans. Next base: position 545,817 of record JAJEJO010005406.1, on the reverse strand, counting down.
ATTTCTAAATGGTAATCAGTTCTTCTAGTCCTTGGATAAATGTTAATACAACATGGCACCCAAGGATCAACAAAGCCTCCAACTAAGATTTTGCCTCTGCCTCACGATGCTATTTGGTGCATTTGGGAGATAAGATTGGTTTAATATGATTTGATTATATTATTAAATTTAATTTGTTATAATTTTTTAAACTGAAACAACTTGTAGGGAATCTCCGAATTACATGTTTTTAGGAGCCAATTACTATGGAGATTAAGAGGGGAAAATGACATTTGGGAAATATTAGGAAAGTAAATTTCACTGGTACTGATTTATGATATTCAAAAAGGGAAAGAATATGAATAGAAAACCATCACTGGAATAATTATTGTTCAAATCTATTCATGTTAGAAATTGTTAAAGGAACCAAAAAGTAAAATATCTTATCTGTAGGTAATAAAATCATACAGGAAAAATAAAAAGCTTTCGACATTGAATTTTTGTGAATCTACTTATCTCATCATGTAGCCCTTCCTGCTGGAAATTTCTGTGTGACTCTCTCCCATTGTGTTAAGGGCTGAGCTGCTCCTTGGCTTTCTGGAAGCACACACTGCCTCCCCAATCATCACCCTGGGGGCTCTCACCTCCCTGCAGGGCAGCAGGAAAAAGAGCAGTTCAGCACAGGTAGGCAGGCCTGCGGTAGGCAAAGGAGCACATTCTCCTTTGAAAGGAGACACAGGCTTGTCAATTCTAACCTGACTAGCCTTCTCTCAGGAATACCGAGCTGCAAGATAAGAATGAAGCTTTGATAATCCAAATGCACTTTGATAGAACATCAACTGAATTTAGTAGTGAAGAGCAACATTTTTAAGGTTCTAAATTTTAGCTGGAGGCAGAGGGAATACCAGAAGGAAAATAAATGAAAGCTGCTCACCACTTCAAAAGCTAATCTTTGTAATGCTTTCATTAGCAGTTTAAAAAAACCACATACACACTTTTGAAGTAGAAAAGAAATGATTTTGACGACTGATTGCTATGGGGTGTAGTTTAACTTCCTACTCTTTGGAAAATAGGCAAGGTCAGGGATTTCTTTTACTTCTCTTGGGTTTGTGAGATATTTTGTTTGTAAAGGAACCAAAATAGATATACATGAGAGAGATTAGCTGATGAACTCTACATTTAGTTCCCTCAATAAAAGATAAGTATCTGTTATATTCAGAGTAAAAAAGATGAAAGGTTCTTCTTTCTAAAGGAACTATTCCCTTAGGCTGGATGTAAAGGCGCCATTTTCACTTTTAAACAAATACAGTATAAAAATATTTGGACTCGACTATAGAAAAGTTGCAATGGCGAGGGCAACCAGGAGAATTTACACTTTAGCAAACAGGTGAGGGGATGAAAACAAGTAAAATATTGCCAGCTGTGTCTGGCAAGGGTGGTGGTGGTGCGGGGGGATGGATGTTGTGCTTCAAACCCAAACACAACTCAAAGGCCACACAAGTACCAGAGGTAAAAGGCGGTTTCACAGCCCCAACAACCGTGCTCTAAAAGATTTTCTACTTGAAGATGTAGCCTTGAGAGAAGACCTGCCTGCCAAATACAATGTGGGCTTTGTGGCTATCAAATCAATGACATTATGGATGTAACATGTGGCCTGAGGTATAATAGAGAATTCCTAATTACACTGTATCCACATGATATCAATCTTAAGGAAGAGACAACATCCATTATTAATTTGTTTCATACCAAGCTATTCTGAATGGTTTCTATATTATCAAAATGGCATGCCTTTCAAAGGAGATTTCTAACGTCATCCTTGTTATTTTCCCTCCAGTGCTCCTGGTTGACAAGCCTCACTGGGACCCATGCCTGCCCTTTCTGCTACCACAAGGGAATGCCACATATTCTTCCCAACTCACAAGCAGAGGTAAAATACAGTGACAGGGTCTTGGATTTCTTGCACAAATGATGTTGAAGAAAAATCATTTAATATGACTTAAAATCATGGCAGTTTGAAGGATGGCCAGAGGAATTCTGGGACACTGCAGGCAGAAACAGCATAAACAAATCTCATAGTTGGGAATGGTGATTTAAAAAGAAAAATGACTAGCAGTAATTAGGCACTTTTGCAATATTAACCACTATTTTTTATACCAAGTCATAGATAAAGAGATGTAGAAATGACAAAATATGCATAGAATCACATAACAAGTTGGATAGTTGGAAAAGAGTATCAGGGTAAATAAGTACCTGGACCCTGGAGGAGAAGAGCTGAGAATCAATTCCTGGGGAACTGATACAGACAGGGTCTTAAATAACAAGATAAGGGAATAATACTTCTATAAATATTAAAAAGACATGATAGATTTGCTTAAGCAGATGGAGAAAAAAGGTATTCCTTAAGATAAATTTTCCATTAGATACATTTTCCATATCCATAAACCATTCTCTAATGCTAAGTCTTTCTTAACATATGTGCAATGCTAATAGAACCATAATTTAAACATATAACTACTTCTGGTCATATTATTGGTTTTATGTTGCAAAAGTCAAATTTGAATTCATGAAAAACCATTTTGCATCTCCAGTTCAGATTTTCTGAGCACCATCTCTTGGAGAAAAGGACCAATTTCCTTATTTTATTACATTTCTGTGGATTTTAGTTATACAAATATTTGTGAGCAGAATATTACTAGGTGTTGTCTTCTTGCATTTGTGGTTACTTGGGGGAGGGGTTAATCGTCTATCAGAAGGTTTTTCTTGGAGACAAAACACTGGAAATAGAACAGGGGTCTTTCTTAACAGGTAATTTGAAAAAGGAGTCATAAGAATGTAAAGAAGGCTGACTTTAACATTGATCCCTGGACTGGGAACTTAGCTGGAGGGTAAGACGTTTGCTTCCCTTCACATCCCAGAGGCCCTGCATTTGTTCTCCAGCACCACAAAATAATAACAATAATAAACCCTTAAAAAAAAGGTCACTTTATTTTTACAGAAAAGTAAATCAGTATGTAATAACGGGTCAGTAACACTGTTATAAACAAATGAACAAATAAGACACACCATTAGTTATCAAAATTCAAATTTCAGTTATAAAAGGCAAATTTCTTTTCAGATTATGAACATAATATTCTATACAATGAGAAATTTTTTTATTACTACTGTACCAACAGAGAGGTATGTGTAATTAAACTAGAATATATGTTCTTCTCCATTAAAGTTACTAGTAGAAATTCCAGATCAGCCATTAGAAAATCAAAAGTAGCAATGTTAGACCCATTTCATAAGATAAGGATACATTCAATTGTATTGTTTCTGTTTCCCTGACAACCTGCCAGCATTCATGATCCAACCAAATTCCCAACAGTGTTGCAGAACAGGCTTTTAATAATACACAGGCCTTTCTTTCTTTTGGTGAGTTGATGTACTCTTAGTGAGAATGGAATCACCCATCAACAATCTGTTCATCAATTTTCCTTTCAATATCCCAACTGTGATTTAACCTTTGTTAACCAATTCTCAGATTATTTTCCACTGGATGCTACTTTAAGTAGCACATTTATAACTGCGAGATACAATTGATGTCCAAGGGCTCTGAATAACAGCCACTTAGAACATAATAGTTAGGCTCTCTTCCCCTACTCATATATCATTAATTTACTTTAAATAATGTATCTTGAGTATTATAACTGATAAGAGGAAACAAAATGATCTTTCCTGAGGTACTTTCAAACAGGTTTAAAACTGGTTTTAATATAATCATCCAAGTTATTTTAAGGCATTAATGCAACACATTTAAAACTACATAATAGAACACTAATCTCTCCCCTTTTTTAAGTCCCTGAAAAGCAGACAATATGATGCTCCTGTATACGTATAAATGACTAATTCTTTGAGTGATTTTTAATGTTTTCTTTTAACTTTTTATATTGTGAATCATTTGCCTTTCTATTGTCTACATTTTTCTAAAAGAGAAACCACTTGCTTTCCTCTGGTTCAGCATTTTGTATTAAAGAGTGTCTATCATACCAGCAATAGGCAAAGTGGTTCAGTTTACTAAAATATGTAGGCTGGGTGCTGTTAATCAATGGCACTTCATTGATTTTTTTTTCTTCTAGAGAACAAACTCACAAATAAAGCATTATATACAGAAATGGGGCACAGAGCAAACAAACATTACCTGAAAGAAAATATTGTACTATTGCTACATAATTTTCATTGGTTTGAAGCAATGACAATATAGTGAAGGAACAGTTAAATAGTTACATATATTTAAGAAAAACTTCCCTTTTTATATTCTATTTTTAAAATGTGTATCATTCCTTTAGTTAGGAAAAAATCTAATGATGTTTAAAAAATGTTATTATATCACTATACTGAAATGGTAACTCTAACCATTTTTCAATTGCTCTGTTGTCCTGGCCTTGGAAAAGTGCCTTTCCCCCTAGGCTTTGGATGAATGCCCCAATATGAATTAGTTATCTATCTACCTACTTACTTTTACCAAATAATGGTAAGAATGACAAATAACAGCAATCTGAAAGGTGCATAGAAATATATTTCTTTCACCACATGAAGCTCTAAAACTCTGGAGGCCTGTGAAGGCCCTTATAAAGATAGCCTCAACACTTCACTAAGATCACAGTGGGATGAATACCTCCTGGCCATGTCCTGTTAAACTAAAACGTACATGCCAACATAGCGAGAGTGTTCATCTAGAATCCTAAGTATTTCACATCATGTCCATGCTCCATCTGCATTTTTTAAAAAACCCAACCTACATTCCTAAATACATTTCAGAATCATCTTTTGTCTGCTTTTGCTTTCCTCCAGAAAATGATTTTAAAAGGGCCACTGCATCTCACGCTGGCTCTTTTCATCTATCTCTTCACACACCAGAAAAAGTGGTTGGTTCCTCTAAATTTTATTCCTCTAGGAGTAAAACCTACCACCTGAGATTCAATGTGTGGTTAACAATTAAAGGGAACAGGTGACTTATCTCTAGTATGTACACTAGTAGTATTAACCTCCTGTTTATTTCAGTTCAACAATGATTTACTGATAGCTTAGTTCATTCCAGGCACTAAGGTGGAATACCAGCCTGTGGAAGACATAAGAAATGTCCCTGCACTCCAGCAGTGTCCTATGTAATTATGAAGTTGTCAGTGAAGTTTGCTTTGACAGACAACAGATATTTACATTTTAATTGGCATCTTAGCTTTATATTTTTATTTTTATTATTTTAATGGTTCTAGGGATGGAAACCAAGGCTTCATGCATCCTAAGCAAGTACCTTCTCATCAAGCTATACCCTCAGACTGGTTTCTCATCTTAAGGAAGGTCAGTCTGTAAAGTAAGCACATTTGGAACAAGAAGACAAAGTTAGTCTCACAAATACTTTAAATCATCCATGAAATCCAGTACACAATCACTGGCTAATAATTTTGCCTTCCACATTGTGAGAACTGAGTATAAGGATCTCCTTCTTCCCAGAATGTCTTTATTTAAGATGGCACCAGCAGAGCTTCTTTTCCGGGTTGTTCCCCTGCTCAACCCTGCTAATGGCGCAAACCTTAGACCAATGACCGAGCTACACGGTGGCAGTTAACGCAGAGAACCAATAGCTTGCCGCCCCACCACTTACCAATAACCCACCCCTCAGGGAAATCCCCTACCGCCCCCTATGTAACCCTGGTGATTGTTCAATAAAATGGAACTTCTCCATTGGTGTGCCTTGCGTCTTGATGTCGATTTCTTTCACTGAGGAAAAAGATTAAAGGAAGAATCAAGAGCAAAATTTTGTGAAAATACCTGGAGAGGCAACATTTTCTATTCATAATTATTAAATTATTATGTAAATTGGGGAGACAGGGGAGCATAATTTTAAGAGCCCCTGCTTGCCTTCAACTTTATTCAGTCTTTGGTGTTAAATTCGATATTTATAAACTAAGCAAAGATTTGTTCATTAAGTTTAAAAACAACAAATTTAAGGCCTGGCACATAGTAGGTGTCATTAAATTTTGCTGTAATTGATATAAATTTCAGATCCACCACTTTGAAAAGGATATAAAAGAACCGGGACATTCATATCCTCCTACTCCTTTCAAATCAATGTCATTTTCTCTGGCCCTATTAATAGCCGCCCTGTTCAGGTTCTTGAACATTGGGTATGATGAGTCAAATCCTGTTTGACCACCCATTGGGAGATAGATTCTAAAATCAGCACCTTAAATTAAATGTGAACATGATGGAGCCCACGGAAGGTCAAATACTATTGGGATTAAGAGAAAGGGATTTGAGTTATACTGAGACTTCAGTGATGGCTTAAAAAAGTAGATTAAGCATATATAGTCTTAAAGGATGTGTAAGAAAAAAATGATATTCTAGATAGTTCTATGAAACATCACATGTGCAGAGAACCTATCTTCTAGCATCATTACAGTTTATGATTCATAGATATAATTAGGTAAAATTTGGATAATGAAGAGTTATCTATTTTTGCTATGGAGACTGGCCTTCATTCCATGTGAATTAGGCATTTAAAATATTTTGATAAGGTGAATGGCATAGCTGGCTTTTCATTTAAAATATATTTATTTCTCCTCACACTGTGAAGAATGGATGTATACAGGCAAGGGAATAAGTTAAGAGACTAGTTAGGAGGTTATAACCCTCGAGTTAGGGTAGCAGTGACAAGAAATGGAAAGGAAGGGCAGAATCCAGAACTATTTGGTGTTAATTTGGAACTTGACAGTTGAGGTCAATGAGGAATGTCAGAGAGTGATGGACAATGCCTGTGTCCAGCCAACCAGGCTTGACTGGCTGATTAAGGAATTCTTGTGAGAGGGAGACTACAGAAAATAAAAATGATGGATAAAGTTTCCTTGGGGGTACTGAGAAGATATGACCTCCAGTATATGGGATATATAATACTAAATAAATACCAAGGGAGAAGCTTAGGCAGGTGATCTAAATTTGAGCGTCTTTAAACTGTGAGTGATAATTAAAACCTGGTGAGTAACAAAATGACAAAGGGCATCCCAGAGAAAACAAGTGTTAAGAGTGGGCAGCTCATGTGTTGTCAGAAGATAGGCAAGAAGAGAAATAGAGGAGCTTGCAGGACACAGCCCAGGGTAGACAAAGCAGAGGCAAGGGCAGCATCAGGGCAGGAAAGCAGAGCAGGCTCAGGATTACCTGATACTTGCCAGCACAGTTTCAATGGAGCAGTAGACAGGCCAGACCACAATAGGTTGAGCATTGGATGTGAAGGAAGGAAGTAGGAGAGCTAATACAGACACTGTTACAAAAAACTTAGCAAAGGAAAGATTAAAGGGCAATGACTACACTCGGAGTTAGGGTTTGGTTTTGTTTCAACATGGTAAAGTTTAGCCATTTATAGAAAAGGAATTTAATTTTTTTTTTGCACTAACACTAATTGATCAGTAGTAGCTGTTTGAACACAAGCTCAAGAGCATCATAATGCCTTTAAAATTCAGTGGAGAAAAAAAGCAACAATTGATAATGAGCATCTGCTACAAGTGATAGAGGAGAATGGTGGCATGAATGGCCTCGATTTGCCATTTCTTGTGGGGTTATTCCAAATGTCATGTTATTAATAAATGAGATTCTAGCATTAGAAATACTAGTAAATGTTATAGCTTATTTATTAAAAAATGAAAGGACAATTGAAGAACAAGGCAATTTTCATCAAGAGTTACTGTACAAAAAAAGTCAACAAAGTCATTACAGAAAGAGATTTCCCTAACGTCTCAGTTGGTTATATTTGTGAAACAAAATTATGAATGCCAAGGCATTATTTTCCTAACTTTTTACAGTGTATTTTTTTTGATGTATGTATACACTGGGAAATAATTAAATCAAGCTAATTAATGTATCCATCATCTCACATAGTTCTTTGTGTGTGTGGTAAAAACATGTAAGGTCAATTCTTTAAGAAATTGTCAAGTTTACAATACATCATTATTAACTACAGTCACCATGATGCATAATCAATCTCCTGGACTTGCTCATTCTGCAAAGGTAAAATGTTGTACCCTTGAGCCAATTGGCAGTGTATCTGAAGGTCTGACCAAGGAAGCAGGAGTACTATTGCTCCTTTAGGATATTACTTTCTGGCAAAACTATGCTTATTTTATTTTCATTCATTGTTTCTTATCTAGACTTCGTTGTCAAGAAACAGGGAGGGAGAGTCTTTTTGATATTATGTCACTATTAACTATTGTCCTAGAGTTGTAACAAGAAGAGATTCTTTCTATCATAGATCTAAGACTCTATTACATGTTCTGGAATCCATGAGTTCAGCACTAAAAAAAAAAGTTATCTCCAATGTTTAATTTCAACAACAAAGAAACAGAGAGAAAAGGGGAATGCATTAATGAGTTATATAAAATAACCCTATTAAAAAACTGCCCTTGGATTGGTTAAAACCAAAAGTATCTCCATGTTCTCTAGATCTACTATCTACATAGTTATAAAACAGCTTATCCTAGTGAAGAATAATCATAAAACACATGGAAAAATTCATTTAGAAAATGTACTCTGTTGAAGTGGTGAAGTTTCAAATTTTCTTACTTATATTTTTCCATCTCTATTACTATTATCTGAAAATCAAGTGAAACAAACAATATTAAAGTCTGCTATATGTAAAATTGGTAAATACAAAAGAGTAAATGAGCATAAGTATATATGAAATGGATACAGATGTTCTTATATACATATGTCCTTGCATTAATTTAATAACTATCCAATTGTTAATTTTCCAATTTTTTCAGATTACATTCTGCAGTATGGGGGGACTCTTTTGACTTAACTTAGCAGTGGAATATGCCCATGTTCAGCAGGTATGTTGATCCATTTGTTATTTAGGCATTCTAATACATTACAATCCTCTCTTAAAGCTACTCAATAATGCTAAATATAAGTGACTGGATATATAAAATATTAAACCCAGCAACCTTTCTGAGGGCTCACCTGATTGGCACTTTTGTATTAGGCTATATATGCGGACATAACACACATATTAAATGATATGTTTATCACTTTCTACATCAGTGAAATAAAATCTACTGATTAAAACAAATGACATACCAAGACTAAAAATTAGTAAATTTGAAACCCTATTTCTTTCTTCATGTCCACATGATTTTGGGTATGCGCAATGAGTGCAGGGCCTAGTTTTTCCATTGACAAATGATCAGTCTTTCTTTTTCTCCCCAACTAATTGCATCCCCCAGTCCCACTTTTAATTTATAATCTAAATTATATTTAAACTGTTGTATAGTTCTTAAGGAGGTTATGCCTCTCTCTGTTGCATCCCGAAATGCTAATCTCAGATGTGTTTTCTGTACCAACTCTTCCCTTTCCTTACCCCATCTGGTAATCTATTTGTAAATGTAGCTTTCAAGCTCAAGAGGTCATACTTGTTAATTTTCTTCATAATATCTAACATCAGATTACTCAATAACTTCACTTTATATCCTGCAGCTTTTCAATTTCAAAAATGTAACATGAATATATAAGTATCTTTTTTGAGCAACACAGTACTTTAAAAAAATCTATCTGCATTTTAACATGGGTACAGAAAAATCAGTGTAATCTATCCTGCAATAATAAATTCCCTAAAATCTCATGGATTATTTCAACTAACACTGACATTTTTAAAATAATATAAGAAGGATATTAATTAGCATCAATGAATTAACATTTTTGGCCATATTTGTTGACATAAAAAAATCGAAAAGGTAGACTTTCTAAAAAAAATTTTAGGGCATAAAGTTGGAGGATTAAATATTCGAAAGATAGAAGGGGATCGCTAAAAGATAAGGGACAAAATGCCTTAAAATATAAGGGAAAATGTGCAGCACAAAAAGAAACTGGAGAAAATTATAAACTGAAGCAATATTAGGAAAAGGTGAGCCAGAAATATGAGAAAACGACAAAGCAAGGAATTTGAGTATCATTTGGAGTGGGGTGAATATGTATATATACACATAGGCAAACATATATATGCAGAGACACAGTTATTCATACACATGAACACATTACTGGAAATATTTACAACTTCAAGAGAGTTGGCTACACTGGTGTCCACATGTGCTGCCAGCAGGCAGAGTCAAGAAGAGCTGCAGTAAGTATCATAAATTAGACTTTTACTCTCCCTGGAAACTTGCCTGCCCACAAACCTCCCCTCTGCTCCCAGGAATTCATGCAAGGCACTCACACTCTGAAGCCTGTGGGAGGGCGAGGGAAAGAAAGGATGGGCAAATTAGCTATAATTGGATCTTATTAACTTAGTCATTATAATCATTAATCTGTTTCCAAGTAGGCTCATTTGTAGATATCTCATCTTTAGCTGACTGAATTTGGCTTTTCTAACCTTTACTTGTAATTAGAAGAGAATTTAAGAAGTTATCATTTATTTTCCTTTTATTTCATCTAAAAAACAAATAAATGGTCAAAAATGTCTAGACACAGTAGAATTGGAACTCAATTTTATATCCTCCTACTCAAATAATATAATCAACAAATGACTATATTTTATATCAGTTCAAGTAACTTCCAAAGATATCTCAAGCCCATATATATTAATAATGTAATTAAAGGCAATAAAATGGGGGATAGTCCTAAATAAATTGCTCAAATGAATTCGATATATATATATATGGGTGTGTGTGTGTGTGTGTGTGCGTATGTGTGTGTGTGTGTGTGGAGAGAGAGAGAGAGATTTATAAGCCTAAAAAAGTAAATATTTTAAAATATTATTTATTTTCTTTTTGAACTTTCATATGATTCAAAGATCTTCAAAAGTCTAGGGTTAAAAATATAAAATTTGATTTCTCTATAAGTCACTTTTAGAAGGAAAAATTCTGGTGATTGGAGAAGATAGTGTTTACAGTAATAATGAAATATTAAGAGATAAATGGGACGTGTAACACAGATATAAATGGCAATATAGGTCATCTTTAGCCTACAAGAGGAAAGATTTTTATCTTAGTTGCTTTTTAGCTTTATATTTTAAATAATGATTACCCTACCTTAATAACTTAGAATTGTATCTAGGATATAG
>JAJEJO010005406.1:418690-534652 GCA_020662805.1 Glaucomys volans | reverse complement strand
GTGCGCCACCACGCTCGGCTGTGCTACTTTTTAATCCTCCTTCACAGGGAGAAAAATTGTTCTTATATGAAAAGTTAAAAATATATGACAGGTTTATACATAAATGTGCTAGAAACGCATAGAAACATACAAACTAATAAAAATTTTAATGTATACATGTTTAGTCATGGTATAATGCTTCCCTCTATTAAAAATCCTAGAGTATATGAGTTAGATGAGTCCATAAAAGTGAACAATTACCCAAGTGTTCTTTAAATTAGTTTTACTTGTAGCAAGCAGGGTTCAGTTTTTGTGAGAATCAAAATTTAACAGTGATGGTTATATGGTTCCATGGCCTTGCTTCCCATTCACTTAAAAAAAGTTTCCAAACTACAATGATAGAATAATAGCTTAGAAAAATTATTTCAAGTTATTCAGTTATAACAAATAAATCTAGATATCTTGGATGTAGAGGTGTAGCTTAATGGTCAAGTGCTTGCCTAGCATGCACAATATTCTAACTTTGATCATGCACCAAAATAATAATAAATAGATGTTTTGATCATTTATTTGCTTCTAAGTTTCAGGGACTTTTTAATATATATTTCCTTCAATTTTATATGTTTTAATGAAGCAAATGGCTCAATCTATCAACACAATCTTTAAAAGAACTCAATTCACTGCCTCAGTTTCTTATTTAGTACCTGAGTATTCTAAGAAAGGTACCATAGAAATCCAGAACTATAAAACAAAACTAGACTTTCAGGTACATATTTCTTAACTTTTGTTTTTCTCTTTATATATTTCAGCATCAATTGCATTCAGCTTTATGCAATTTAGTTCAAATCTGTATTTTACCTTTTAAAATTGATTTTCTTTTTTATTGGTTACAGTAACAAAATTTTTCCTGCAATATGTATAAGTTGGGCAAGGAAACTCAAATATTGTTTTATCTATTATAGTCTAAAAATATGATGAAGGTACAAACACAAAAGTTAGAACACCAAGCAGGTTTGTCCCTGATCTCCACTTTTGAGTAACTATCATGGGAAGAAATAATGTAAAGGGGATGGGTCCAGTTAAAAAAAAAAAAAAAGAAAAAGAAAAGAAAAAATCTCAAACTTTGCTATCATAGTAATATGAAAAGGATGTTGATCAAAGATGGAACTAATCTGATAGCCATTAATTACGACAAGAAGAATACTACCTCTTTACCAATAAGACAATCGCCCACTTTCCACTGGCTTTTGGGATAAGCAGAGACAGCATAGGTACAGAGGTGCACACTTCAAATAATCTTGGTGAGAAAAGATGTCTCTGCTTTCCTCTGCTTCTCTGTTAGAACATTATCAAGAGGGAAAGATAGAGCACTCAAAGTAATGGTACTATATTAGACTGAAGTGTGAATAAGAAAGAGGATGCCTACCTTCTGTAACATCTAGATAGTCAAGTTTACTATCCACTAATGAGAATAACCACTAATCAATTGCATGGGAATGGCTTCCACTGAACACTGTTTTTCATCAGTATGAGTTTCTAGATATGTTTTTCATGTCAAAATAAATCTGATTATAATGGAAAAGAGTGCTTTTTCCTTTGAGGTAGGGAGGGGGGAGTTGATCTTTTAATGTGATCACGGCCAATAATGTGCTAAAGTTTCAGAAAATATTGATGCACTAATTTATATCAATGCAGATGATAAAATAACTAAATTTACATAACTGAGATGCACATTTCTCCCTATATAGACATCCTCAATTGAAATTGATCTCTAATCTTTAGCCTCTCTAGGTGATACATGATATTTAAAAAAGCTTTTACTAAGATATTTCTTTTTTCTACAAATGATTGATATTAGAAACAACTGGCCAAGAAGAGTTTATTACTTTAGAAAATTGACTCGTGTTTAGAACAAAAATGCTTTTTTGAAAGCCTGATTTAATTTATATTAAATATAAGATCAAATTCCCTTAAAACAAGAAAATTTCAAGGATTTCTAATTCAAATGCCAAAAAAATTAATATTTTTTACACCCTCACTATGAGAGAGGTAAGAAATTATGGTATAAAATAATAAATTGAGGCAATATTTTAAATTAGTATATTTGAATATTCATTTGAAGTATGAATATTAAGAAATATAAGAACACTAAGAATATTATAATATTCTTATAATAATAATATTTTTCTATTAATAATAATATTATAAGAATATTGAAAAAAACCCTCATCATTATTCCATTATATTGTATGGAAACTGTACCTACAGCAGGCCTGGAATTGGTATGTTTTGAATTGCATGAGGTAAAAGACTTTTGAAGGTCTGGGAGTGCCCCTGAAGTCTAACATTGGGCATTCACAGTAGTAAAGATCTGGATTCATATACTGGCTCCATCACATACCTTAGGCAGTCAGGTAGGTTTACCACAGGGCAAAATCCACAGAGTTGAACTAATTATTGGATTTTTTAAAATTTGCAGAGTAGAAATAATATAGGGATTATAAGAGAAAACCTGTGTAAAATATGTGAGCTTGTGCCTGGAACAAAATCGACACTCAACAAGTTGTGCCTATGTTAATGTTGGTCGTTTCTCATTATTATTGAGGTGGTTAGCTTGTGCATATAGAAGAAGCCTATGGTTCAGGGAAGTAGGCTCAGAGAAAATGAAATTACTGGAGGGAAAAAAAGCTCAACAAAGAAATTTTATTTAAAAGCCTAGTTAAAAATACTGAATTCATATTTTTCAAAACTGATCAGCGTTGTGGACAATGGCATGGATCCTTATAGCGGTTCAATCTATTTTCAGCAAAAACTGATCACTGCTTTTGGGGAAAGTATATACTAAACTTCCAAGTTAATCAAAATACATCAAGCGTTGCATATAAATGCATTAGGAAAAAAAAGGAAATTTAGATTATTATATTTATGATTAACAAGTTTTTGACAGTATATTCACCTGAGGCTTTAAGGAATTTCTTCTAGAGTTTCTAGCTTGAAAATTTAAAAACAAAACCTGACTATGGTTTTTTAGCCTTTTGTTAGTAAAAGTCTATTTGGTGTTATGGTTTGAATCTGACTGTCCCCCAAAGGCCCATAGGTTAAAGTTATGGACCCCAACACCACGTTGGTGGTGGAAGCTTGAAAAGCTGGGACCTAGTGGGAAGTGGAGGCACCGCTGAGGGCATTCCTTTCAAGGATGTTATGAGAGCCCCCAAGCACTTCCTTTCTCTGTCTCTCACTCCCCCTTATTGGCCATGAGTTCAATAATTTTGTTCATATATTCCTGCCACTGCCATCACCACCAGAAACCTAAAAGCAGTGGTCTGCCTGATTATGTACTAAAACCTCCAAAATTATGAGTCAAAATACAACTTTTATTTTTTATAGGCATATTTATCTCGTATATTTATAACAATAACAGAAAGCCAATATTTCGTTTCCTTTATACATATCACTTTTGCCAAGAGAGGTCTGATATTAGCAGTTCTTACTGTCTATTAAATAGAAGTAATATTCCCTACATCTGCTGCCTTATAAAGTTTAAGTAGTATAACAAATGAACAAAATCTAAATACTTTTCATGCAGATTATTTTTTAAATTTGTATCTTGTTCTATAAATTGGTTCCTGAATCCCTTAACTAGATGGAAAGACAAAACTCCTAGATTTTTAAGTAGATGTGAGGGGAAATTGAAAGGCAGTGTGGACTAAAGGAACTTCAGCAATGCAGCCTGCACACTGAGGGAGAAGGGCCCCAGAGTGTATTTCAGGAGATAAATTCAGTAATCATACCAATGAACAGTGCTGGTCATTACAGACTGTGGAACACTCCAAGTTTTCTTAGGGAGATAATTAACTACTTCCAAATATGTAAGTACTTTCTCAAAAGAAGAGAACAAAACTACTGTAACAGCTCACAAATACACTGACTCTTATATGAGAGGCATAGAGTAAAACTAACTGAACTTCTGTGAACTGACGTACATACGTTTCAAAGGAGATGTTATCATTACTAATGGCCCAGTCACAGTTACTGGTTTTATGGCTAACCAGAGACCTGGGTAGTTATGCTAAACTTACAGAACAGCTTTGCAGCACCTCATGGTGTTTTTATTCTCAGCTGAACTATTTAAAATGTGCTTCTTTTAATGAACTATGAAATGATCCAATAAAATACTCTCAAGCATGAGGCATGGGTTTGTGACTTCATGGAGATGGGATTTAAGAAGCCAGGACCTAATTTGAAAACTTAAATGAATGAAGAATTAAAACTCTAAGAACTATCAGAAATATGGATGAATGTAATTTGGCAGAAGGAAACAGGAGTTTATTACATCTCTTTTTAGGAGCATAGAAACCTTTTTCAAGATTTTTGCCAGCCCTGGTTAATGGTCCCACCTCTAAAACATTCACTGACAAAAGAATGTGATTAACCATAGCTGACTTTATCAGAATTTACACCCAGGGAAGGGCAAGCATCTTTTCCTTGAAATATGGAAACCTGAATATAATATGCTTTCCACAGGTAGAGAAAAGAGTCCAAAGACAAGCAACATCTGCCCCTTACACCATGCTAGTAATAATCTGAATGATAATTTTCTAAAAGACAATTTGGTAATATGAATCCAAGTCCTTCAAATTACATAAACTTTTGAAATAGTAAACAACTTCAAAAGGCTTTATGATTATAAATAATGAGCTAAAATGTGGAATAGTATACACACAAGACCTCTCATTTCAGGAATCTTAATATAAATAGAAGAAAAACATCTATTAGGGGATACGTTAAACAAATAATGGAATAATAATATAGAGCCTTTCAAATAATAACTTGCAGGAATATTGAGGATGGCTTCTTAAACAATCATATTAAAACTTCTTCTTTAGGTAAATGTATGCATGAAAACAATAGTTTAAGATGTTTGATATCAAAATGTTAACAGAGGTAATTGTTACTTTCTTATTTACACATCTTTATTTTCAAGAGGATTTTAATAAATATATGTTTTTAATTAGGTAAAAGAAAAGACATCCTATGTCTAAGAAGGAAGGAAGTATGGAAGAAACAGGAAAAAACACTTCTTCTGAATTTTATTTATTATTTTTAATTTTTACAGATTGCATTTTGATTTATTGTACACAAATGGGGTACAACTTTTTATTTCTATGGTTGTGCATGATGTAGATTCATACCATTCATGTAATCATGCATGTACATAGGATAGTGATGTCTGTCTCATTTCACCATTTTTCATACCCCTGCACTTCTGAATTTTAAAGACAATACATATATACATTTTAAAAGAGCCAAATATACTGGGAACATCAATGTATTTGAAATAATGTCCAACTGTTCAATATTAGATGTCTTTTTGGGAAAACTTGTACAAATTTATATAAGGAAAAAAATCAGTAATTGGTAAAATTGCCCTGTAGAAATATGGATTTTGACCAATCAAGATGGTCAGAATATAATGAGTCAAAGAACAAGTCACAATATTATACACATACTATATTGCCATTAAAAAAATAAAAGTGGCGAGAAGTGGTGGGCATGCCTGTAATCCCTGACACTCAGGAGGCTGAGGCAGGAGGATCACAAGTTTGAGTCTGGCATCAGCAAATGAGCAAAGCCCTAGAAACTTGGTAAGGCCCTGTCTCAAAATAAAAATAAATAAAAAGCTGGGGATGTAGCCTAGTAGTAAAGCTCCCCTGGGTTCAATCTCTAGGACAAAACGAATGAACAAAAAACAACAAAAACTAGTACAAGTATGTCTGTGGGTAGACATTCTCTGTAAGCAGTAAGATACCTATGGGATCTGTTTTACTGTTTAAATTTATTCTTCTCTCAATTGTGTACAATAGCTATTCACTTTTAAGTTTTCTTCTCTTCACTGGAAAAAAAAACTTGCTGAAAGAAACAATGGGGTATTTTCTTTAAAGGAAGAAGCAACAATTAAAAGGAAAGACATTCAAATTAGTTTTGAATTGACACAAAAGAAAATTGTAAATATTCAGTTAATATGGTTAAATTATTTGATTAAACCATGCACCAGAAAAAGAATGTAGCAAACAACACACGAAATATGTTCAGCATCATTAGTCATTAAATAAGTATGAATTTAACCATAAAAAGACAACATTACAGACATACCTAGATTGCTAAAATTAAGAAGACTGATCATATCAAGTGTTGGACTAGAGGCAAGGTAAATGAAACACTCTTATATTATTGCTGAGAATGTAAAAAGCTACAACTGTTGGGTAAAAGAGTGTAGCAGTTGCTTAAAAAGTAAAGCATATTTCTATCATTTGACCCAGTCTTCGACTCCTAGGTATTCACTCAAGAGAAAGGAAAGCAACATGCTGAGTTTCATACAACTATCTATAATAGATTATTGATTTTATAAAAATAAAACCCCAAACTGAAAATAACCCAAATGTCTAACTAGTAAAAGGAGAGAAAGATTATGGAATAGTATTCAGCAATAAAAAGGAACTGTTAAATGTGTAATAAGAATGGCTCTCAAAATCATGCTGAGTGAAAGAAGCCAGATCCCACCACAAAATGAGTGCATACTATATAATTCCATTCATGTAAAATTCTAGAAACTGGAAGCTAGCTGATATCCAGTGGTAGAAAGCAAGTCATTCTCTTCCCTTGAGGAAAGGAGAGATGAGAGGATAGAAAAACAAAGAGGCACAAAGAAACTCTGGGGGATGCCCATGTTCCTTATCTTGACTGCAGGGTTGGTTTCATGCTGTACATTTATTGTGTAAACCTATCAAATGGTATATTTTAATTACACATGTTTTATTTCATGTCAATTATGCTGCAATGAACACAAAAAATCATGTTTCTATGAATGGCAAAAAAAAAAAAAAACAGGTGAAGAAGCTAAAGAGGTAAGTGAAATTTTTTAAACTGTCTTAGAACCTGTCACAGGTTTAAATCCTGTCCTGTGTATCATGGGAAGCCAAGTGAGTCTAATAAACCGGGGAGCACTACGGAATATACCTGGAAGCAAAAACTGTGGATTATGAACTCAGATGCCAAGAGTCTGATGACAGGGAACATTCTAATCAGAGAAATGCTATGGATCTTTGAATTTTGTTTAGGATTAAGGAAGGACAATTTTGGAAAGAGACGCGAAACCCAGATGTCATGAAATATTCCTGTAATTTCAGTGATTTAGGAGAAAAAGTCAGGAGGATCATAAGTTAGAGGCCAGCCTCAGCATCATAGTGAGACCCTGTCTCAAATAAATAAATTAAAAATTAAAAATTACTAAATTACTTCTAAAAGGGCTAAGGACGTATCTTAGAGGTAGAACGTTCCTGGGTTCAATCCCAGTATTTTAATTAATTAAATTAAATTTTAAAATGCATTGAAGATTGAAGGAGACTGATTTGAGATATAACCATAAAATATAAAGTCATTTTATAAAAAATGGGTGAATTTTTAAATGTGAAGGCATCTGCAGAAGGTTGGACAAAAGATAAATCAAGTTTAGGATCCTAAATACAGAGTGATATCATTAAGCCTAAAATGTAAAAGAAGAATTCTACAAGAAAAAGTTTAGGGAAGAAAACAGTGTTATTGAGTTTTGGACATGTTGACCATGAGATAAATAACTGATATTCAGATGGAGACTGACAGTCAGCTGAAAACACAAGTCTAGAGCTAGAAACTAGCAGTTGGGCCAGGAGATGCAGAATAGAAAGTGAACACATCAGAATGAACGGATGATTCTATCGCCCAGGCTGAGTTAAGATGGAAACGAAAGTGACTTCATTTGAGCCTCTAGAAAACATCAAGGGTGGGGGGTAGGATGCAGGTGGAGGAAAATAATTCACCCAACACTAAGGAAGAAAACTCAAGAGAGAGAAGAGCCAAAGAAGGAAGAGATTAGTAACAATGGCCAGGAGAAGCTAAGTGGTCGTGAAACAAAGTCAAAATAGTTGATGGAGTCAGCAAATATGAGATATTAAAAACTTCAGGGACAGAGGTTGACATAGACCCTCGTAAACTGAATCTGGTCAAAAAAAATTTAAACTATAAATTACAGTTAAGGAACAAAGTAGAGATGATCATTAGGGACTACTCCTTTAAAATGTATCAGTAGCAGGATCCATAAAAATTATAAGATGGTAAAGGAAAAAGGATAATATATGTCATCCAGAAAATTAAAAAAAAATCTGAGAGATAGAAAGTAGAAAAAATATTGCGATCCCATCTGTTCTTAAAAAATTTTCTAAGAACAGTTAGAACCCTAAGATGATAAATGTTATCACTATAACAATAACTGTACTAGCTAGCTTTACTAAGCAATTTTTTATGTTCCAGTCACCAATCTAACAGTGCACATGACATGCACATGCACAACTTGATCTTTAAAAATCTCACACTGTCTGCACACGGTTATTATTCCTACGTTGCAGGTGAGGGTACTGAGGTAAACAAAAGTCCAATACTTACATGTGATGAGTAAGTGATGGAGAGAGTTCCTACCCAAGCCATACACTTACCTATGACTCTGAGGTACTACTATGACTGTAAAGGAATTTAGGATCCGATACACAACTTTGTCAGTGATTTGTCCCTGGAATTCTCTTTTAAATTTGCAGTGAAGACATTAGAAAAATTATTAAATTACTTAGAATATTAAACTATCCACAAAAAAATCATGTAAAAATTCACTAAGGCCAGAGCTATGAACTGCTGGCAAGATGATTTTGCAGCTCTTATCACATAATTCCCTTTTACTTTAACTGGACATCAGTATCAGAAGTAGGGTAGACCCGTGTCAGTTAAAACATGCCCAGGGGCCACTTTGATGTGTGTTCATGGGAGAGTAAGGTCATATTACAAAGTCCCTTTGATTCCCTAAATTCTCAGACAGCAACATTTCAATTAGAAACTGCAG
This sequence comes from Glaucomys volans, assembly GCA_020662805.1. NCBI lineage: Eukaryota > Metazoa > Chordata > Mammalia > Rodentia > Sciuridae > Glaucomys > Glaucomys volans. Next base: position 525,747 of record JAJEJO010005406.1, on the reverse strand, counting down.
TGGGTCTACCCCAATTCAGAGGGAAATGTCTCTCATTAAAGAAATTGTTCTTCCTTCAGACTTTAAGATAGCATATTTTGTAGTGTGGGTCCCATAAGAGGCTAAATCAAAACTTGGCATAGTCATTTCAAAGCAAGATCATGGTCTTTTAATTCCTATATTGTCCCTCTGTTGCACAGAGGAAGCAGAATAAGGGGATGCTGTAACTTGGATGATGACAGAATTGTTTTGAAGAGATTTCTGCATAGTCAGGCAATAGCAAAGATGTTACTTTTGATATAGAATTACCTTACTTTGCATATAACTATAAAATCAACTTAATTTCTGAGCTGATTGTATAACCTCCAGACTAATCTGTAACAATTCTGCATGCTCTTATGGAAAAAAAATTACTTCACAATAGACATGTAAGACCGTTCTTAGCACCATTAGACTACAAGGAATTACTGAGGATCCAAAAAAGTTTAAAGTTCAATTTATTGATAATCACCATATCATAAATTAGGAAATTTTAAATATGTATGTTTATTTTTAAATAACAATAAGCCCATTAGATATTAATATACAGATAGAAAAATAACAATTTTCCCAAATTGAAAAACGTGAGACAAGTATCATTTTACATTGTATGAAATTTTAAATAACAGACTTTAAAAATAAACTTTAGCTCTGTTGAAGAACAGTTGGCCCTTCACACATAAAAGTCCCCTATCATGGGTTCACCCAACCACAAAATGAAAATATTTTTAAAAGGTCTCTGTGCCGAACATGTACAGAATTTTTTCTTGTCATTATTCCCTAAACAATTATTTGCATTGTATAGACATTATATTGAATATTATAAGTAATCTAGTGTTATGGTTTAGATATTAGGTGTCCCCCAAAAGCTCCTGGGTGAGACAATGTAAGAAAGTCTGGAGGGGAATATTGTTATATTGTGTATTATATGCATGAATGAATACGTAAAAACAAATCCCATCAGTATGTACAACTATAACTTACCAATAAAAAATATGGGGAAAAAAAGTTTTGGGGTGAAATGATTGGGTTACAAGAGTCTTAATCTAATCAATGCATTAATCCTGATAAGGATTAACTGGCTGGTAAATGTGGGTAGGTAGGGTGTGGCTGGAGGAAGACTGTAATTGAGATTTGCCTTTGGTGTATAACTTCTGTCTGCGGAGACAGGAAAACCTCTCTATGCTTCCTGGTATCATATTCCCAGCTGCTTTCCTCTGCCACACCCTTATAAGATTATTTTCTGCCTCACCTCCACCCAAAGCAACCAAATAAGGCATTCATGGACTGAGAACTCTGAGTCTGTGAGCCCCAAAGTAAAATTTTGCTTCTCTAATTATTCTTGTCAGTCTTTTGGTCACAGCAGTGAAAAAGCTGACTAAATCATCTAGGGACTATTTGAAATATAAAGGAAGGTGTGCACAGTGGTGCCATTTTATACATGGGACTTGATCATCTATGGATCCTTGTTTCCACAGGGAGTCCTAGAACGAATCCCCTGCAACCACTTACAGATGACTACATATGTAGTAAATCTAGTTTTACACAATTATGCAGCTGGAAAAATTAGTATTTAACAGATTTTAATATATCTACATATCTTGATACTACACCAAAGTTGAAAATGGTATTTTCTTTAACTTACATTGAAATGAAGGATCTGGAACTTATACCAGAAAAATTTTCATATTACTCAACATTAAAATTAACTGATGTATCTTGAGCTTTGGCTATTTTGCTTTTGAATGAGTTCATCACATCCTGCATTGGTAATTTTAAAATAATGATTTGTTGATTAATGCAGATATTCCAAATGTTGGCCTGCTTCACTAAACAATATTCAAAAGTCACATTCATTAATACTGTCATCAATTACATCAGAGAACCTCTTTAAGTATTGGGAAGCTATAAAACTCACAATAGCAGATGTGAGTTTTCGGAAACAAAGAATAAAACTTCAAATTTCATCATTGACATCAAATATCATTAGTTATCTTCATTGAAATGGTAGACCCAGTTTGTTCAATTCAAGAAAATTTCTAACAACATTCAAGCCTAAATAGTCACAGTTTGTCTGGAAATTGTTTTTTCAAGTAAAAATGATATTATGTGAAAAAAAATCGTCTGATCCAGGTCACAACTCAAATGCATGAGCCCTTTTCTTTAAGACAACCTTCAGTGCAAGCAAAAGTGCTATAGGAACACTTCCCACTTCTGTCACACAGAAAAGCAAAACGGATCCCTTCTCAAGGGTTAGAATGTAACCACATTAATAATTTTTACTGACTCATCAAGAACTTTAAGGGAAACTTTCTGGTTTTGTTTATTTTATTTTATTTTGTTTTGTTTTGTTTGTTTTTTGCTTTCCTCACACTGTAAGCTCACGGTGCCACTGACTAAATTGATGCTAAAGTGACTGTCCCATCATTACTTTTTTTTTTCTTGCACCCTCAGTGCAAATGTCAACAAGGTGAATAAGATAAATAATGTCTCTGTATTAGGAAAATAGTGTTGACCTTCTCACCTCTCTGAAAGGTCCACAAATCATACTTTGAGAACTACCATTAGACAGTAATGTCAAGCAAGTGAGTATACAGTTATGTAGTACTAGAAATAATATGATTCTGACCTTGAAACTTTGTATCCTGACAAGGGACATGAAAGGCACAACCTCTATCACCTTTAAATCATATGCATCTGTTTATTAAGACATATTAACCATTGTTAACAGAGTAAAACATTTATGGTCAAAGGTTCCGTATGTGTTAGTACACGCACCTGTGGGTAAAAGACACTTTCTAAAAACCACTGGGAAAAGTTGCTAAAGCCTAGTTGGTACCAAGTGCTGCTAAGATCCATTCAAAATATTCCTATTATTTCTTCTATAAAGAACAAAACAATTAAGTTTAGAATTAGACAAGTCTGCTTTAAAGTGACTAAATTCAACAAGAAGATGGTTTTTTGTCTTCAACTATATGAAGGCAAGCATGCAAGTATACACAGTGCAAGTCAGAAGTACCCACCTCCCCATGACCAGTCTGCAGGTCTGGAGGCTGAGGGAAAGGGAGAGGGACAGGACATGGTAGTGGCAAGAGCAGATGGTCCCCTTAAACTTCCACTTCCCATTATCCCCCTGCATTTTTGAAGGGAATACTAAGAAATTGGTAGGGCAAGGAGTGAAGCAGACAACTCAAGACTCAGAATCTTCTTTAGAATTCAAATATCAGCTTTGATGACTGTAAGTTTACAAAACACAGTTTACAAAACACAAGCTTCTGATATCAATTGAAAATATGAGAAAGCGACATAGTTAAGTATTGGCAGTCTTCCTCTTCAGAGAGAAGAGTGAAAGACACACACACACAGAGGTGAGGGGAAGAGCCAGACACAGATATAAATGCACAAAAAGGGACAGACAGGGAAGGCACAGAGAAAAGAGGGAAACAAAGAGGGAAAAAGAGAGAACTCAATGAAAATTCAATACGAGGAACAAGTTCTTTAAATCAATCCAAGGGAAAGAACAAAGGTCTCTATTTGAGGATTACAGCATTCCATGTAAGTTTGTGAAAATCAATACTAATTTGCATATCCAATAGAGTCCAGGCATCTCCTTCATTTCTAATTTTAATATAAGATTTACTATCCTATACAGAAACATAGAAAACCATCTTAAGCTACATTCCTGCATCTCCAGCGAAATTTATTGTCTTGACTCCAAGAACAGCCACACTCATTGGCAATGCAAATTATCCCCATTTATTAGCAGTTACATATATTGGGTTCTGACCTCAAAGGGTTTGATAAAGGAACAACTATCTATTGTCCACTTGGCCTGCACTAATAAGTTTAGCTGATAGGGCTGGTCCAGTGTCAGTTAATGTGTCGTCTGTTGCCAAGATGGCTATTTATCAGGGTCATTTCTCAGGATGGCAAACATGAGCTCTAGAGCTTGACCCACTTTCTAGTTATTGAATGTCACTTTTAGAAGCAAAGGAGATCAGCATGAGTTTTCTTAAACTTGCATCCAAGCACACATGCTGCCACAGTCCCTGCTAGTTCTGCGAGTTCTTTACCAAGTTAAAGCTGGTCTTCTCTGAGGCCTCATAAAGGGATTTGTTATGATGCTTGGGAGCTGCTTCCCACATGCCATTTCCTCTCCTACCTCAGATCAACCTCTTTAAGGGAATAAATGATGCCTTTCACATTCACCCACTTACTGAATTAATGATCCTTAAGTATTCTACCTAGAGCTGCACATGACATACAGCTCTATTCTTACAAAACCATGACCCACAATTATTGGATTCCCTTTGGAAAAAAATGTTTACATTTTGTTTGGTTTGTTAAACAGTTCTACCTTCAGTTGTTTTGGGAGGAAAAAAGAAACTGGCTGTCACTTGTAAACACAGTCTTGCCTGCAGGCAGTGGGAATTCAGAGTAAAAGAAAGACAGAACACCTGAGATGAAAGATCACATTCCCTTTTTGACACCACTGAAAGCATCTGACCAAAGCAGAGCTATTGGAGAACTCAAGTTTAAACAAACAACAAAACCCAGTATTCTTTATTCTGGCCATGCACTCTGCCCTGGACTGACTCACAGGTCATTGCCATGTCAGTGTGGCCAGCAGGAGATGGTGGAAAGGGGCTTTACACAGACATGGCACTATGCTGTTGCCTACTTGTTCTTTGCAGAATCATCAGCTGCACAACTCACTTTTTATCTTTTATCCCCTTGCTCATTTCTTTGCCTTTTTACCTTTAATCCCAAACTCAAAGCCCCACAGAGCCATGAGGATGAGAAGCTGGCAGGGTAGGGAAAAGTTCAGTGGAAGGGAGACATTCCAAAACAGGATGAATGAACTAAGGACTCCAAATCTCCTTATCAAAGTATTCACCATATTAACATTATCAAGTCTCTAAGGGATACACACACACCCATTGGTGAAATAAGTGATGTTTAATGTTATTAGTTGCAATGAGCTGGATCATTTCCAAAGTATTACATTACTCCAGGGTTGAGGTCCAGATCATACTGTTCCTATCTCCCTCTATTTCACCAATGACTTTGTCACCTGATGCATCCAGAAATATTATTATTCCTGCTTTAAGAAGATGATTGCATCTGTCTTGGAGAAAACCATCAACAAAAGACTCTAACCTATAGGCAGTGAGGACAGCTGTCCTTGAACTATGAGGAAAGTCTGCATGAAAATTTTTAACTTTTGTGATGGTTTGACAACAGATATCTGTACTTCAGTAGAATCTAATATGAGTGCTATTTTCAATATAAATACTCACTGGTAGCAACACTAAGGTTATGGAAGTGGGGGCAGACCTTACTTCATTGTAACCTACAGAGGCTAAGAAACCTAAAATGACTTGCTTCAACAGCTCAAACCACTCTTCCGATAATAGATTGGTTTTTTTACCCCTTTGGGAAGACCAGTGCTCTTCTCCTCTTATTCTGTTTCACTTAGATGACCATGATCCCCTCATGTTATGAAGGCTGGGCAGCACACAACCACTGGAGAACTACATCGTAACAGGTCCCATCAGAGTCAACTCCAGGATTTTTGCTAGAACAATTAGAAAATGGCATGAATTTCATGATTGCTTGCTCTATTTCTATGAGGTCCATCATTGGGATTTTAATTGGAATTGCATTGAATTTGTATAGCATTTTTGGAAGTATGGCCATTTTGACAATATTAATTCTGCCTATCCAAGAAGATGGAAGATCTTTCCATCTTCTCAGATGCTCTTTAACTTCTTTCTTTAGTGTTCTGTAGTTCTCAGTGTAGAGGTCTTTCACATCTTTTGTTAGATTGATTCCCAAGTATTTTATTTTTTTTGAGGTTAATGTGAATGGGGTAGTTTTCCTAATTTCTCTCTCAGAGGATGCATCACTTACGAATAAAAATGCATTAGATTTATGAGCATTAATTTTATATCCTGCTACTTTGCTGAATTCATTAATGAGTTCCAGAAGTTTTCTGGTGGAATTCTTAGGATCTTCTAAATAGAGAATCATGTCATCAGCAAATAGGGATAGTTTGATCTCTTCTTTTCCTATTCGTATTCCTCTAATTTCTTTGGTCTGTCTAATTGCTCTGGCTAGAGTTTCAAGAACAATGTTGAATAGTAGTGGCGAAAGAGGGCATCCCTGCCTTGTTCCAGTTCTCAGGGGGAATGCTTTCAATTTTTCTCCATTTAGAATGATGTTAGCTGTGGGCTTGGCATAAATGGCCTTTACAATGTTAAGGAATGTCCCCACTATCCCTATTTTTTCTAGTGTTTTGAGCATGAAGGGGTGCTGTATTTTATCAAATGCTTTCTCTGCGTCTATTGAAATAATCATGTGGTTCTTGTTAAGTCTGTTGATGTGGTGAATTACATTGATTGATTTCCGGATGTTGAACCAACCTTGCATCCCTGGGATGAAACCCACTTGATCATGGTGCACTATCTTTTTAATATGCTTTTGTATGCGATTCGCTAAAATTTTGTTAAGAATTTTTGCATCTATGTTCATTAGAGATATGGGTCTGAAATTTTCTTTCCTTGATGTGTCCTTCTCTGGTTTTGGTATCAGGGTGATATTAGCTTCACAGAATGAGTTTGGAAGGGTTCCCTCCTCCTCTATTTCATGAAATACTTTGAGGAGTATTGGAATGAGCTCTTCTTTGAAGGTCTTGTAGAACTCGGCTGTGAATCCATCTGGTCCCGGACTTTGCTTTGTTGGTAGGCTTTTGATGACTTCCTCTATTTTATTGCTTGAAATTGATCTATTTAAGTTGTGTATGTCCTCCAGATTCAGTTTGGGTGGCTCATATGCCTCTAGGAACCTGTTGATGTCTAATTCATATGGAGGAATAAGAGACCCAGAATTGCTAAAGCAATCCTTAGCAAGAAGAGCGAAGCAGGGGGTTTCACAATACCAGACCTCCAACTATACTACAGAGCAATAGTGACAAAAACAGCATGGTATTGGTACCAAAATAGACAGGTAGATCAATGGTACAGAATAGAGGACACAGAGACAAACCCAAATAAGTACAGGTATCTCATACTTGACAAAGGAGGCAAAAATATGCAATGGAGAAAAGACAGCCTCTTCAACAAATGGTGCTGGGAAAACTGGAAATCCATATGCAACAAAATGAAACTAAACCCATATCTCTCAGCCTGTACAAAACTCAACTCAAAGTGGATCAAGGACCTAGAAATCAGACCAGAGACTCTGCACCTAATAGAAGAGAAAATAAGTCCAAATCTTCATCATGTTGGCCTAGGACCAGATTTCCTTAACATGACTCCCAAAGCGCAAGAAATAAAAGCACGAATCAATGATTGGGATAGAGTGAAACTAAAAAGCTTCTTCTCAGCAAAGGAAACAATCAGCAATGTGAAGAGAGAGCCTTCAGAGTGGGAGAAAATCTTTGCCACACACACTTCGGACAGAGCACTAATCTCCAGAATCTACCAAGTACTCAAAAATCTTTACACCACGAACACCAATAACCCAATCAATAAATGGGCCAAGGAAATGAACAGACACTTTACAGAGGAAGATCTACAAGCAATCAACAGATTTATGAAAAAATGTTCAACATCCCTCGTTATAAGAGAAATGCAAATCAAAACCACCTTAAGATTTCATCTTACCCCAATTAGAATGTCTTTTATCAAGAACACAGGCAACAACAGGTGTTGGCGAGGATGTGGGGAAAAGGGTACACTCATACATTGCTGGTGGGAGTGCAAGTTGGTGCAGCCACTCTGGAAAGCAGTGTGGAGATTCCTTAGAAAACTTGGAATGGATCCACCATTTGACCCTGCTATCCCACTCCTTGGCTTATACCCAAAGGACTTAAAATCAGATTGCTTCAGTGATGCAGCCACATCAATGTTCATAGCTGCTCAATTCACAATAGCTAGATTATGGAATCAACCTAGATGCCCTTCAGTAGATGAATGGATAAAGAAACTGTGGTATATATACACAATGGAATATTACTCAGCCATAAAGAAGAATAAAATTATGGTATTTGTAGGTAAATGGATGATGTTGGAAACTCTTATGCTAAGTGAGATCAGCCAATCCCAAAAATCCAAAAGCCGAATGGTCTCTCTGATAAATGAATGATGATGCATAATGTGGGGGGGAAAGATGGCAAGAATGGAGGAAAGATAGCTAGCATAGAGGGAAGGGAGGGGTGGGTGTGGGTGGGGGGTAAAATTAATAACAGAGTGTGTGACAGATACCATTGCCCTGTGTACATGCATGAACGCACAGATGGTGTGACTCTACTTTGTGTACAACCAGTGAAACAATAGCTGTACTCCATTTGTGTTCAATGAATCAATAAGTAAAATAAAATAAAAAAAAAGAAAATGGCATGATATCTGCAAGCACTGAGGACATAACTCTCCTGGGTCATAGAAGAGAAGTCAAGAAAAAAGAGAAACAGAAAGTGTGATATCTAATGTTCTCATGTAGCCATTTTGAGTCAATATGACCCAATACCAATGATTCTCTTAACCATTTATGTCATATGAGTTATAAAACCTAGATATGAGCTGTGTTTCTATTACTGAAGATGCAGAGTACTAACTAGTGCATCACCTCCTCACCCTCCCCTCTGAGGCTTATAAAACAGCCCTTTCCAGGTACAATATAAACTGGAGTCATAGAAAAACTTTATCTCCTACAAATGCTGAAAAAGCCGTGAGTGTTGAAACCTTGCTCACAATATTGCTCTTCCCTGCAAAATGGCTATGCAAATTCTACTGGTTCTAAAGAAAGACACTCCAAAAAGTGCATGCTCCCTCTTTTTTTTTAATACACAATTCATTTTTATTGTTTTTATTTTATTGGTTCTTCTTAGTTCATGACAGTAGAATCCATTTTGATAAAATTATATAAGCATGGAATATATCTTATTCTGATTAGGATCCAATACCTCTCCTTCCCTTTCCCTCTCCCCACCCCCTGCTTCCTTCCCTCTATCGATCTTTCTGCCATTTGCCCATAATTATTTCTTAAAATCTCCTCAGTCTCCTTTCCTCTCCTGAGAACTTCAGTTTCCTCTTCAAACACTGTGAGGCTTTAGAGTACACAGACATAGTGTTATTTAAAGTAAATTTTATATAAATAATATAACAGCAGCAATTGTTGTAGTGTAAAGATAGATGAATAGAGGAAGAAAAAGAGGCAGGAAATGTGATGGAACTCTGCCACAGGAATCCCACAGTGAGATGACAAGTGTCAGTCTTAGAGAGTGACAGCAGGCATGAAGAGAAGGAACCGATATAAAAGGCAGAGGAGATTAACAAGATTGGTGACAGATTGTCCAAACGGTTGAGATGGTTATATACAGTACCAAAAACTAGGTCTCCAGAATTTTGTCCCACAGTCACTCTGGCATGCCAATATCATATGTGAGAAATAAAAGTATTTTTATATGTAGATGAACACTAAATTATGAATTTTATTCAAGGAAAGAAATGGTTAGAATTGGCAGTAGAAATACAAAGGAATTTGATTTTTACTATGTAAATAACTTTGTTATTGTCAAACAGGTAGATATTTTGCAAGGATTATTGGCAAATTATTGGCAAAGGCAATGATATTTGAGACAAAACATATTATTTCAAACCTAGCACACATGTTAAATATGACACACTATATATTCACATATGTATGAATATGTATACATAGACTTAAGTGTATATATACATATAAAACACTATGATATACATGCAAATACATAATTGAACAAAAACATGTTAACTGGTTCTAAGAAGAATTAATTTATAGTAGTATGTTTTGGGTATTTGTAAATATGTATAAGAGAGCTTAACATATTTTTTCAAAGCTATTTTAAAAATTACTTAGGGAGGAATGCATTTGTCTAAATTAGATAAGTGCAAATAGTTAAGTTCTTCCTTTTTGACTTCCTGAAATTTTCAATTTTTATATTCACATTTGAAACAAAACATTGATAAATTTCAATTATTTCATTTCTTTTTTGTCTTTGTTTTTGTTTTGTGGTGCTGGGCTCCAACCCAGGGCCTCTTGCACACTAGGCAAGGGTTCTATCACACAGAATCTTTTTTTTTTTTCAGGGGCTGTATCATGGATTGAACCCAGGGGCAGTTAACGAATAAGCACCCCTAGGCCTTTTTGCTTTTTATTTTGAAACAGGGTCTCACTGGGTTGCTTAGTGCCTTTCTGAGTTGCTTGCTGGCTCTGATCTCATGATCCTTCTGCCTCAGTCACCAGTCACCATTTTCTTCAGAACCACCTTCCTCACAGCATTTCATTGCCAGCAAGTAGTTACTTAGGAAAGTTCCATTCTTTTTCATGAATGAGTAATTTGGGGCCACATTCTTCTTCATTATAGATCAATCCTGTAACCAGGTCTTTTAGAATAAAAGGATCTGATTCTGACTACACCTTCACTGAACTAAACAATACCACAGCTGTATTATCTTGATGGCTACAATAAGCTCTAAAAATAATTTACCTAATAATGTTAGTTACTGAGAAAATAACTAGTAGATGATATTTCTTGCTTTGGATTTAGCTCAGATTTGTAGTCCAGACAAATTATGGACATGGTCTCAAAAAAGGATCACTTACTTTGTATACTTTTAGTCAGTATAATAATTTCCCATCTCAATTTCTAGCCTAGTCTCAGTATTCTGTCTCTGAAGCCTGGAGGTCTGGCCAGAGCACTGTGGTGATCCTCTTTCTCCCTGACACTAAGCATGCACTCAGTATTTCCCATGGCTGCCACATGCTGGGACCCTGCTACCCCCTCAGCTGTGCTGCTGATCTGAAAATATTGAGCCCTTTGTTCTTAGTCCCTAGCTCTAATGTCAACAGGCACCAGCTACAAATAGGAGTGTTTCCCCAGCATCTAACCACCTGAGTCCTATAAGGTATATTTTGGGTCATTCCTAAATACCTTGCCACATCTGCCCTGCATTTATGTCTACAAAATTGCATGTCTTGTCAATGTCCCTATAAATAGAGCATTCAATTAGCAAATAATACAAGATAAATGTTAAGTACTCCATAAAAAGATTTAGTGAACAACTGCATTCCATTATAAATTCTGAACAAGTTTGACATCACCGAAGATGAGACCATCAACTCTTAGGATGATGTTGTTATCAAAGGTGAAATTTGGGTCCTTTAAAGTTCAGTGCATATTACCATCATCAGTGTGGTTATATAGCCATGGCAATAGTATGATATCTAACTGAGATTATGCAAGATATTCCTCCATAAACATGTATACTTTTTTTAGGAAAACACTATACATATTAAGCATCTAAATTTATGTCATCATAAATTTGTGATTCTGGATTTCTATCTGTATCCCTGATGTTACCACTTTAAATCACTGACAGTTAAATGTGTCCTTGGAAATGAATAAAACATCATTTCCATAAAGAAGAACAGTAGCATTTGTCTGCTTTGGGTTGAAGACCAGATACCAAATTGTCCTCTAAGTATTGAAAGGGATGTTGGTAGGAGGGAATCTAAACATGAATGTGTTCTACCTGCTTGGCTAGCACAATGAGCCAAATGGAGCCGCTCATCCTTGTTATTATATTGCACATTGGAGCTTAAGTTGGTTCAGCATGACAGCAGAGTTTTGCTCAAAGCACAGAACAGTGTGGGCAGTTCAAAGCTTGCCATAGTCTATTTATAAAACATATGAAGCACATTCTCATCCTCCAAGTTTGTGAATTCAAGTACAGTATAAGACTACAAGGGCTGTCAACTCTTACTAATTATTTTTCAAGATTACTCTTCTCTATTTTTTTTTTGCAATAAGTAGAAATGAAATTTAGCACTTTCTTCAGGATGTGCAATGTTAAATGAGAATGAGTACCACAACCAGGCTAAGTTTTGAGCTGCATTAAATGCCAAAGCAAAGCAGATAGAGTTAATACTCTGTGGCCAAAGCAGTCTGTGAACAACTTGTTTGGTAATATACAGGAGTAACTACTGAACAAGACAATATTCAAGGAGAATAATTTGAGAAGAAAATAAAAGAAAATCTGAATAGATGGTTAGTAATGGACAAAAGGAATGTACAGAAAACAAATTTCAAAAACAAGAGAAGGATTTGGTTCTTTGTTTCTTCAGCGGTCCAGAAATCAGAAAGTTTCCTTCTCCATTTCCCATTAGCCATGGATGGGACTCCTAATATACACTTTTTCATATTGTTAGTACCATGTTTTAGTGTTTGCTCTCTCTACCCAAACATGTTACTATCTTAGAATATTCACTAGCATCCAAGCATTAGATATAACAACTAGAGCATTCAATGCACTCAGATGACACCCCCAAATGTGTTTGTTGTTATTGAAGGTGGAATTTAGTAGAAATATCAATAGAATTGTTTTTACTATTGTAGTACTAACTTTTTTCTGAAAGCCAAATATGAAGTCATATTCACCTTCAACTAAAATCTCTTGCAGAATACAACTGGTCTCCAATGACATGCAGCACTCTGCTGTATTCCTGGTGCTCCACAAATGTTTGCTGAACGAATAAATTATATATAATTGTATTGAAATTAACAATGATTTTGATTATAAAAAATACCCACATGATCATAAGCAGTACATGGCAAATACTGCTCTTTCCTTTGAGTATCTAACCCTTACTTGTGATGTACATTTAGTCCACATATATATTATAATCAAAACAAAGAGGATATCATATATTTAGAAAGTGATATAAATACTGCATAATAACTTACTCCTTTTGGAATCTACTTGACTTTTATGTGCATGACTTATTGTTCACCTTAATAAACAAAAAATTCTTTAAAAAATCTGATTTGATACCCAAATAAATTCTCATTCACTTCTTAAGAATAGTGTCTCCTATTCATATGTCCACATATATTTATTTAGCTGGAAAATTAATGGAATATTTTAGAAAATACATCAATTCATTGTAATTTTTAAATTAAAATTCCTACATAAATAAAAAGTTGTGCCACATAGATGTCAATATTTGAAGCAACAGTGTGTTACTTTTCCTCTTTGCTATATGAGAAGTATTCACATGAAAATGAGAAGTAAATCAATTATCTTTACAGTTCTGCACAATAGAAACTCTATAAAATTATTCCTACCAGTCCCACATGCACAACAAAATTGTTCATCTTTTTAAAAATGTTTCTGTATGGCGACATACCTTTGTTAATCAGGACAGTTTTCAAGTTCTTTAAATAGTCCAATTTCTAAATCTAAAAAACTCTTAAACATTGTTGGTGATAACATATATTTGTACAGTCACTATGGAGAACAGTACGGTAGTCCATCAAAAACCTAAAATCTGCACTGCCATCTGATCCAGCTATCTCACTCCTGGGTATCTATCCAAAGGAAATGAAGTCAGTGCATAGAATAGATACCTACCTATGTACCTATTTTTATTGCAGCACTAATCACAATAGGCAAGACATGCAGTCAGGCTAGGTGCCCATCACAGATGGATGGACAGAGAAAATGTGGTATTCATGTACAATAGAGTAATATTCAGCCATAAGGAAACATGAAATCCTGTTACATTCCAGAAAGTGGATGGAGCCTGAGAACATAATGTGAAATAAAATAAGCCAAGAGACCTAAAGACAAGTATGTTCTCTCTCACATGTGGAAACTTAAAAGTCTACCTGAAAGTAGAACAGTGATCACTGGAGACTGAGAAGGGTGCTGGGGATGAGGGTAAAAGAAGAGTGACTGGATATGAACAATGACCACAGTATGCACATATGGAAATGAAAGTCATTAATAAACTCAATCTGTTAATAAAAAAATTACATTAAAATGAAAAAATATTTACAAACCAAATTTATCTCAAAATCAGGGAGAAACAGAGTTTTGGAGATATCTCAGCATGAAATGGCATCCCAAATTTGGTTGGGTCTACATCAGTTTGAAGGGATGTTTTATCACATGCCAATTCTACTGAAATCAACCAATATTTTAATATTTTCATGATTTACTTAGTATGATGCGCTGGTGATTTAATATTTACTTCAATGGTGAACAAGCAGTCACCCTTACTGCTTATGCAGAATGATAGAGCAGAGAGAACCATGAACCACACTCCAACATGAGAAGGGACACCAATGACAACCAATAAAAAGGTACACTTTGTTGATATCATTTCAAACACCCTTCCTAAAGAGTAGCAGCAAATAACAGAATTTAGTTTAGTAATGTGAAGGAGATCTGGTGGCAATTTAAGAATGTTTGGGTTAAAAAATAACACCTAGTGAGGAAAAAAAAAAAAAAGACATCATTATCTACCTTTATATTTAGAGGCTATAAATCCCAGAGTTGAAATAAACAGAGTTTACTGAAATTAATAGAGTTGAAACAAATGGCAGCAGAGATGGTAAGCTGGTCTTCTTTCAAATGACTTAATGGAATTTATACTGTTCTCCACACACAGAATCCAAAGTGCTTTTGGAATATATTCATTACTTCAAATTCCTGGAATAATTCTTTCTTTATATTCTCACTCCTGAGAATTCTGTTACAGATGAGCAAAAGCTCATGAATTCAAGGCTAAACACAAGAAAAATATTCCATCTTGACACCTCAGCTGATTATTCTCACTTTGTTTCATCTGCATTTATTAAAATTCAAGTTCTGGGCGCTACATTTTTGTCTGTGGACTTTTTTTTTTTGTCTTAATTAACAAAATGGATGGATGGATGGCAAGGACCAGAATTCTGAGCCTCTAAAGAATATGGGCTTTGCTCTTTGTCCTACCCTTACAGAGCCATCAACTGTTACTTTGATGTTTTTAAAAAAATGTCTTTTCTTTTTAGAAAATGGTTTGTCTAACACAGGGTTTTAGAAATATATCTCATTTCTAGAAACAGTTCTAGAAACCTGTATATTAAATCCAGCACCTAATAAGAATGCTTGCACTGATCCTTTTACTTTAAATCAATTAGTAACTTAAGAAATACTGCATTAATAAAATACGAGCAGGTGAAACACTGCTGAAGTGTTCTTAAGTCTCTTTGTGTCATACTAAAAGTCAATGGCAGCAATTAAATGCAGGAAGCCATAGATACAGAGGCAGAAATTTCGAGTACCTTACCATGTTAGGTCTAATATTCTGACATCCCTCTCTAATGTACTAATGGGACAGATATAGTCTCTGACCTCCCATTTCCCACAGGATATGTCTGTGTCTACCCAAAATGGGCCTCTGGAAATAGTGTTTAAGCTTTACTTCCACACTAGCAGCACTCTTGATAAAATAAAAGCAGTATTGTATTTCAACAACTGGGAGGTAGGTTTCTCTTATTCACATTTTAACATCATTGAAATAGAGCTAAAATTTTAGTACATAAAAAGTCATGCATTAATTGGAAGTACTTTCCCTTTCTTTGTGGTACAATAAACCTAATGCATCTTTCAACTGATGCACCTTGAGGATGAAATATGATTGCTTTCAACTTGTAAGTATTTCAGTAAACATTAGAAATACAGTAGGACAAGGAAAACCCTGCGGATTTCCTCTAAATAAAGATACAGCAGAATTGTTTTTCTTCCCACATGGCAGGCTGACCCCGGACACACACTGACCTTTATAGTGCACCTGCACAAATAGGTAGTTCTATCTCCTATAACATCACCTTAGAAAATAAATGCCAGGATCTCAGATTCATGAATAATGCAGGGATGAGGGCTATTTTACCTTGATTGCTTATTCTCTGTTTTCCAAACCTTATAGCCTATACTCAAATGATGTAACCTTACCATTTGCATTAATTTGCAGATTTGAAATGGACCCTCTACAAGTTCCCTGGGGTAGTTTAGTTTCATTTGTATGCATGTAAATAGCACAAAGACTAGCATAAAAATTAATGAACTATTTACTTTAGTAGCCAATGCCTTGTTCCTAAAAGCAAGTAAATGCTCATATAATTAAGGTAATTAATATGAAATTAAAGCTATAAAATCTTAAACAATGAAACCAATGTCAAACAATAGGTAATATTTAATTCTGAAAAAGGTAAATTAAAAGAAAACTTAAAATAAGAATAATTGTATAGCACTCACTTCTCATATTTGATACCAATACCCACTACAATCTCCCAAAGTGCAGTCTGATCTGGTACCACCATGGAGTTCAGGAAACAACCTACTGTCAACTCAAATACACTAGGAACACTACCAGTCCAAAGGATCTAGAGTTCAAGTCAGATCAGAGATGACCAAACATTTTTAAATTGCCTTTAATTTGTAATGATCCATTTATTTTTATATTGTTATTTTTGAAATATTTTTATTGGGGAATTATATTTATGCATAATAGTGGGCTTCACCATGACAATGTCAACACCTGCACATAACATACTTTCTTATAAAACCTGATTATAAACTATCTTGTAGTACACATATTTTCACATTTTACATATATCAACCATAAGTTCTCCAAATAGGAGAACAACCTAATTGTACCCTCTCCTTCTAATACTTGGACCTCAATATGTGTGACTGCCAAGCCATTCTTACCTGCAATAATTTTGAGAGTTTCCTCCACTGCTCTCTTACTACACCTTTAATTCTCACTTATTCTTATTTTGTTGGATATCAATCTTATCAAATATCTTGATTTTTAGGACCAAGTTTGGCTCATAATTTTGAAGTTCATGAAGTTTCTATTTTTCTGGTTTTTCTTTTAAAAATACACAACCCAGCATAGCATTCTACACTTTAAGTTGTTTAAGGAACTAAATTGGCGAGAGCTAAGCTTTTCCACTGCACAAAGAATATATATATTTTCTATTGTTTAATTTGACATCTCCTGTATGTTTATTAATCATTAATATAGTACATAAAGGTCTCAAATGAAGAATAGAGTTTAAAATGAATGATATATTATTCTATTCCTATGCCTATTCTATTTCTACATCTATTCTTCTATCTTCTAAGGAATAAATAAATAACACTGACAAATTCAGTATAAAATATCTCCTTTTATGCCAATGAGCTGGCTGAATTTTATTTTTGGCAGACTGCTTTTTTTCTCCTGCTTTTGTTCTATCCAAGACCAAAGTCAAATCAATGCAAGTTATTTAAGGAATGAAACCCAGGATTTCAATTAACATAAAATGCACTGGACCAAAAAAATAAAAAAATAAATAAAAATGACCTGGGTGAAGAGGGTGTGGAGGGAACTGAGATAAAAGATTAAGAGAACTGCACACATCTGTTCCCATCGTTCCATTTGAAAACACCCACAGAGGCCAAAAAGCAAACATCCTTTCAACAAAAAGCAATGGACTCCAGCGAGTGACACATTCTTGTTCACAGAGGAAAAAAAAGAACTTAAAAATGCCCACATGAGATTGTTCACTGCCTCAGTGAGTTGCAAAGTATTGCTGGTTGATAGGACCATTGTGAATTGGCACTGGGCCAAGACCTTGGCTATGCCTATCATCTGGAGGCCACTTGAGTGTTACAAGAACAGCAGACCTGATGTTTCTGGATTCCTACCTCATGGTGTGGCCATAAATGGGTAGCAATGATTAGATGAAACATGTTTTATAGGCTAGCTCCATTTGGCCATGTCTGTAGAGAATAGCCACAGGAATACTGAATGAGAAAATGCCTACCACAGACTGTACTCACTGCATGATGTCTTTGAAGTTAGAGTTATTAAAAATTTATCAGCTTTAAATAATTTTTAAGTGTCTTAATAGTTTAATCTTCTGATCGCACTGTGTAAGATTTTTTTTGACACAGTTCACAAAAGAATTGCTGTGTGCTAAAGGTTACTACAAATCTCATAGATATAGCTTGATTATATCAAATTGCCAATAGTCTTAAGGACAAAACCTACAATTCAGAACAACATGCAAGTCTGTACCTCTAATTAACTCTTTCATGTGATGCATCAAAATGCATTTGCAACTAAAAAGTTCTGTTTCTATTCAAAAAGAGATTCAATTGTATTTTACCATCTTAGTAAGATAAAATGATCTGTCAAACTAAGTGGACATACACTGAAACAAAGTTCAAAGGGTCTCCTAGAGAAAATTTTCTTGTTTCAAAGATTTGACAAGACATATATTCTAAGAAATATTCCTCACATGTGTTATTTTGACAAATAATCAGGAAATTTATACTTAAACAGAAACAATCTATGATCTATGTCAATAAAAGCAAAGCACTTTCAGATGTCCCAAATAAAAATAAGACTGAGGCATTTATTATTGAAATATGGTAAAGATCACCTTTTCAAGACCTTGTTTACTGTGTGATAATTTGAAATTCTTAAAGAAAAACGGTGACTTTCAAACTTTAAACATTAACTTTGGAATATAAAATTTGTTATCATTCGCATGATCTTTTTGCCGTTTTTAATATTAATATAAAATATTACAAGCTTGTAAAAAAACTTGCAATTTCCAACTATTAAACAGAGTATTTCTTAATTGAAAAACACCTGATTATTAACAAATACAAGGGTACAATATTTACTTGAATTTTTGGGTAATTGGCTGCAGTTAACAATAATGAGCAAATCCTGAGGGCCTTGGTGGGAAAATTTTTAAATGCCTTATTTATGCTTATTAGTAGACCTGAGATTTACTTCATCCTTCAGTAAAAGGCACATGAATTAGTGTAGGAAAGAAAGGGAAAACAAAGGAAAAGTTGAATGTACCCAAACAATTCATGAAACGCATTTATCAACATTATGGTTTTTCTTTCTGAAACAACTTCCTTTGTTCAAGTATTGTCTGTATGCAAGCTTTTACAGTTTATATCTAGATATCACGGACTGATGAAGATTGTAATCAAAAGTGAAAGCTTCACATCCATCAAAATCCCAAAATAATTTGTTGAAAAAATAAAAATAAATTCATTTGAGTATGTTTGGCACTTGACTCCAACAATTATTTTATTAATGCTTTAAAATAATAACAAAGACAACAATAATAATGAATGATAGAGCTAGAATATATACTCAGTCAGTTGGGTATATGGGGTGTATGGTAGGCTTTCAGTTTTCTTTTATAATAAGCTTGTGGAATATTTAGTTACTACTAAAGCATCTAGCCAAAAAAGTCATCAAAAAGATATTGATAGATAAATTGCTTTGTAATTCACAAAAAGTAAACAATGTTTCAATGATTTTGTTAGCAAAGGAAGCCATTCAGGACTTCTCTCTGATGGCACTGAGTACATCAGAAAAGGCCCACTCAGCTAACTACACTCATTTCTGATAGCTTATTTAAATTGCATCATCTTAAAAATAGTGTGTTCTCTATTAATGGACAAGTCTAAGGGAATGAAAGGGAATTTATCTTTTGAGAACTTCACATAACCTGGCCTGGTGCTTTACTTAAATTATTCTACATATCACTCCAGAAACCCCTTAGGGAGAAAAGAATTAACTATTCTATGTTTACTTAATGGGAACTTTAGCTCACAGTTGGGTGATGGGATGGGAATCTGTCTTTACACACCAGGTTCTTCATTACTTTCTTTTCCACCTTCTGTTGCTTGGATGACTCCTTTTTACCCTTGGTGTCAATGATGTCCATTTCTGTCACATGATATACCAAAAAATACTTAGCTCATTGCCCTTAGAACACTGAGAGGTCCTGAGGACAGGAATGTTTGCTTCCCCTCCTTTGGATGTCTTACCAACAGCCTGATACAGGGTAAATATTCACCAAACTTCAACAAAACTAACCCAATCCTCTTCCTCCACCTTGCCTTTCCTTTAGTAAGCTAAGAACCAGAATTGGATCTCACTTGATCAAATAAGTCTTTCATCAATCACATTTAGTTCTCACCTCAAAAACTGGACATGACTTTAGCTCTCACACGAATATGCCAAAATACAAAATAATGGCAGAATGTGGGTGACGTTTCTTGGAGTCCCATTATGATGCCAAAGAGGACTAATGTAGTTCACTTGCTCTAAACTATTTCTACTATAAGGACTTACTGCAATGCCTACAAGCATCAAGATTTTTAAAGGCATGGATCTGTAGAATAAATAGAGGAGACTGCATTTAACGGTAAATCAAGCATTAATGCTGGTTTAAAAACTGCTTTTTATTTAAGTAACAGAAAATATGCAAAGAGGAAAGACACCTGAGTTTAGATGGGAAAGACTTTTTACTGGAGCAGTGGAGACATATATGAGAGGGCAGCGGTAATTGGTAATGCTTTCCCCCTGGAGTAAGGGAATATTTCTGACTCTGGAGAAAATGCCCTGAGAGTCCCGCTATTTGCTTACAAAGCAGCTGCAAGTGCCCTACAATAAAGTGGTAAATTCTGTCTAGATCAGACATTCTAATCCTGCACTCCCTTTGGGTTGGGGAGAGAGCACAGAAATGTTTCTTCCCCAAGGCAAGTGAGAGGAAAAAAAAATCCTTCCTTCTACCCAAGGTAGTAAATATTTGAGGAAGTTAAGCAGCAAATTGATTTTTTAAACAAACAAAAACAAACAGCTTTTCTATGCACTGCTCAGGGTCCCCTGAGGTACATGAGCAGGTTGGTGGATGCTATCTCAGAATATGGAAAAAAAAAAAAAAACTCAGTTTCTCTGTCTCACTCCTTCCTCCAAACTGAAATTTGTTTCAGGGGACCCTGTGGACCAAACAACCAAATTCAGAGCCAACATCGCCCAAGGACAAGCATATTCTAGTCTCAGAAGAAAGTTTCCCAATACTCTGGAGAAGCAGCTGTAATGACTGGGAGCAATCTGATTCCACACCAGAAATTTCCACTTGCTCATGACAATGTGAACTTTATTAGCCATTCCAATAGCATGAGAGGGCACCCAAATTATGGTTTTTACTACAATTAGCTTATTGCATAGCCATAACATATTTTAGTTGCAGCACATTATATTGGAATAGAAATGACATTTTTTATCATTCAGAAATATCATAAAAACTACTCTTAATCTGATTCTTAACACAAAATGGACCTTTATCAGGATAAACTGAGGACATGGACATAAAGGGTGTACTTTGAAAAATACTAGATATAAAACTTTATATGAACCATTTATAAATTTATATGTATTGCAACTTTGGGTCGAATGCACAAAGGATGTGGATCACCCTAGAAATACTGAATGTCAAAATAACTGTTTGGCTATTATTTAACCTGTGGTATTGATAACGTCCACACAAAGAGTCAACCTTCAAATGTTTTATTTCAAGGACAGTAAGTAAGCACATGGAATGACAATGAAAGGTGCATTTCATGGTTTATACTCATACATATCTTCAGGCCTGAAAAGAAAGTGTCGTAAGCCAGGGAGGGTGAGGCTTGCCTAGAGTCCCAGTGACTCTGGAGGCTAAAGCAGGAGGATCCCTTGAGCCAGGAGTTCAGGCAACATGGTGGGTTCCCACTTACAAAGAAAAAATCCAAACCAAACCAAAACACCAAAAAACAAAAAAATCAACTGTTTTAATGTGTTTTATAAAATTTTAGAATTTATAAACCACTATGGAACAGCATCAGTAGATGCTGGACTGAATAGCTGTGACCATTCTGATTCCTTTTTAAGTATCAAAATGAGGTTTTCACACACCAGCTAGCTACATCCCCACTTGTTAATTTTAATAAAATGAATTCAGTTAATTAGCACAGTATAGCAATGACATAAAAAGATGAGGACAGAAAGAAGTGAAAACCCTAGTGACTTAAAAATTCTATTAGGAAAGTTAATAGCAATACATGGCACAACTACTGAGTGGGTGTTTAGGTACTAAACTTTTTGTACAGTATATTCTATTTAATCCTCCCAATGGATGTATTAGTACCTTTGTTTTACCTTAGGCAGAGATATTTGTCCATGCTATCAGAGCTTGTAAGGAGTAGACTAGGGTATCAACAACTATTAATAGGACAGATTATGGGCTCATCCTAATTTTGCTACATAACTTATTTTACAAGTAGAAAAAAAAGTGGTCTTTAATAGGTTCCACAAGGGAGCAACACAGAGACAGTGGGTGTATCTGGAAGTAAGCCCCACCCCCATAGGTCATCATGTTCTGCCATTGAATCATTCTACGCATATCACCCAGCTTTGGTTCTTCCAGTCCCAGCTTTGCCAGCCCTTAAAGAGTTCATAGTCAACCAGCTTTGAATGATTTCTGTCCAAAGAATCAATTGAATTGATTCCTGTTATATAATCTTTGATAGGTGTATATCTTGTCCCTTCAAAATCACTACAATCAATAATGTCTGAAACTCAACTGTGTGTCCTTCTGACCTCGGTGGATGTTAGTATGGGTCTTTAGGTTAGCTTACTTTCTCCTTCAAGTGTTTTAATTTGGTTTGATATTTTATGCTTTCATCCATTCAGTCCAACAATCTTGCTGTACTCTGCAATTCATTCTCCAGCTCTGCACAGTATTCCCACTCTTCCCTTAAATTAGGGCCGAAATATCTGCTTACTTAGAAAATAACGCTAACTTCAGTCTCACAATACCACCAACACTTTTATTCGTTCCTTCCTCCAGTTACAACATGGAAGTTTTGCACTTTGTCTATGGAAGATGTGTTTTCCCTTCTCTGTCATGTACATCATTCTCTCTTGGGAGAAGAGAAAGGAAATCAAATGATATGAGGTTGTTAGGGAAGAGCTCATCCTCCTCCCTCAACCTCTTCCTTCCACGCTTCTACCTCCACCACCAGCCCAGAGATGCTGCCCTTCGCAGACATCATTCAAACAAATTCTTCTACTCTGTTGCTTTCTTACTAGAATCAGGACATAACAAGGCAAAACTGACACAAAAGATCACTCCAGACTTTTTAAAAAAATCTGTTCAACTTATAGAAAATGAGTGGTTTTTATCCCCTTTGACTTTTTTGGATGTCTCTGGAAATAGTTTAAGTTTAAAAACTTCCAGTAGAAATTTTTGAGTCAACATTTTCCTTCATTGCTAAGTCTTCCAAGGCACAGTTTTTCCCATTGCTTTGGAATTTTCATTATGCTCCAGGATTTCATCTCTAATATTCCTCATATCCCTCCAAGCTTCTATTCCCCTCCTTGGCCTCTATTTCTCAGATGACCTTAATTCTACTCTTCCAGAACAATCTCTGCCTACCCCATCTCATTCCTACCTGTGGCTCTTAAAGTCATCTCTGTATCATTGACTTCATTTGGCAGGATCAGATGTCAAGTGCAGAACCCTTCAGGAACTGCAAGAATCAAGTATGTAGGTATTCATTAATATCTGTTATGGAAATTGTACAATTTTAAATTACATGAAATAAAACAAATGAATATTCCTCTCATAAAAATTGACTCAAATTATTTTTTTTATAGTGGTCCTGGGGATTGAATCCAGGTCCATGCATGTACTGGATAAACACTCTTCACACTGAGGTACATCCCTACCCTTTTTCATTCTTATTTTTTAGGCAAAGTCTTGCTGACTTTCCCAGGCTGTCCTTGAACACGTGATCTTCCTGTCTCAACCCTCCAAGCAAGCAATTGGGATAGAAGGTGTGAGTCACCACACCCAGCAGTCACATTTCTTTAAAAGTGATAAAGAAATTTTATTACTATAAATGGTAAAATCTATTTGAACTTTATAATTAAAGCACACAATATGCATGCACAGGGAAGCATTTTAAATATCTTTTAAGTTTATGATTTTGGAAGATGCTATATTTACATTTAACAGAGTGTTATTTTACTATGTGAAGTTCAACTAGCCACCTTAAAACCAACCTTAGACTTGGGGAAATAGCTCAGTTGGTAGAGTGCTTGCCTTGCCTTGGGTTCAATTCACAGCACCACAAAAATAAAAAATAAAAATTAAAAAAATTAAAAAACCCTTAATCTTCTATTGATGATATATTACAAGCTTGCCCAAATTATAGCCAATATCCATCTACATGACCAAAAGGTACAGTGGCACACACCTGTAATCATAGCTACTCAGGATACTGATACAGACTGGCAAATATGAGGCCAGCCTGTGTGACTTAGACCATCTCAAAATAAAAAAAGAGTTAGGATGCAGCACAGTGGTAAAGCTCAAAACAAAAACAAAAAACAAAATAAAAAAGTAAAAGAAAGGACTAATGCAGTTGGTGAATTTTTGCAAAGTCAAAGCTCATTTGCCATTTCAAACACTTCTACAACCCCTTGAAAGTTGTATTAAATCTATATGAGTTATCTACAAATGGAACAAAGCCTAGATGACAGTACATCTTTTTACAACATGGTTTACTGAATATTTTAAGCACACTGTTGAGAATTATTGCTAAGAAAAGGATTCCTTTCAAAATATTAGTACTCACTCACCTAGTCAAGTAAAACCACACATAGAGATTCTCCAATGAGATTAATGTTATTTTCATACCTGCTAACAACATATCCAATTTGCAGTCCGTGGATCAAGGAGTAATTTCAACTTTCAATTTTTATTATTTAAGAAACACATTTCATAAGGCTATAAGCTGGCACAGACAGTTATTTCTCTGATGAATCTGGGCAAAATAAATTAAGAAACTTCTGGAAAGGATCCGCCATTCTAGATGCCATTAAGAACATTTGTGATTCATAAAAGAGGTATAGCAATTTCAACATTTATAAGAATTTGGAAAATGTTGACTCCAACCCTCTTGGATGACTTTGAAGGATTCAAGACTCCAAGGGAGAAATAACTACAGGTTTGGTGACAATAGCAGAGACTAGAATTTCAAGATTTCAAGTGGGGTCTGAAGATGTGAAGGAATTGTTGTAATCTTAAGAAAAAAACTTTTAACAGATGAAGAATTGCTTCTTACAAATGAGCAAGGGGACTAGTCCCTTGAGAGGAAATCTACTTCTGGACATGAGGCCTTTGAACATTGTTGGAATGACTACAAAGGATGTAGAATACAACCAACTTATTTGATAAGGCAGAGG
Source organism: Glaucomys volans (assembly GCA_020662805.1). NCBI lineage: Eukaryota > Metazoa > Chordata > Mammalia > Rodentia > Sciuridae > Glaucomys > Glaucomys volans. The sequence continues at coordinate 500,763 of JAJEJO010005406.1, read as the reverse complement.
CAGAATTTGATAAGACTGACTTCAATTCTGAAAGAAGTTCCACGAGTAAAATTCTCTCCAATGACACTGAATGCTACAGGGACATCTTTTGTGAAAGGAAGAGTCAATCAACAGTACAACCATCATTATTGTCTCACTTTAAGAAGTTGCCACAGCCACTCAACCTTCAGCAATCATCCCCATCAGTCAACGGCCATCAACATCCAGACAAGACTTTCCACCAATAAAGAGACTATGACTCACTAAAGACTCATGTGGTCAAGACCATTCAGTAATAAAGCACTTTAAATTAAGGAATGCACACTATTTTCAGACATAGTACTGTTGCACACTAAATATTTACCAGATTTGTGTAACCATATTTTTATATGCATGGGGAAACCAAAAACTTCATGTGACAAGCTTTTTGCTTCACTGCAGTGTTCTACAATAACAAGCATTCTTAGGAACCTGCACTACCTCTGAGCAGTCAGTATAGTTAGAATGGTTATGGTTCAGCTTCTAAATCAACAACAGGAGACACAAAGTATCAAACATTGGGATTATGGGCCCACAGAATTAAGAGGAAGGTGAACTGCCACCAATATCAGAGTCAACACCTCAGTCTCTACACCAAACCTTTATGGCACCAATGAAAAACACCAACATAGGCATGGAGAGTCCTTTCCATAACACCATTTATCTTCAAAACTTAATGATACTTCCTGATTTTATAAAAAAGATGGACTCCCCATTAGGTGTTTAACTCTTTTCATAAATTTAAATAGCAAAGGATATAAGTTGTAGTATGCTAAAAATAGTATTATTTTAATAAAGTTGCTATTTAATACTTTTAATGAATCCAGAGTTATCTAAATTCTAGAGAAAACTATATGAACAAGAACAGGTGGAAATTTTCTTTCTGATCTTATATTTCCATTTCCACTGAACTCTATGTATTATAAATAATATAATAAATTTTATTCTGAAACCTTTTCATGTACCATATTCTTTGCAAAAAAAAATATACCTAAAATGAGTTTTTAAAAATTCCCTATGACCATACAACTATTACGTGGCAAAAAAGTTTCTTCTAGGTTGAGCTCTAGTTATTATTAGAAGAACATAATTCAATGAACACATTTAAAACTGAAAAATTGTTAAAAAGAGATTTCAATTACTAGAAATTAATCTCTTAATGAAATAGATGAAATGGACTTTTTCCCACTTATTTCATATGTTCTTTCTTAGATGAATATTACTTATTGCTAAAAGGAGACAGGGCCCAGCATCAATTGTTTTTCATTACTATAACTATGAAGACTCTTTGTTCACATACATAAGTAGATGGTAATGGAAGACACTTCTTCCATTATAGCAATGTAACTCAAGTCCTTGAACTGCTTCTCAGTTATGTCCAAAGTCAGTGATCTTGCATAAAACTATTTTGATCATATATTGGCTAACAACTCAATTAGATCCCTCTGCAGTTTTACTTAGTGAGTTGTAAACTATCTGACTTGAAAATGAATTTTTACCAAGTCATCAGAGCCATTCCATTTGTCAATGCTACAACCAAACAATTTCTATCTCCCTCTGTATTCTCAAAGCTATCAGAGTCCATATTAATAGTAGAAAATTTTCATGTAACCCCAGGGATATACCAGTTTAAAATCTACTACACAAAACCACAAGTTACTTCATACTACATTCACATGTATTTAGTTTTCCTAAAATTTTCCTAGTAATTTAAAAGAGCATATAGTAGATCTAAATTAAATGACACCTTTAAATGAAAAATCTTCTCCCAAGGATCTTCCTATTAGCAGCAAATACACACAACCAAGCTTATGTTTCAAGTATCTATAGCAATTAATTGTTTTAATACAAACTATATGCAAGGATCTTCCAAAGAATTCCATAATTTATTTTCTCAGCCAAGACTGTATTGTCCAAACAAGACAAGGCATTATTAGCACTGCTCATTAGTCCATTAATTCATAATTTTCAAAAAGGAGACTGATTTCCTTAGTTAGGTTCTGGGTTCTAAGAAATAGAAAACTGGCCCAAACAAACAACTCTCTTGACTATAAACATCGACATGCCCAGAAGTTCTTCAGAAGCAGCTGAGCACTAGAAGCACCTGCTGAGCAGCTTTACAGCTTAGGAGTCTGAAGCTGAGGCTCTTCCTGGTCTTGGTGAATCCCTGGAGCTGGAGACACAGATACACTCACTACCAACAAATTCTGAGAGTACCAATGAGCTGCTGTCTGCATCTTATGTTCCACAACAGCCTCCTCCCACACTCCAAAAACACAATAACTTGGTGCCAAATTTTATTTGTGAAACATAGCTTCTTATGATGGTTTATTTTTGGTTTGTGGTTTTAGCATATATTTGGCATAAGACTAGTTACTAAGAATGAAAAAAGTAGATAGATAAAAAAGTTATAAAAGCATTTATTTCCTGGTCACTAAAATCATAGAAAAGTTTACATTTTTAATTTATGAGTTGATACCTTTTTCTTTTTCCTGTAAGAAATAAAGCAAGGCTGATTCTTCATCTTTAATCAATAACTTTACCCACTATACTAAATTTAATGATTCTTTTTTTGATTTAAAATTACCTTACATGTGACACAATTCATCCACCCTTCTGACATATTGGGATAGGCAGAATTCTAGGATAATCCTTAATGACCCACACCTTTGTATAATCATCTCCACCTTTGGTGCGGGAGACACCTGTGAATATGAGCCAGCTCTCTCATGAGTTGGTTACAAGCTACAGCTGGCTCTATGTGGGCCTTCTGTAATCACAAGAGGGAGAGAGAAAAAGAGGAGAGAGGGAGATTGATTCAACCAGAGGAATATTGTCAGTGGCTATGAAGATGGAGAAAGCCACAAGAAAAGGAATACAGTAATTTCCAAAAGCTGAACTAATAGCCCCAACTAAAAGTCAGAAAGAAAATGAAAACCTTAGCCCTACAATTACAAGGAATTGAACTGTCACAGTCACGGGAGCTTGGAAGAGGACCCTGAGTTCCAGATGATAGTACATCCAGAAAATGCCTTCATTTAGGCTTAGGAGGCCCTGAGCAGAGAAAACACCCTCTAGCAGATAAGACTTCTTAACCAAAGAACAGAGGGAGTAAGATACCAAGTTTGTAGTAACTTGTCATGTATCAACAGAAAATATATGTGCATCCCATAACCTAATCACTAGGCAAATTCCAACACCTTCAAAATGTTTAAAATGCCACTATCCTTCTAATCTCTGTGATTTAGTCAAGGTTCTTCCGGGAACAGGACAAATAAATGTCCTTATAATCCTAAGTGGGAATTTATTAGGCTGGCTTACATGATATGAGGCTGAATGGACCCACTGTGGTCATCCATCGGTAGGAGATCTGGAGAAACTAGGAGCTGCTCAGTCCATGAATCTGGAGCCTGAGAATAAGACAGACAAATAGCATAGCCCCAGCACAAGGCGGAAGACCTGGACTCTCCCTGGAGAGTCATTGGTGTGAGTCTGCATTGAAAGACTGAAGAACGTGGAGTCCCACATCCACAGACCAGGGCACGAGCAGGAGAACTGAGGTTGGGAGCGTGCTTCCCCTTCTTCCACTTTTTTATCACCTGGATTTATCACCTGAACCTCCCGCCTATTGGAGGATGCTGCCCACATTCAGCGTGGGTCTTACTGACTCATGAGTTTGCTGAGCTGAATGCCTATTGTCTACAGAAACACCCTCAAAAACACACCCAGAAGTGTTTTACCAATTTTCTAGGTGTCTCTCAATCTAGTCAAGCCGCAACCAAGATTAATCTTCACACTATCCAAAACAAAATGTATCTATTATTTTGGGCTCTATATTGCTAACAAAAGCTCATTGAAAAGAAAATAACTTGGTGGAACTAAGAACTAAAGCTATAATACACTTGACAAACTATGAAACTGGTCCTCCACCTCTCTATTTCTTATTGAGACTTTGAATCATGAGTGAACTGTATACTAAGCACTTTGCTTATATAAACATCACCATTTAACTGACACATCATGATGGGTTAATTACATCCTCCTTTCACAGATGAAAAAACTAAGAGTCTCATGGATTTAAGCTTACCTTTGATATATTTAATATCTTAACTTTGTATCCCTCTGTATGGAGAAAAACTATTTATGATTCCATTTTCACTCAGTACCTGATACTCTTTAAATGGTCATACCCTAGACAACCTCACCAACAGAACAGTCAACCATGAGGCCTCTCATTCTTAGCTCCTGACTCAGTTCATTGGAGTTATCCATTTGAGTGAAGTTGCCCTTGATTTTTTTTTTTTTTCAAACAGGCAACTTACTTTACAAACTGAAAATGTGAAACCTAGGCCAAAATGCCTACAGCACTGATGTTTTCAGTCTCAGTTGCACATGGGGATCACCTGGGACCACTAAAACATTTAATGCCTAGATCCTTATGCCAAAGATAATTATCTAATTGGCCTGAAGTGGGGCCTAAGCAGCAGGTTTTTTTTTTTTTCAATCTCTCCAGGTAATTCTAACACAAAGCCAAAGTACACAGCCATTAATCCAAAGTTAGCTCCTATCTTTGGAAAGAGTTACAGGGATTATTAACTGTACTATAAGTAAGAGGAACAGAACACATAACTGAGGACTTGCGTTATGCCCAAGATTCCTACCTGGGCAGGAAAGGCCAAAGAGGAGTAGCTGAAAAGAAGATCAGCTGAATGTTTTACAGCTGTGTAGGTACAAATATTGCTGTGGAGTCTTCTACACTAGGATTCTCATTTTAAAAGATTTGCACTATTGCTTCAATGTTTCTTATGTAATCTATGTAAAAGCATTGTTTTTGTAACTTTCAGTTTAGCTTTATATATGTACACACACACACACACACACACACACACACATTTTTTTGGATGAGTCTTAGTATGTTGCCCAGGTTGGACTCAAACTCCTGGGCTCATGTGATCCTCCCACCTCAACCTCCAAGTAGCTGGAACTACAAGTGCCTGCCATCACGCTTACAAACTTACAATGGAATGTTACCCTTCTGTTTTAGACTTCAATTTCATTATTCTCAACTTCTTTTATCTTTTCTCATTATTTTTCTGTGGCCTATTTAAAGTGATTCCTTATTTTTTATCCTTAGCTTGTGACAAATTTAGCTAGTTTCTTGATTATTGACAGATTAGTGGGGATATCTTTATTAACAAAAAAGTGAAATTTATAAAACTGAAAGTAAATGGGCATGTACAACTCCAACCCCAAAGGTAACAGCACACATTCTTACACTCCAGTCCCTAACACTTAACTTTTTCAGTTCTTGCCTATCTTATTTCTTTACTGTCTCTAGGCTTTCTTAAATGCTCTTCTTTCAGTGTGGAATAATTTTTTCTTGGTGAATTCTTCCTTAGCTCTCTGGTTTCAGAGAAAACACTAGTTATTCAGAAATGTCTTCCCAGATGTCTAAAGTAGGGGTTTTCCACCCATGTCCAAATCTTACAAGCTCAATTAAAACCAACATTCTATAATCCAACACAGTACATTTTTATTAACTGTTTAATGATTCCCTTTACAACTATGTTGTGTGCTTAGTACAAAAAGGCCTCATCGAACACTCAATGGATGAAGGAATGCTAACAGTATGACATGGATCTGTGGAGGTTTTCAGACTTTGAATGGCTATATTTACACATGGGAATATACCACATATATAATGCTTATTTTATCACTCCACAGTATGACATGCTTCTGTCCACATCACTACATGTGGACATATCTCATTAACATTACAGAATTTCATTTTTTAAATTTGGAGTTTACTGTGTTAAACAATTATCTTGATAGAATTATTTACCAGAACACCTTATGCTGCAATCACGATCTCTGTACATACATATTTTTCATCCCTATATTTACTTGCTCAGAATCCTTGAGGAGGGGCCACTGCCCTGAAAGGTTTGTAATTTTATTTTGTTTTACTTTTTTTTTTTCTTTTTTGCAGTACTGGGGATTGAGTCCATGGGTGCTCTACCATTGTGCTACATTCCCAGCCCTTTAAAAAAAAATGTTTAGATGTTGACAGATGTTTATTTTATTCATTAATGTATATTTTATTCATTAATTCATATGTGGTGCAGAGAATTGACAGTGCCTCACACATGCTAGGCAAGCGCTCTACCACTGAGCCATAACCCCAGCCCCATTCCCGGCCCTTTATGTATTTTATTTTGAAACAGGGTCTTGCTAAATTGTCCAGGCTGGTCTTAAACTTACCATCCTCCTTCCAGCCTCCTGAGTCACTAGAATTATAGGCATGTGCCACTGTGCCTTGTAAATGAGTATAAATTCAACCGTGACGTATTTTACCAGATTTTTCTCCAGAAACTTGTTTTTCCAATTTAAACTTCCATTATTAGAGTGTGTTATTTTGTTCTTTTTATTTTGCTTATCAAATAGTAATTCTTATATTTTATCATAAAAATCCATCTATATTTATCTTAATCAATACATGTATCAACTGCTATGAATCATTTGCTAAAGACCAAAAGGATTCATATCACAAAACTATGGGAATTGAATAATGCGAAATAGTTCTCTAGGTTAAAAGTTTTAAACCCTCACTCACGTATCTAATTGATGGAAGATAAATCAATACCAACAGCTTTCCCAAGGAATTACATGGCTTAACCTTAACTTAACACAGCACAAAACCTCACAGGATCTAATATCAGCTTTTCTGTGAAAGAGGCAAGCAGTTTCAGACAAACATGTACAAATGAAGAAGACAGCCCCAATATCACTTTTTCTTCTTGATATTACAGAATAGATCAATGTTACATTTTAGAATCACAGTAAGGTGTATTTATAGCTATCTGAAGTTATTAAGAGTATACCACATCACACAATTTCCAAAGCCTTGAATATCTAGAAGGATGAGTGCTACTAGAAAAGGCAGGAACTAAAGGATTAATAGAAATTACAACAATAGCAGTAATACCAAAACCTGTGCCTTCACTATTACAATAAAGAATGGAATAAAATAGTAGTTCACCCTTACTTCTTATTATAAGCAAATTTATACAAATAAATAAAACAGGGACAGTTATTGCATAACATTTCCAGAATTTAATTTATTAAGACTATCCTGACACTTACTACTCTGGTTAACAAACATATTCTCATGTATTTGCCCTAATTTGCTTGAGGATAGGAATTACCCAGTGATATTTTGGTTGATGTCAAGACTGTGAATATTTAATAATTAGACAGGAGGTGGAATAGGAAGTATTAGGGAATATTTAGCAGTCTAGACATCACTTACTTTAGAAGTTAAGATTTTAAGACAGGTGATATGGGAAAACATCAACAGATGTAATATGAGATGTGGTCACAGATGGAAGAAGAAGTCAGGGTCCTGCTCTCTCACCCTCATGAACACACATCCACAGACAGAGAATTATATGACTGGAAGGACCTTGAATCCTGTTTGCTTTGAGTTTGATAATAATCCCTCATCAGAGTTTCATCTAGCTCTATTAATCCAACGCCATCTGACTGAGTCGTGTCCCCTAGTGAAGGAAGTTCACTGCTCACCAGGCAGCCGGTTCCTTCCAGACACGACCAGACAGGAATGTCAGAGAACCTTTTTGGCTCCTTCCTGGACATCTCAATATAAAAATCCCACAAGCATTTCCAAATCAATCTATCCAAATTCAAAGTCATTTTATTCTTTGCTGCAAAATTGCTTCTTTTCCTAAAATGTCCCTGTCATAGTTAATAGACCTACAACTCAGCCAAGCTAGATTTTCTGGCATTACTTTTATCCATTCTCCTCCCCACTCCCACAACCTGGCACATAACAAATACTGAATAACAACATGCAATGAAAAATAAGAGAAAAAAGGAAAGAACAGAGGGAAACAAGGAGAGAAGGGACAGGGGGAGGAGAGAGAGGGAGAGGATGGGATTGACGGAGTTTCTTTCAATTGTGTGACTAAATTGAGGCCCAAGTTCATTTTCTCCTTATGCATTTTGATAGAGCTAACCCTTGGTCAGGCATTTCAATTTTCTAATTAGATTATTTCAATAGTCATCTGAAGTATCCTGCCACCTCACCACCATTCCTTCTCTTTCAAAAGTATTATCATGCTATCGAACTTACCTTCTTAAGACACTATCTTTTTTTTTTTTTTTTTGCAGTTATGGTCAAGTCTTCTTTTAAAATAAATGTAGTGGATTCTAGTATTTATAAATAATATTCAAACTTCTTAACTTAATTTGGGCTCTTAAAATTCTACTCTTGATGTTTCTAGGTATCTATCTTCTGAGCTCCAAACTCAATAACCAAATGCTTTCCCTATTACCATATACACTAAAGTCACAGAGAGGTACAAGTAAAATGGAATAGGCATCCTTGCCACCATTCTTTATGTTGAGTTTCCAAACTGAAATATAATAATCTGATTATGTTTCATCTAAATCTTAGGCATTTAAATCCCCCTTAATACCCAACCTAGAAGTCAACTTTTCTACATATCCCTCTTTGACACTTCTGAATTAAAAAATACCCCTTCTCTGTGTGCGTCTACAGAATTTTCTTAAGTCTATTACAGTATTAATTTTAATCTGAAAATGATAAATACAATATGAACGTAAGGATATAATTTTACATCTCTAGGGTATTGGCTTCTGAAGATTGACTGGGGTCTGCCCATCTGTGTCTGTGAATGTTCTGAACCCAGATCAGAGCCAACAATCCTATAAATGTCAGTCTGCTTTATGGACAGTAACCTGGATATTTTTTCTAAAACAAAAATTTATAGAACATTAATAAATTTGCTAGATTTAACCTAAAAAAACCCCAAAATGTTATCAGCTTATAGAATGGTTACATCATTTTAACTTAACCCTGAATACAATATTGCAGAGAACTTTTAATCAGCACTCCCAAATCACCTTGATAGTGACCGACTTCAATAAATACTATGTGATATATACTGATCTGGATTCCCTAAAACTTGCCTTTTCCTGTTGTTTCCATCTCCTTTCCCATTTTCATCTCTGGAAAATCATGATATTTTAAACCCTCTTCATTTAGTTCACTACTTTCAATATTCAGGGCTCTCATCAATAAATCAAATTTGGATAATATTTCACCCTCCTGTGATTTTACTTGACTTACCATTGAAGATGCATGGATCAACTGTAGTAAGAGATGTGCATGTGAGCTGACTTGCACAGGCCCTACTGTGGAATGGCTTGCTCTCCCTTCTCTTGCTCATGATGACAATAAACTTGGCCTTCACATGTGGTGGACCCTAACAAGAGAGGGCCTATAGACCATGCATCCGCCAAGGACCTATGTTCCTCATAGTCAGCTTATGGGGCATGCAGATATGCAAAAGCCCCCTGGAAAATGTTTTGTTTTTCAAGGTAGAATGGTTCTCGTAGTTATAGGGACTATTCTGATCTACATATAATGCCCACTACTGGAAGGCACTGTTCCTTTAGCACTGGCTAAATTAAAACATGTGCATACACATTATCAGATTCATATGATAAAATGTTCTTCACCTTTAAAGACAGATTCCTCTTCACACAGCATGTACAACTTGTACAAAAAGAAATGAGGAGAAGCATACACACACACACACACACACACACACACACACACACCAAAAAAGATAACTGAAAAACGTGTGGAACACTCTTCTCTCTCTCCGTTCTTCTTGAATCCCAGCTCAGCGCTGTGAAAGTCAGTTAAGGGATCAGAATTTCTACAGAAAATCGGTATCCATGAAGTATCATTTAAATAATTAAACAGATCTGACATTACCATTCAAAAGCCTTTGCTCCTCAAAGATAAGACAATTATTTCAGCATTCAAATCACGTTTGGAAGTTAACTCCACTGCCCAGACGTCAGAATGCCTTCTATTTTGTAATTCTAACATTGCATTACTCTTGGGCATTAGTGACATGGTATAAACTGCTGGCATTTACAGAGTATTTAGCAGTGAAACCAGTAAATCAAGACGACGTTTCAGCCACACTTAGGTTTTAAACCTCTACCTCACTAACCCTGTGTCCTAGCCATTAGTAATGTATAATTGAAATCTTAATTCTCACTGACTTGGGCAGAGTTAAGCCACTTCAGGAAACAATAATGCTATCTGACATGCATGACCTTTTTGATTAAAATAACTTGTCACTTTACAAAATGCCCCTTCCATATCTCATTAGCAGCTTCAGAGACTCCAATCTTCAAAAAGGACATTTATCTCAGGAGATGCCTGGAAAGTCTTCGTTACTCTCAGAGGTGCTACTAGAACAAGAAAGTATTTATCTGAATGTCATTATTAACAAGAACTCTAGCTTCTGTAATGAAACACATTGGAAACTTAACAGCAAATTATAAAAGCAAACCCAAGGTTACAAAAAGTCTATATGAAGATCAAATTCAAATATATTCCCAATTTATTAAGAGCTCTCTGGCTAGGCAAATGTTCACAAACCAATTAGACCAATCACTGTCTAATACCTATATCATAATGTTGACTAACTACCCATTCTGTAGATATTTGTGGGAGATAATTGGATGACATTCAAGTCCACAGAGAGAAAAAGAGAGAGACAAAACAATAACAGATACAAACAAGAGCTATTTTCTCTGCTCAGGTTTCATTATCTTGTTCTCATTTCCCATTCAAACCAGAGTGGAGCTCAGAAGGGTTTTTAGTAGACGCAGAGAACTGAAACAGTCTGTAAAGCAGCTCTTGGAATTAGTTGAGCTTTCTGAAGGGCATGGGGCAATGAAAACCCAAACTGACTCACAGTACAGATGAAGAACAACGCAATGTGATGCTATGTGAGTCTACTTTTTAATGATATTTGTAAGGTCTTAGTCCACTGCTGACTTTCTTAACTGGAAACCAAGGAAATAAATGGCCAGAGGGATAATAATCTCCAGTGCTAGATGTCATAAACAGAGGATTGGGACCCTGGCATTATTAGTACCTAAGAGAAGTGAAGATATTCAAATTGCTCAGAATACTGATGAAGCCCACGATGTCCTGTGGACCCGTCCCATGGTATGGAAGACAAACAGGCCAGTAATACAGGATATCTGCACACACACACACACACACACACACACACAATCTACACCCCAGCTGCCCAGAGTGATCAGAGCACAATGGTTTAATAACAAGTGCCATCAGTTTGCTAGCACCTACAGAACAAAATATAAAATGATTGTTTTCTAAATATAAGGAATTGGCATTAAAACTCTTTTTTAAAAATTACATAAGCTTATTTGAAAGTAAGGTGTTGCCCAGAACAAATCAGAATTGATTTCTAATCCTCCTGGGGAAAAAATATGAAAGAATATGAAGAATCTGAAAGAACTTCTTATGTTTCACTCTTAGGCAACAGTAGCAAACATGCCTGCTCAGAATTTATGTTTGACCGTGATAATTACATTTGTTTCATCTGGGATATCTCCTTAAGAAAGTGCAGGGTTCAGACCTTATTGAAACCCTTGCCTAAATGAAACGATTCTTCAAACCTTTAGGATGAAGTCCTAATCAGTTGTACACAAGCACAGTTTTTTAAAAAATAAAAATGCCACCTTTGATCCACAAGACAGTGTGTCCATAACTATTTAACCATGAAACTAACTGGCCTGATACATATTGAAACCTTGAATTTATTGACAGTATCCTCTGCCCTGTAGAAGCAAGTCAACCAGTTGGAAACAAGCTTTAATAACGCATATGTGGATGCCGACAATGTGTTTGTATGTCTACTCACCCAAGCATGAACATATGCATATAATTATGAACCTTAAAAATTAAAAACAAAATGCTCAGTGCTACTTTTCTGTTTTCATTTTAATTAAGTTGTTTAATAAGGAATCTGTTTCTGGGATACTACAATAAGAAGTTGAATATTTGACACTAGATATCGCACAGGTGGTTACAATGAGTGTTCATTATCTTGATGTATAAGTTGACATTGATATCACATTAATAACTGTTAGCACACTATCCTATATTTATATTCTTCCCTAAAGTAGTAACTTTCATTGCAGCTAAAGTGTGGCTGAAAACTGCAAAATCTCGTGGTCTTATGGGGAGTAGTACACATAGTAGAAATAAGTTTAAATTGGATTTTTACTGCCTTTGAAAGACACTCTTCTGAGTCCAGCAGATCTCTGGTTCTTTTCACTGTATTGGTCTGAATATAACTTGAGAAAACCAAAAGAGTCTAATTGCAATAAACAAGTAAATTCATGATCTTATTTGGTAACATCTAATAAAAACAACCAAAAAACTCCATAATTTCTAAAATCAAAATTTTAAGATAAAAGCATACTAGATCCTTTGTCCAGTTATTGATTGATTGATTTGTTTGTTTGTTTGTTTGTTTGCTTTTTCTTTTTTTTGGTGTTAAGTTTTTGAGTTCTTTGTATATCCAAGAGATTAGCGCTCTAAGGTGCAGGTGGCAATGATTTCCTCCTATTCTGAAGGTTCACAGACATGTCACACAAGAAGAAATGTGAATGGTCAAAAAATATATGAAAAAATATTCAACATCTCTGGCAAGTAGATAAATGAAAATTAAAACTACATTGAGATTCCATCTCACTCTAGTCAGAATGGCAATTATCAAGAATACAAGTAACAATAAATGTTGGCGAGGATGTGAGGAAAAAGGTTCACTCATACGTTGCTGCTGGAACTGTAAATTGGTGCAACCACTTTGGAGTTCCTTAGAAAACTTGGAATGGAACCACCATTTGACCCAGTTATCTCAATCTTCAGCTTATACCCAAAGGACTTAAAATCAGCATACTACAGTGACACAGCCACATCAATGTTTTTGGTAGCTCAATTCACAATAGCTAAGTTATGGAACCAACGAAGGTGCCCTTCAACAGATGAATGGATAAAGAAGATGTGGAACATATATACAATGGAATATACTCATCCATAAAGAAGAATGAAATTATGGCATTTGCCAATAAATGGATGGAGCTGAAGACTATCATGCTAAATGAAATAAGCCAATCCCAAAAAACCAAAGGCTGAATATTCTCTCTGATATGTGGATGCTAACACATAATAAGGTATGGAGAGGGAAGAAGAGAAGTTCCATAGACTAGACAAAGGGGAATGAAGGGAACAGAGGGAGATGGGAATGGGAAAGACAGTAGAATGAAGCAGAAAGAACTTCCCTATGCTCATATATGAATAAACAATCAGCAAAACTCCACCATCAAGTACAATGGCAAGAATGGTATCCTAATTAATAAATTATGCTCTTATGTATGTATAACATGTCAAAATACATTCCACTGTCATGTACCCCTAAAAAGAATAAAAAATTAAAAAAAAAATTTCAAGAGGTGTACTAAAAATCTAAGTAAAAGGAAGGGTGCTTTCCTGAAGGGCAGAAAAAATAAGCATTAGGCAAAAGCAGAATTTTAATGTTTTAACCTAATACACAAATTTTTGCATTTGCTCATCATGCTCATCGAGTGTGACATATTTGTGTTCAAGAAGACCGGAGCTTCAAAAATTCCCTCCAATGTGTTCTAAATTTCTGCGATTTGGCATTTTGTTCAAATAAACTGAAATATAGATACATGCTTTCATTCATGGGAGTTATGATAAATGGAGGACAAATGAATCCACTGTTTGATGGAAAAATATGAGAGGTCCAATTATGTCCTGTGCAAAGATGTACATTCTGAATTAAGGAAAAACACTTGCTCCCTCGTTCTTCCTGCTCCCACTGCCCCAGGATGCAGGACTATAGAAGCATGGGTCTCTGGTGCTCATTAAATTAACTGCTGGAGAAAGAGCTCTGGAGGAGACACAGGTAATTAATTAGCAAGGAAATTAGTCGTCCTTGTTAGTTAACATATTTTTCCTAAATGAGATATATCTCACAACCTTACCACCAAGTTACAGCCTTCCTCTCAATAAAGAGAATCTTTTGATTAAAATGTAACCTTTATGTATTCAGCCCCCATAAGCCTGAAAGTTTTATTTCTTTTCAATTTTTAAATCACTAATAGAGATCTGAGTGTACTGATTTAAAGTCAATATTAATTTAATGTCAATTACATTTATAAGTGGAATATTAATATTCCAGGGCCACGTTTCTTTTAATTGCTCTAAAGTAGAGAAAGTGAGACCAAAATGATAGAGGACAGCGAACATCACGATTGTCCTGACTTCCTTCTTATATGCGCCTCTAAAAAAAAGAAATTTACTAGTTATGCCACTAGAATGATGTGGGGAAGGTCTCACAATGTTTTAGACTTTTAATTTTTAATTCATTCTTCTATATAAGAACACATTTGCTTCCAATACAGCTGCATATCAAAATAGTATATCCTTGGTACTTTTTTTTTATTTTTACAGACTGCATTTTAAGTCACTGTACACAAATGGGGTACAACTTTTCACTTCTATGGCTGTCCACGAGGTAGATTCATACCATTCATGTAACCATACATGTACATAGGGTAATGATGTCTGTCTCAGTCCACCATTTTTCATACCTTGGTCATTTTTTAATATATAATGTCTGTGGTCAATTTTATATGTGAACTTGGAGGGTGCTTCTGGGAGAAATTTACATTCAAATGGGTAAACTCTCAGTAAAGTACAATGTCCTCCATAAGGTGGGTGGGCCTTGTCCAATCAGTTGAAGGCATGAATAGAACAAATAAAGATTGGCCATCCAGCTCAAGAGGGAGTTCTCCAGCAGATGACCTTCTTAAATAAGTGCATGGGTTCTTCAAAATCCAGTTTACTCTTCACTTGTTACCTCCTACTAGTATGGGTTATTTTATTTTATTTTAGCTGCAAAAAACTTATAGAAAGACAAGATAAGGGGCGGTTCAATGTTTTCCCTATTACTAGAAATGAGTTGGTGGCAAGACAGGTTAAAAAACTTGATTCTCTTCTTCCTTTTCAAAACTTTTCTGGGCTGGGGATAGAGCTCAGTTCGTAGACTACTTGCCTGTCAGGCACAAGGCCCTGAGTTTAATCCCCCACATTGCACAAATTAAAAAAAAAAAAAAAAAAAGTTTTCATCTCCCTTTGTCTTGGCAGCCAAACATACATCAAAATGAGGAAATAAATGGATTCAGGCCCAGAAAAATTATTTAATGCTGGGTAACTACAGAGGTCAAGCATGCAAACATATCTTTATTTAAGCAGGACAAGTCCTTGATCTTCATTTACCTTCTGCAGTGCACATTTTCTGTGGAGCAAGACAAAATGTGAGTTGAGAGATGCACAGTCTTGTCCAAGTTCCAGCTGAATTTTGTGAGGACTTGGACAAGAATGTCTGCCATAGGATCAATTCCCTGTGATGGTCCCCACTGACACACTGGCTCTCAGTGGCACAGTCCTACCACTGTGTTATCTGACCTTCTCCTGGTAAGAACTTATTCTTAAAAGAAAAATCCTGGCCAGTCTTTGGACCACACAAGCAGGAAACTCAGAAACAAATGTACCACCACAAGAGGCTTCCAGTCTGATGTTGGGATTTTTCCTTTTGTCGTACACAGAATCTGATACTCATACGTACAGACACTGAAACTTCTGTTGAAAACATTATGTCCTCTATCAAAACAACAAGAAGAGGATGCTCAGAAGAAACAGGCCATTTTTTTTTTAAAGAACACAGTCATTTCTCCTTGAACATGCACAGTTTTAATCCAAAGGGGGTAGAAAAAAACACAGTAGGAACCAATAAAGCCTGCTGCTATCCTTACTTCAAAGTTTCATAAAAAGAAAAAAAAAAAAACCTTATTTCTTGACTTTTTCTCATCTTTAAGGGAACATGTCCTTCCTAGAAGCATTACAATTTCCCTAATTTGGGAAGATATAATGGCGTACACTTCAGGCAGCTGTGGGAGACTCAAACCATTTTTTGTGCATCCCGTAATGCTTCATAACCTACCTATTCAATTCCTTTCTTTATTAGAATATTCTCCTTCTGATCTAATAACATTCTCTATAGATGAATGAATAAGTATTACAGATTCATTTTTATCATTTATATGAAAGTACTTTTACTTTCATTTTTTTTTCTTTCTTCCTAAAATCTAAGTTTCATGTCTTTTAGCCATAATTTCAAAAAACCTCTAGGTATTTTTTTTTCTCTTTCCTAACATGGATATTAGAAAAATCCTCCATATAATAACCTTTAAAGTTGTTTGTTGGTATTTTTGTTTAGGGAACTCTCCATTTCAAATAGTTTTTCTTTCTTTTTTCTTTTTCAGGGCATGAATTTATTGCAAAACTGAATTATTTGAGGAAAGTTCTATTCTTTATCACTTCTTCCAATCATTTCTGGGCCTAAATTAAACATGTCAACTAGATTCATAAACATGGAGAAACAGCAAATAATATCCTGTGAATGGGAATGTGCGGTTATGAACAGATAGGAACCCAGAAAGTTTGCTACAGTGATGAACTTTTATTTTCATCCTCAAGTGTGAAGTCTAAAATTCTTCAACTTAAATCATCCATTAGTAACTGGACAGTGTTTTCTCATCTATGGAGGTAGATCAGGGCCAGCCAGATACAAACAAGTAAAACGTAGATCTATAAGACTCATGCCTGGCCTTCTGTACTTTCAGCGTCTCTCATCTCTTCCAGTATCTTCCCCCATTTCTTTCCCTCCCCAGCTTTGCTTCACATCTCCAAATTGAAGCCCGTCTCTCATTCATTTAAGAAATATTTTATTTAACTTGCCATTTCTAACGACTGACAATAAAGTGTTGGCTTTCAGGAGTATGGACAGTTAAACTATCTGCATGCTGAGACAGAGGAAACAAGTAAGTTCTATGGGTAAAGGTGGACTTCCAGGGTTCCCATCAGGAATGACTTTTTTGGGGAAAAAAAGCAGCATCTATTCCTCAATGCTGACTGTACCACAGCACCAAGAAGCCTGCTCAGAGATGAAGCTGCCACTCTGCTGGATCAAACATATAAAGGTTAGGTTTTACAAACAGCATTTGTTTTGATATCTGGGGAACCAAGTCAATCTGACAGAAAACATAAAAGCTACAAGATATAATTCTGTCTAATTTCATTAGTCTTAAGTCTTTAGCTTATTTGATAATATTAATTTCACAGATACTGTGTGTCTGCCATATCAGGTGCTATTCTAAGCACTGTATTCGATCATCTATGTAGACCTCACAACAACTTTGTGTCTACCTATGACAGGCCAAAATCTACAATCATCTGATCTCCAGAGCAGGGAGGGTTTGGAACCTCTACCTAGAAGTCGAAGAGTAATACTATAAGCCTATGAGAATATTTGTGGGTTTTGACATCAGTGGGTATATTCTAGGTGGGGACAAATCTGCACCAACACTGCTGAGGCCAGGGAGACTCACTCTGTCTAACATCATGCTCTTTCATCTCATGGGCTCTTACTACAATACTCAGGAGGTCCACAGTTCTTAATTATGTATTTTTTCTTTTCAATCATCAAATCGAACCAGATGCTGAATTAAGTGGCAGTATTTTCAGTTACTCAGATACTAAACCATAGCTCCTATCACCAGTTTTCACAGTAAATTAAGACCTTTTCATTTTGCAATTAACCTTCTGCTATGTTATTTGTCACAAGAACTCCTTGAGTTCTGTGATGACCTAAAATCAAAGACATACTAAAAATTCATGTGGGTCAAATCTGGATAATAATATATCTTAGTTGTCCAGACTCGTTCAGAATAATATTAACTTTTTAGACTTTTAAAAAACATTTTTAAAGCCTTTTTAGGAATATATCAATTTTCAACCATGTTAATTTTTAAATGCAAGGGCTAAACTTTCAAATGGAAAATAGATACACAGCCTGTCTGGTGCTCATTAGATTTCACTCATACAGGAGGCAGGAAACAACTGATAAGAAAATCCCCCAAGTCTCCCTGCATTATGCCAATGCTCTGCATCCACAGCTGCTTAGCCCAGAAGTGATGGCGCGACCGTCTTCCTAAACTGGTACTTAGGCTATAGTTCTTCCAGGAATATCCTCCCAGCACATTAAATGTGTAGGAATCATACAAAAGGTTTCCATCCAACTGACACAACTTGATTAGAAAGCAAATGATGTGTCCATCTTGTTTGGACAAGAGTGCTTCAAAGCAAAGCAGTGTGTGCACAATAAGAAAGAGAAAAAGAAAAGGGCCCATATAATCCATATTAAAATACAGGGTGTTATGGTGACTATACTAACATATATTATCTATGTCATATGATATATAGTCAAGACTACTTCCAAAATGTTATCCATGAAACACATTTTACTTTGGTATATTTTCTATTCTAAATGGTGCCTTGTCAGAAAAACCTTATCTGAAAGAACCGTAGCTTTCCTGTCACCTTAACACTCTCCAGTCCTGATACATTCTACTTTAGTAGCTTATCCCCACTAATACCACATATGTACTTATTTTCTATCTCCCCCAACTAGAATATCACCTTCACAGAAACAAAGACCTCAGCTTCTTTTAAACCCTGCTCCCAGTGCTGAAACAGCTTCTGACATACAATAGGTTTCTGATAAATATAAATTGAATGAATATGTTTGATACATTATAAAACACACAATTCCCACTGCCTATTAGTCAAGGAGCAAAGATTTTCAAAATCATATATTTTTGCAAAATGACCAATATTCCTAAAAGATCAGCATGGCAAAACAACAGAGAAAAAAATAAATCACACTCAAAATCATAAGCTTGCAAAAGTGAAAATGAGGCTCAAAATTGGTAAGTTCAGAAAGTCTGTCAAAGGATAGTGGGTCTTCCCCCTCATCTGTTATTATTTCCCAAGGTAAATTATGCCTCTGTACCCTAGATTTGTATAGCAATTACAGCCCATCTGTGTTCTCATTTTATGTTCCTTTGAATTTATTTTCAATATCACTAAATTTAAACTCTTATTTTCTTGTTTTTTTTTTCTAAAAATACACAAAAAATAGAATGCACTGCATTTAAACTTCTCTATATAATCCAGCCATACATTTAGTTGTTGATAAAAGTGAAACTCCACAAATAAAGTCAAAGACACTTTTGTTCTTCTCCCGACTCCTTTATCCACTTTCTTCCCAAGGAAAGTGACTGCCAGACCAAATTTAGTGGGTCGCTTTGAGTCTATGTTTTTGTTCTTTTATACCTGAACATATGCACTTTTAAAAAACTGTATTTTATGTGTTTCTAATGAGAAGAGTACTATTAATAATGTATATATTTGCTTTCTTACCACTTTACATTGTTTTTGATATTATGTATGATACATAGCTATTTTCTTTACACATTTATATGAATAACTACTATTTCATCCTATAATAGAATTATTCATTTTTCTCATATATTCTTCTATAAGTGAATGTCTTCTTTCAACTTATTACCTTCCATCAACTCACTTCATCTGCCTATCTTTTCCATGGTAGACACTGCTGGCTGTGCAGCCAAAAGCATTCCAAATCCCTCTTCCTCTTTCTCCCTGCATTACAGAGAGCAGGAAAGCACCACACACACACACACACACACACACACACACACACACCTTTCTTTATTCTCTCCACTATAGAAGAGGCCATTTGATGTTAATCAGCCATCTAGATATTGGCAGCTACATGGAGAGTGGATTCTGGCAAAGTTTTTGTTTTCCTGATGAACAGGTTAAAGTTCTCCTCTGTTCCTTTCAAATATGTGCAGACTATTCAGAGCTGTGGCAGGCATCTTGAAGCCATAAGGGAAAACCCAAATGACTACACAGATGCTGGCTCTGACATTATTGAGCTGGCGAAACAACAACATCATTTATGTCTGCATAAATGTATGTCAGTCTCTGGTTAAGGAAAACCATCATGCACCATTACTTAGGATTCTATTTATTTGCACCTAGATTCACTTTTAACCCACACCCATTTCTTTAGAATCCTACTTATTTCCATTCCCTTTTTCTTCCATTTCTATAAATCTCTCATTTTAGCTTCATCCTCCTTATGAAAATATATGCTTTATTTCACATCATATTATACCATCATATGCAAAATTCTCACTGCAGATAAACATTTAAGTCAAGAGAGAAGCAGGGGATGTTACCATTTTTTTCCTACAGTAGTAGTCATGGTAATTCTCACTATGAAGTAAACAAGAACTTGAAGACAACTGACATGTTTAAAAGTCGTGTCTTATTTTATCAGAAGATACTGAGCGCATTAACATTGGTTTGCACTGAAGTTTATGCCTCCAGGTGAGGGCCATCCAATCCTTATTCAAATCACATTTATTTAGAGACTTAAGTGGGAGACTGTGAGCTGGGAGGCAAGCAAAAACTTACAGCAGTGTAGAAATGGAACTCTCCTCAGTAGTTCAAGGCCCAGGGTCAAGTACAGGCAGTGGCCAAGGTGTGAGACAACCTAACAGAGAGACCCTTCATAGGTCCTCTGACTGCAGGAGGGTGAAAGTTGAGATCTGCCTGGGAAGATCACTGGTTCACTGCAAACTTTGAGCTGACATTAAGTGATGATCAGGAATTTACATTGGGGACAAGGTCACTTAAGACAAAAAGAAGGGCATGAACAGACAAGAGCACCAAGGCCCTCACAGCAACGGATCGAGTTTGTTATAAATAGATCACAATGTGAGCCGTAATGTAGCAGAAGAAGCAGGCAGCGCTGATTAACAAGGGCACAGGTTAGGAAAACATAGGGTTCAATGCTGTAGGCACAAATAAGCAAAGAATCTTAAGCATTAAAAAAATCATCAAAGGGCCCAGGAAAGTGTTTTTAACTGTGTTCAGATGATGCAAAAACAAAAAATGTGTACATTTAATCTCTTCAGATACCAATCAGCATGTATAATTTTAATGAATTCAATGCATACTGCAAGTTTTACAGTTTCATTCAGTTTTTAAATCGCCCTGCTCAGTCCCAAGATGAAGTCATATGGACTACTCTAGGTTATAGTGCCTCTGGCTCCTATTTTTGGACATGTGCTTAATTGAAGAACTTAAGCCAAAGAATCCCCCGGTTCACCCCCTTTCACTTGCTGTTACAGTACAAGTGCTCCATTTCCTGTTTACAATCCTCAGCTGCTTTTCTTTTCCCGCTCTCCACACAGTGATTATAGTGAGAACACATTTGAAAACAAAAGGCTGAGCAGAATTCCAACAGGTGTAATTAATGTCAAGTGCTCCTGCAAGTGGCTCTGCTTTCCTGCTGCCTTCTCCACCTGCTGCCTTCCGTGGCTGCCTTCTTCAGGCCGTGTCCATCTGTTGGAAATGTGCATCCAGAATTCATCATTTTACATCCTGAGAGGCACCTGAACCCTCTTCTTCTCTTAAGTGAGCCCTCGGAGGAGCATCACTTTATATGCGCAATTAGTTAAGTGTCGAGATGCCATGGGGAGCAAGTGTGCCACCTCCTCATGCAGCTACAATATCTCAAGGTGGATTGTCCATGTTCAGAGATGGAGTGACGAAGGGGAAAGAATCTCACCCTGCCCCACATATACGCAGAAAGTATAGGAACTCATACTTCCTTTACATATATTATACCCACACACACTGAGCGCATTTTTTAAAATATGTCATATCTAATACTGGGTTAATGGCTCAGCTGCTTGAATTTATATGCTCCTCACAGACCCTTAGTTGAGGTGAAAAGTCACACAACAATTCTCCCAGCCCTATTCCTGTGTGTCAAACACCAATGACAAAATGAAAAGCTGGAATTACTGACAGGACAAAGGTTATAAAAAAGGGCGAGAAAGACAGAGAGAGGGAGAAAGAGAGAGAGCAGCACAGTAAAGAAGATGGTACATTTTAAGTTTTTTAAGAGAGAGTAGCTTTTTTTGGTGCAGGCATGGTGTTTAGCCATGTACATTACTAGCTGCCTGCCCAGTGATCTCAGCTAGGTGCCATGAAGGAAAGCATCAGAGAAACTAATTATATTCATGACTGATAATAATTGGATGTGTTTTATCCCCTGAAGAGTATTTGCAATTTCAAAGAAAACTCTCAGAGTTTGCAGTGGCTTAAAAAACACACATGCATACACTCACTCATGCAAATGTATTTCTGATGGTGAAGTGTGAGCTAATCAGGCAGGTAGGCAAGGCAGATACTCGAGAGAAATTATGAGGAAGGTGCCCAGTGTCTGACACACATGGCAGAAGCATTGCCTATCCCAGTTACACAAAAGCATTGCTTATTCCAGTTACACGTAAAGAACAGTACTGACTTTAGTTTTCTTAGGGGCTGAGTGAAAGGAATTAAAGGTTATGTGTTATACTGATCATTTCTGAAACCTCCAAGAATTTTTCTAATTGTTAGGACTCAGAGGGATTTTATAATGTTCATGGAAGCTACATATTGTCATAGTTAAAACATAAAAGAGCTGGGGATGGTGGTACACATCTGTGATTCCAGCCACTGGGAAGGTAGAGGCAAGAGGATGGTAAGCTTGAGGCCAGACTCAGCAACTTGGTGAGACTCTGTCTCTAAATAAAAATTAAAAAGGGGCTGGGGATGTAGGTCAGAGATAAAGTACCCTTGGGTTTAATCCCCAGTACCTGATTCCTCCCCCTGCCAAAAAAAAAAAAAAAAAAAATCCTGTATAAAATAAGAATCCTGTTTTAGAATGAAATGCCATGAGTAAGTCCGTGGTTTTCAGTGGAATATTTCCTAACACCAAGCACATAGCAGAAGATAGATAGATCATCAGTAACTATCTGTTGAGTAAAACGTCAAAAAAATCATTTTGTGCAATATGTATTAATATCAGCATTTTAAAGATGATGAGCTCAGTTATGAGTTGCTTAAATCTATTGGGATTTTTGCCACACCAGCAAATGAACTGTGATGTGGTGTTTCTTTGACATCTCTACCTTTTTCTATAATTCTTCCAAAGAAAATCTATCATATGTGACCTCTTAGCCAATAAAACTCAGCCTCAGTTTCATTAAAATAAAAAAAGAAAAAGTGAAAACTATTGAAAATGATGCATCATCCCTGCATAGTGCTCGTCACCAATGGATGACAGAGACAATTCCCAGTCCTGCTGAAGCCTACAACGTATGTATAGAAAGTCCTATAAACAGCTAACTTGGTAGTAAAGCAAATTAGAATGTTAAACCATTGACAAGTGATTCCTACATGCTGCTTAGAATCCTTTCTCAAACTAGTGGGAGAAGAACGTGGCTAGAAAGTTCTTCTCTTGGGACGACTGAGTAAATGTGGATAGGAATACCAGCAGAGGATTGAAGGCAACTGAGTTTAGGAACTGAGAAAGTAGAGGAGTGTCCCTGTATGCCCAATCTCTGCCAGGTCAGAGTTCTCCTGATGGGGCTGAAAAAAGGGCATTCACCAAAGAAAAGATTCCTGAAATGGACACCACTGTCTTCTGAATTTTAGTCAACCACAGGACACAGAATCATCCCCACTGATATTTAAAACTTTATGAACCCTGACCAGGAGGATCCAACTATAGCCAAGATCTGGATGGGGTGGTTTGAGCAATAAGCTCCTCCTTGGGAATCACAGACCAGCCAGCTACACAGACTTACTGACAGCTATTTTACTGGGTGGGGGAATGTTGCTCAGTGGTTGAGCACTTGCTTAGCAATGGTGATTCCCTGGGTTCAGTCCCCAGAATTGAAAAACAAAAAAAGAAATCACTTATTTTATTAGCCTACCAATAATATGTGGTAAATTTTAAGCATTTAAGAATGTTTTGAGTCCCTCTAATTAATTTGACTGGGTTTTATTGTATACCAATAATCCAAGACAGAATTCATGAATAGATTCACTAAGAGATGCCAAAACAAATTACTTTGTGAATTCAGAGGAGGAAGAGATCACATCTCATTGGAGAAAAAAGGAAATGAATCATGGACAAAGCAGTGTTTGAAATCTGTCTCAAAAGCTAGATAGCATTCTGATAGGCATGAGGGGATAATTCCAACTATAGGCAATGGAATGAACAAAAGCACCAAGGCAGCTATTATGAGGGATTTTGGAAATAAAGCAGATGACTAGTTTACTTAGATCACAGGATATGAGTAGGGGAATGAAGAATGTGGGAATGTAAAGAAGTGAATCTAGATCTGAGAGTCTTAAAGATTCTGATAAGGAATATGAATATAATTTTGGCACCTCTGTCAGGCAACAGGAATTTTTAACCACGGAGCAAGTATTAATATGGTAGGATAACTATGAGGATTGTAGAGCCTCAATTTCCAGTTCTAGTCTCTTCCTCAAACAAGTAATCCAAATTCTGAAAGAACATTTCTAATCTTGCATTTCACTGTTAAAATGTATTGACTGCTGGCAAATCATTGTCTCTTCTCCTTAAGAAGCAAATCTAAATCATCCGAGTCTGGCCGTGATTTTTGGTTATCTGGATTCCATCACTACATATACATAACTCACTGGGATGAGACAGATCTCTCATCAGAGGCTCCAGTCACAGGGTGAACAGTACTGTGAAAAAAAAACAAACAAAAAACAAGGCCACAGGTACTATGAAGACATTCCAAACATTAAGTGAAGTGGAAGCTAGAGACAAATAGATACTTTGCATAAAACGAAGAGTGAGAGCATAAAACAGGAATCCAAAAAAATTAACATTGAAATCCAGGAAAATGGTTACCTTGGTGGCAATGAATTTAAGCGAGGGGTCAAATTTAGACAAAAGGAGGACACAAGTATAAGGTGAGAAAATGAGCAGAAGGGAAAAAAAATGGCCCCATTAATGGGACTAGGAAACACATTGAGCTTGGATCTGTTAGGTAAGAAATGGATGCAGGGCTCATTTAGTTTTCAAAGTGGGCTGGCCAGGTTCCAGGAACAGGAGTGGAGCTGTGCTTCCAGATGGGTAAGGAGAACTGGATGGATACTGGATGAATGTGGGTGCAGGGAAATGGCTGGGCAACACTCCAAAAGCATTTGACATTTTCTCTTAAGAATTACTTTTCAAACCTTTAATCATTTTTGGAATTCTTACATATGCCCTTTCTATCCCCATGTCCTTTATGTAATGAAATGAGGAAATGGAGATATGATGTAGAGATGAGAGCAACTCGTGTCTGCATAGTGAAGAGCTCTTTCAAGCAAAGTTTTTATACTTCAGAGCAGGAAGTCCAGGATTTACTTTAAAGCCGTCAGAGGGAATTCATACAGCCTTATAAAGCAATCTAACATGCTGATGCTGGGAACTGATACTAATTAAATCTAATGAAATGAGAGGAAGTTCAGACAAAGGCAACAAAAAAATCCAGGGATGAGTGGACAGCTGTGTCAGGACATGAAAACGCTGACTTATTTACTAAATTCTAAACTGTTAGAGCAAAGGATGTAAAGGTTGAAGGCAGGGGTGGGTTTGAAATAAATAAAAGGAAACAAAATTGATGTAGGTAATTTTTGCTTTATACTACAATGCATGTCTGAAAATCACACCATAAAACAGCTTGTGTTTTCCCCTAGGAGTAATTTTGTAATTGAATGTTGTGTTCCTGAACAAGGATTTGGTTTTCTAATAAATCACAGATATGATCAACAATATGCTATAAAGGCGAAGACAGGACAGTGTTAGACCTCTATAATAATTTAAAATATCATCATTATATTCCTAGTCCTATAAAGTGGGCATAAAGCATGATACGTGTTGATTATACAAGGGGCCCAGATGCACTATAAATTGTGCACACCAAACAACATTACGACTTTACTGCCTCATAAATTTGACCTATCTAAAAGTAAATATACTAGCTATAATAAACATTATTTAAATATTTAATCAAGAAACATTGAGCACCTTCTTAGCATTCATAGATTGTTTTAGAAAGACAATATTTGGAACTTGAAATTTTGACATGCTAGAAGTCTCCTTGTATATCTGTTTTTTCTTACCTTTTGTTTATTCCTACAGTTGGGATATGTGCTGTGTGATATTTAATATTTTATAGATATTTAATAAGCACAATCATGCTATAATCCTTGATGCAATTATTATGCTCATTTTATAACTGAGAGAAGTGAGGCACTTGTCTAAAGTCACAGAGCTGAGGGACAGAACCAGGACTTGAAACCAGAATCCAAACTACTATACTCTGCTGTCTCTGTGGACAATAGCTCTTTTTTTTCCCCCCTCAAAACTTCCCTGTGACAAAGAGAAGCATTCCAGTGACATTTGAGCCATGTTCAAAGGTGAGATGGTTTATTTCAAAAGGCCATTTCAACTTTTCTTGTGAAACTTCGAAGCGAAGAATTTTATCTTTGCTTCACTAGTTCACTTTTTCCCCTTTTATTTCCTCACGCTGAAACATTTAAGTTACCTGGAAGATAAGAGGGAGTCACAAAAAGGCAGCCAAAGGAACAGGTCTAGCAAGCGGCTATGTGGGCTGCACAAATCCTCAGCCTTTACCTACAAGCTCAGGAGCTTCAGTGCTGCCACTACAAGCCCAACCGCTGCTTTTCCTCCTCTTGTACATCTTCCTGATTGAAGGCCACCCACCACTGTAAGCATCAAGGACCAAGAATAAAATCACCCTGAACTGATGAATGTGAAGAAGTGAAATGTCATTATTCCTGAGCCAGCAATGGAAGGGAGCAAAGACATGAGAAATGGTAAAAGCAGAAACTCTTCAATGTTATGTACAAAGTTTTGGAGAGAACTTGCAATTCTAAGAGGCAATGGGAATTGAAAAAATAAATAGGACTATTAAGGATTAAGAAAAAATTACTGATCTAAACAGCTCTGTAAGGAGAGACAAGGAAATGGAAACATCTGACTGAAATGATGATGTCAAATGTGCCCTTCCCAAACTCACCAATGCCCCTCTCCAAGACTTTCCTCGGCCACAGATGCTAGACTCAGGAGTAACTCTTGGAACTCTGTGTGAAATACACAATTAGGCCAATATGTGTTCCAAAGTGCCCAAATAGAAAACCAAATATTCTTCCACAATAAATGGGATTTGAAAACAAGCTAAGCTTTGGATGGGTACAATACTGTCACAGGTTTCCATTCAGAGAACTGAATAAGATATTTGTTTTCCAGTTTTATCAAAATTAATTTTAAAATGGTTCAGTTGCATATTAAATCATGTTATCCTTTTGTCTTTCTTGATATCCAGTCTAAAAAGGGAATAACATAACAAAATGAACATCTAGGCTCTTTGTTGAAGGGATGAGAATTATTTTCTGTTTTGATTCTCTTTTCTTATCCCTTTGAAGTTCAATAAAGCTCCTACTAGCAATATTTCCAACTATAACCGTAATTATAAAATTATACTCTAATGTCCGATCACATGTTCCTAAAATAATATCCAAATCTGTCACCACCCACAGGTTTTAAGTAATGATGCTCAAATACGGATGTCTTTAAACCATTTATGCATATGATGTACGCATATACATATCATTTGTATACACATGCATATTTGGAATAATAAAGCTTTGTGACCAAATGCTGTACAATTACATTGGCATAAATGAAATTTAATAATCCACATTACCTCACTTCTGACAAACATGTACATTTCTAATTAACAAGAAAAAGAGTTACACTGGATCTATTAATTTCACTTACATGCAAATAAGCATATGCATAAGGATATACCAACATCTTATTTTTTGTAGAGAAAATACCTAAAGCTCTCAATTTAATACAAAAGTAACATTGTGTGTTTTCAATACACAATGTCTTTAAAGATTTGGTATATCCTGAGATACCAAAATGTTCATTTTTTCTTTTCCATTTGTTTGTTGACTATGTAAAAACACATTGTCCATAAATTTTGACCTTTAAATGTAATGAAACTCTAAGGAATATGAACCTTTTAATGTGTTCCTTCCATTTTCTCCTATGTAACTTTAAACAGATCTTAAATCTAATTAGCCTTTCATCAGGTCCCTGACAATATTTTTCATAGTCACTACTTATTTAAAATTATATAACATTCCATCATACCTTTTCTTCCTTTGTCTTATGTTACAGAATACATATTACTTTTTCCATTTAACAGACTTCTTGTGATCTTCAGAACTTTACATGTTAGCATGCTATTCCAACAGTACTGAAGGGTTCTTAGGTGAAAGAAAATGGGATCCCTAATTGAGTGCAGGGGATCAAGAGCCAATCTCCTCTTAAACAATTTATCTTTTAGAAATTTTATTTCAGAATTGCTTTGATAGCAATCTGTCATGTGTGTGTGTGTGTGTGTGTGTGTGTCCAGAGAAAAAATGGAAAATGAAGTGGAATGGGACAGAATATGACAAGATAAAGTAGAATACTATGTGATAAGGGTGGACAAGAGAATGGTTTGCAATCCCATTCATGCTAATGTTTGAGTTGGTGCAAAACTAACTGTTATGAAGTATTATTTCATTCCTTAATTATACATATTCAACACCAACACTAACCAACATTAAAACAATAAGAATTTTAAAAAAGAGGAAAGAATTTATTCCCAGATATACAAAATGTGCCCTCCTCTATTAACAAAAATAAAAAAGAAAATTATATCCCTCCATAAATGCTAAGTAGCAGTGGTTGTTTCTTGGTTCAAGCTATCATCACCTCAGTACAACCTCAGTCACAAAAATAAAATATTTTTCACAAAGCACCTAATACTATGAATATTCTAGAAAGTAAGTATAGCCCAAGTACTGACATAATAAGAACTCTACTAGGGATCTGAATTTGCATATGCCTACAGACATAAAATGCTCAGAAAGGGGAGTAGACTAGAACAGAAACTGCATTATGCTGAAAAATACCAATAATAACATGCTGGCAATTGTGCTTTGATTGTTCACATTTCTTCTAAAGCGTTTTTTCTAGCCCATGAGCACGTGAGCTTTAAACAAGTTTGATTATAGTCACAAAAGTCTTTAATGAATCAGGAATAATAGTAGTATATGGCAAGCAAGGCTTTACGTACAGTTTTAAGACTTATTTTTTGTCGTTGTCGTAGAAAATGGGACACAGGAGAGAAATCAATGCATTTATGGGACTACAGTTTTTTTTTTTTCTGCTTTATCCTCTCTACTAGAATGTCAGTCTCAGATTTACAGTTGCCAACATGCATTTCCCATCCCTGAAAGCAGCAGCTACACTTGTAGGCTCCAGAACTGCACAAGGGGAGAGACACACATGCATCTCTTGCTTTGCATCTGCACAAGTACATGCTTTAATATCCACAAAGTATTTGGAAAAGATAGTCTAGCTTTTCAGAAACATGACCTATAGACACCCATCTCTCTGCCTTTACTCCAAATGACCTCAATATTATTATCAAAACTGGATACCCTCAAAAATTTTATCATCCCAGATAATAATATAAATATAAGCCCTCTCCCCATCATTTATCAAAGAGGTCCATCATTAGGGTTCTCATTCATTGAGGAAGTATATAAAGTCTGTTCCTACAGAAGGAGGGTCTGGCACCTAGTGTGGGCCCCTGGCCATATATGAACTTCCATCTTGCAAGGCTCAGGTCTTCCTTCCACCTAAAACAAATGGCAAAGTGTCCATGACCCAAGTGCAGGGGCCAGAGGAAGGCACAAGGGGTCAGGGTGAAGAAGAGAAGAGTTACTAAAAGGCCTGAGAGTTGAAGTAGTGTGAAGACCTCACCTCAAGAACAGCTCAGGTAGGTAGACACCCAAGGCAGGGCCTCCATTTGTCATTTCCAGATCCAGCTGAGCACTTGGAGAAGAAACTTTCTTGATAGAAAGTCAGAATTTTCTGGAAAAACCTGCCTGGTGATGTACACCTTGCTATGTGCTTCAGGGAGAAGGAACAGAGAAAAATCTAGGTGAGAAGAAGTCCCTCCACAAGGAATTTGACAAAACCAGGACTTGGTAGGGCACATGTGCAGTGGTCATTATGTGGATAGAGCCCCAAAATGTGGAGGTAGAGGCCCATTAGAATTCAATCATAAATTTCAAACTGGTGACAATAAGCCAGTCACAGCTCATGGATGCATTTAATTTGACCAGCATGCTGCATAGTGTCAGACTGCAAATCTTTTCTTTAAAAAGTAGGATTGGATTCCAATATTAAAATATAGAATTTTAATATAATATTTCTAGATTTGTTGTAAAAATTATACAGCTTAACATCATAGCAAAACGCACATGACAATGGTCATCTGGTGCTTGCAATGCTTGCCTCTTCAGAAAGCAAGTCTCAGTCTCTGAATTCCAATAGCCCCTGAATGGAAATTATATTTCATCCATGACTATAAAATAAAAAATAAGGAGAAAACGATAAGAGAAACATGTCTTTGGGGAAAATAATTCTCATTTCCCTTGCCACGGTGGCCATTTGAAACCTGAGTTAGACTTTGAGATGGGAAGTATTTTCATGGTTCAATTAACATATTTATGCTCCATGAATGAGGCTAACAGGTTTCAAGAAACACAAAAACCAATTTGAGCTTGAGAATCCATTTGTTCATTTTCAAAGGAGTATGAATATACCCCTTTGACAATAACAATAGGAACTGAAGACATATCATGTTCAAGGACATTTACAGATTGTTTTGACAACAACCACTCCCCAAAACAAGCACTGTAAAGTGCATACAATGGTTACCAGTATTAACTCTGTGTTTCTCATTTTTCCTTTCTCTCTAGTCACCTGAAGGCCTGCTGGCAGAGCAGGCTGGCCATAATGCAGGAAGCCACAGGCCACTAGTTCATTCTCTTCTGAATGCACTGTGTCCTACAGGGCAAACAGCTCCACAGTGCCCCTGTATTAGTCAGGGTTCTCGAGAGGAATAGAATCAGCAGGAAGTATAATTATAAAAAGGGGATTTATTAGATTGGCTATCCAGAAGCTGGATAGTCCACAATGGCCATTTGCAGCTGGAGAGTTGGAAGAATCAGCAGCTGCACAGTCCAAAACACAGAAGCTCCAGAACAAGAAAGATGAACAGTGCTACCCTAGTCCAAGACAAAGGCTTCTGGAAACTACCTGGAGAATCACTGGCAAAGTCCGCTTTGGAAGAGTAAAGTGAGAGTCCAATCAAGAACCCATTCAAGAGAAGCAGAGCTTGCATCTGCATCTGCTTCCTTGTTCTTCCAACTTTTATTCCATCCTATTGGGAGGTGGTGCCCATGCTTAGGGAGGGTCTCTACTTCAGTTTACTATCCCACATTCCAATCATTCCTAGACACACTGTCATTGACACACCCAGAAGCCTCTTAATCATCAGCATCTCTTAATCCCATCAAGTTGACAATTCAAATTAACCTTTATAGCCCCCTTAATATTAAATTATGGACACAGAGTTACTATATAGACCACAACTAGATTTTTCAATGCATCAAATGGTCCCTAAGGGAGAATGCCACCCTCCACTTCTTCTGCCAAGTAGATAACTTGGAAAACTTGGCTCTTATTCTGGACCCATATACCTACTGTACACTCAAGCTCCTACTCACAACTCATTCTTTCCTCAATTTTCTCCTCCCCGTCACCAGTCCACAAACACTGACATAGACAACTTGAATAAACCTTCAACCACCTAGGAATGATGGCTATGCTGGGGGTTGATGTCAGAGAAAATGTCTCAGTAATGTAAGTTGTATATTCAAGAACAATGGTCTGTAATTGCCAACCAAACTGCTGTTTGGAATTTGTTTTCTCCTTTGTAAGAGTTTCTTCTCTTCCAGGTTTATGAAGAATAATCATTCATTCATTCAACAAATAATTATTGGTCACTGTTTATCAGAGTAAGTTCTGAGGATGACATAAATAATTCAGCCAACACCCAATTTCAAGAGGTTTGCACAATAGACAAGGAAAGAGATGTCGTCAGTGGTAAGTGCCTGCTGAGGTCTGAATGTCTGTGTCCCTCCAAAATTCACATGTTGAAACCTAATTCCCAAAGTGCTGGTATTAAGAGATGGGACATTGGAAAATGAGGAGGTCATGTGGGTGGTGACCTCATGAATGGGATCAGTGCCCTTATAAAAGGGGCCTGAGGACACTTGTCTGATCCTATGCTGTTGTGCCATGTGAAGGCAGATGAATCAAAAATTCAGGGGTACCAAACCATTACTGCACAGGGTGGCCAAGGAATAACAGATGCTCCAGTGTGCACACAGGGGAACAGAGCAGACACTGCTTTGTCCAGTTGTCTCAGCTCACAGAAGTTGCTCCGGGGGATGTGGACAATAACACGTGTCAGTACATAGTTTCAGATTTGATAAACCTGCTTCTCTTTCTGTTAACTTATGATGACATACACATTATGATTTCCCTACAACAACTCTCCTTAAGTTCCAAGGTCACAAATACAGCAGAGAAAGGGCAAGGGTATGCTGCTCAGTGCCTTAGCTACTGGAAGACTAAGACCTCAAACCTCTCTTCATTCTGCCTTTCTAGAGTCAGAATTTGAATGGGTAGTAGCTATGACAAAAAGAAGGCACACTCACAACACATATCCCCTCTGTCCCTAAAATTATTACCAGTGTCACAACACATTGTATTTTGTAAATATGACATGTGTATGATTCCTCTCCAAAACATAATCTGCTAATCAGAAAAGTAGCATGTCCCCATTGAATATTTTAAATGATGGTGATTTCAGCAAAATAAGTCACATAATAGACACTACAGATTTTTAAATTTATTTACTTATTGATTCATTGAACACAAATGGAGTACAGCTGTTGTTTCTCTGGCTGTACACAAAGTAGAGTCACACCATCCGTGCAATCATACATGTACACAGGGCAATGATGTCTATCTCGTTCTGCTATTATTCCTACCCCCCACCCCGGACCCACCCCCCCCTTTCCTCTGTGCAATCCATTCTTCCTCCATTCTTGCCTCCCTTCCAACCCAAATTATGCATCATCATCCACTTATCGGAATGATCATTTGGCCTTTGGTTTTTGGGGATTGGCTTATCTCACTTAGCATGACACTCTCCAACTTCATCCATTTACCTGAAAATGCCATAATTTTATTCTTTTTTATAGTTGAGTAATATTCCATTATATATATATATAATGGAATATATATATATATATAATGGAATATATGTATTTATATATATAAATACATATATATATGTATATATATATTCCATTATATAATGGAATATATATATGTGGGTGATATATATATATATATATCACCGTTTCTTTATCCATTCATCTGTTGAAGGGCATCTATATTCCACAATCTAGCTATTGTGAATTGAGCAGCTATGAACATTGATGTGGCTGCATCACTGTCGTAATCTGATTTTAAGTCCTTTGGGTATAGGCCAAGGAGTGGGATAGCTGGGTCAAATGGTGGATCCATTCCAAGTTTTCAAGGAATCTCCACACTGCTTTCCAGAGTGGCTGCACCAACTTGCAATCCCACCAGCAATGTGTGAGTGTACCCTTTTCCCCACATCCTCGCCAACACCTGTTGTTGCCTGTGTTCTTAATAAGTCATTCTAATTGGGGTAAGATGAAATCTTAAGGTGGTTTTGATATGACACTATAGTTTAATGTAAAAAGAAATTTCATTTCTTAAATTATAACTTTTTAACCTACTTATTACTTTAGAAAAGTGTATTTTTCTGAGGAGTCTATTGAAGAGGAGCCCACTACAGATAGAACTCCTCTAAAAATAAAGTGTAACAGAAAATAGATCATCCCTCTTGTATAAAGCAAGACCACACTACGTGGTCATACTTGAGAACATCTAAATTGAAAATGAAATTGTGTTATAAAAATAAGAGCTATTGTTAGGGTTGAGGAAGCATAAAAATAATTAGATATGTAATCATTCCTTACAATTAAAGATTTTTTTTCAAAATTAATTTGATTTAGGTCTGTTAAATATAACAGTAATTGCAAATATCGTACTTATTGAAAAAACAGAGACATATACCATTTAATTACACTCACATGTTCAATGTGTTTTTATTGAATTCCTATGAAGTAAGTAGCACAGTGTCTGGTGTTGATGATACAAGAAGTAAGGCTCAAATACCCATTAAAGAAGTAGCTTTCATATCAGACTTTCTAAGAGGTAAAGGAGCACTTTGAGTTCATTAAAGTGATGACTCACTTATCTTTCAGTTGAAAATCAGTGAGGTTTTTTAAATAATATTACTTTTCCCTGGGTTGAAAATACTTCTGTACAGTACACTGTGCTCTGACAGCCCAATATGATTCCAAGTTTTACATGTAAAAAGTTAACTGATTTTAAAGAGACACATGGCAGTGGAATCATAGAAGACTTTAGCTGAATTCATTTTTATTCTTTCAAACTGACCAGATGGTAGCTTGATCTCTTGAGTGGAACACTAATAAATGCCATTTCTGCCCTGAAATGTAAGCCTTTCTTTCTCCTGATTCCACTTGTAACTTGGATGGAAATTCTGAGAACTGGATGAATCAGAACTGGAATGGAGAGGCAGCAAGGGAGGAGATATTCCTGTGTTAAATCTAACCAAATTTTATTAGTCTATTTAGGCTGTCATAAAAAAAAAATACCACACACTGGGTGGCTGAAAAACTATATTTATTTTCTCAGAAATTTTGGAGCCCAAAAGTTCAAAGTCAAGGTGTCAGAAGGGTTGGTTTCTGGAGACACAATTTCCTTGAGATTGCAGATGATATCCTCTTGCTTTCTTCTTACAGGGCTCACATAGCCTTTTCTCTACACATACACAGAGAAAGAGAGCTCCCTGGGATTCCCCATCCTTCTCCCACTCCACAGACTGAGTCTTCCTATGTTGCCCAGGCCAACCTCAAACTCCTGGGCTCAATTAATCCTTTTGCCTCAGCCTCCCAAATAGGTGGGACTACGGGCATGTACCACCACACTCAGATTTCTTTTAAGGACTCCAGTCCCAGCAGATTAGGAATCCACCCTTATAATCTCATTTAATTTAATTGCCTCTTTAAAGGTTCTGTCTTCAAACACAGTCAAACTGGGTGTTAGGGCTTCAACATATAAAATGAGGTGATGCAATTGTATCTGCAACAGAGATCCTTCAGAACAGAGGTTTTCACTCACAAAATAAGGAACAGATACTGGTTTCCCTTTTCTCCTTTCATCCTTCTCTATCCCTCCTTTCTTTAAGACAAGCATCCAAGTATATTTAAAATAAACCATCCAGCATTTCACGTTTATGATAAAGTTTAAGAATATTGCTTTTAAATATAAATGCTTAAATTTTTCCCCCAGTAAATTTGAAGTAAAAACGTGATTCCATATTTGATCTTATACACGTTTCTTCGGTACACTTTACCTAATTGTTTCAATAATGAAGAATTTGAAAGAATAAAGAATGTCACATGCAAAATGTTGTAAATATTTAAGTTTGGAGCAATCAGGTGTGAAAGATAGAAGCTAGATTGAGTATATATTAATAGAGTCTAGTGTAAAAATCAAATAAAATGCATTTGCGATATCCAGAATCATTAGACTGTGGCACGACAATTAGCCACAATCTATAAACAGTTCCCATTGATTACTATAATCAGTTCTTGTATATTATTTACATATGAGGTGTCCCCCGGGAAGCTCTTGTATTAACATGGGAAGTGAGAAGATTAGATTATGAGAGTCATAGCCTCATCATTGGATTAAGCCATTCCATGAATTAACAATTTGAATGGGTTACTGGGTGGTAACAGTAGGCAGGTGGGCCATGGCTGGAAGAAGTGGGTCACAGGGGAGATGTCTTAGGTGTTATATTTTTTATCCCTGTCACCTCATTTTCTCCTCTGCTTCCAGACTTCCAGGATCTGAGCAGTTTTCTAGGTCACATCCTTCCACCATGTTGTTCTGTGTGTCCTGAATCAAGTTTTGCCCAAATCACTTTTTTCTTTGCTGCTTCCAGCTTCCTTCACTGGCAAAGTTCTTAACACACTTTCTTGCTCCCTGTCCCCTAGTTAGAAAGTTCTGGGCACCAAACAACCTAAATGTTAAGGCTGAATGTCAGAAAATGAACTGGGCAGTGTGATACCCAATGATGAGTGCAAGCCAGAGAGAAGGATCAGCATCTCAGAGGTTCTGGGGCTGAAATACCCATGAGGGACAGGATGGGCAAATGGAGAGGAGTAGATGAAGGTTGCTTTTAAAGCCCTAAAAGCTCATATCCATAGTTCTTGAGCTATGGCTAACAAATTAGACATTCCAGACATGTGTTCTTAAGTCCTTAAAAGACCCTAACAACAAAGATCCTTCAAACCCAGAATCTAAATAATATTCTGGTAGTGTACAGCATTAAAGGGGGATGGAATAAAACAGCATGAAAGAGGATTCTGAGAGGAATGAACACAAGTTAATTTTACACAAATATAATATTTAAAGCTCTGTTATCTCTCTTCCCAAGTTCTCTTCACATACTGGCTTTTCATATAAGAACTTGGACACAATGTCCAGTTTAAACTAGATGGGGTCATAGTAAGATCAAAGAAAATCTATGTATTGTGTAAACCTTTATGTATATTAGTGAAAACATGCCACATAGATCACAGCCCTGATCTTGAAGATGAAGGACAAAAGTAGTCAAATTATGTAGACATTTCTACTTTTTCACATCAGTTGAATCACAGATCCCTAAAAGCACTGTGGTCCATGTAAAGTGACTCCTGTCTTATCCTTGAGCATGGAAAGACAAGCTTGGAGCAATCAGATGCTTGGTAAAGGAGGGGATAGGTCTTCCTCTCTGCAAATGTCATCAGCTGGAACCTTCAAAGTTAGGGCTTCAGAGATTGCTTCTCAAAGGGGTGGGGCTGCCAATCAAAGCACTGATGCTACTAGCTGACATCTGTTCATGGGATGACACTCCATCTTTACTGCCAACTTCAGTGTGGCAGAAAACTCTCCAATGGACACAGAAAAAGTGCAAGTGCCTTAAATGTTAACACTTTCTTAAAAGAAAAAGGAAGGAAAAAAATGGAAATCAACATAGAGGATTCTTAGGAATATCAGTAATTTGACTTACAGAATTTACAGGTGTGTTTTTGTTTTGTTTTGTTTTGTTTGTACTAGGGATTGAACCCAGGGGTGCTTAACTAACAAACCACATGCCCAACCTATTTTGTGTTTTATTTTGAGACACGGTCTTATCTTACTAAGTTGCTTAAGGCCTCACTAAGTTGCTGAGGTTGACTTTGAACTTGAGATCCTCCTGCCAGTCTCCCGAGTTGCAGGGATTACAGGTGTGCACCACCACATCTGGCACAGGTTTTACTCTAATCAGTGTACTCTATCAGAGTTCTACATTATCAGAGCTTGTTCTGTAGTGCTAGTAGCAATTCAGTAGGTCTGACCCCAATTCCAATTGCTTTTCCTTTGTAAAACATAGTCAATAGCATAGTCATCAAAAAAGATGACTTTTTTCTTAATGAATCATCTGAAAATGGTAAAAAGACAAGTTCCTTAAGGGAAATATGTTGCACAATTTCCACAGTGATAATTTCATTAACAAAGTCAGGTTTTGAAGTTCCATGTAAAATTAAGTTTAAAAACTAACCTATACATGTATAGGTTAGTATATAGGTTAGTGTATACTAACCTATACACACTTTCTTGCTCCCTGTCCCCTAGTCCCCCTGTCCCCCAGCACTTAAAGCACATCTACCTTATCATGCATACTGAAGCACACTACTTTTAAGAATATATTTTAATAATATTTTGTACAGTCGACATTTAAGGGAAAATACAGAAAAATACAATTTCAGACAAATTAGTGATGTATGCCACCTAGATAAAAGGAATTCATTCTTTTTTTTTTTTTTTTTTTTTGGTACTGGGGATTGAACTCATGGGTACTCCACCACTGAGCCACATCCCCAGCCCTATTTTGTATTTCTATTTAGAGACAGGGTCTCACTGAGTTGCTTAGGGCCTCACTAAGTTGCTGAGGCTGACTTTGAACTCACGATCCTCCTGCCTCAGCCTCCCAAGTGCTGGGATTACAGGCGTGCGCCACCGCACCTGGCAGGAATTCGTTCTTAAAACTATTACTTAAATGTAAAGTTCTTTTTAATTCCAAGGGATATGCTTTACTTTGCTCACCAACTAAATTCCTCACTAGCCTATCAAAATACAACAGCATTGCTGTGCAGCTGATAAGCCTCCCTTTTATTATGCAAATAAGACTATAGGTGGTTACTGATTTTAAAACAACTGTTACTAATTATACATTGTTCTCCAGCGTCATAATAAAAATTGTATGAACTTGATATTGACAGAAGGAAAACATGCAGTTTAAGGAAATGATATGCTATCAGAAACAGATGTTGCCATAAATTACAGTCTAATAACTTAAGGGTGAAATTGTGCTGAACGTTCAGTCATCCATACTGTATTTCTTCATGACTTACCCCACAGGAATCAGAGCAAGGCATTCTAAATATGGTTTAATCTCACTTGAAAGATACTTGATTACAAGTTTCAATTTGACACAATTGATGAATTATCTCAGAAATTCTACGGTTAGGTACAAATACTACACTGGCAACTCAAGTCATGAGAGGTTACTTGCTGAAACACAGGCAGGGGAAGGAGGAAAGTGTGTCAGACACAAACACTGAAAGAGGATTTGTCGAATGATGGGTGGGGAGGTACAGCTGCCAATCCAGCTTAGAGTTAAAGCCTCATTTGGAGAACAACTGCAGGGACCCAAGGTCACATATTCATAGTCACACAGTCATTGTGAGTGAAGTTGGGGGTCTCAGTCCTAACACAGATGGGTCACATTGGGCAATTTATTCCGAGTTTCGATTTTTCAAAAGTCCTCTGATTTAGACTTTGAGGTTACCTGGATTTGAGTTTTACCACAGTCACAGATATACTGGAAGCACTGAAAGAAGGAGGTGTTCACATTAGGTTTTCAATATAACATAATTATAAAAATCTTCGACATTTCTTATCTTCTGATACAATGGAAGCCTAAACAATGGAGGTGGCTGGGCTAGTCTTGACCCCTGAGAGATTCCAGTAAACCCATAAAATGGGAATTGGAGATTTTAATGATAAAGATCTATATTTTGCTATTTTTAAATTAGTGTCCCAAATACAATTATTAATGAATAAAGAAGAGAAATTAGGGTTCAACATGACTGCTTTATCATCTTAAGCATTAACAACAGCTCTAACTCAAGAATTACCACTATCATTTGCTGTCTTTGTAAACTCAGTGCAAATATCTAAAATATGGCTTCAAAACTCTCGAAGTTTCCCACATAAAAAATCTGTATATACATATATGTGCACATATGTGTGTATGTGTGCATCATTTGACAGCTTCTAAAATATTCTGATATTGCTTTTATCCCCTAGATTAGATCAAAAGATAAACTAACAGAGCAAGTGAAATGCTATCCAAGTTGAGAGTTATGACCTTAATTTAAGGAGTTCAGTTAAAAAAATTTTTTTTTGAGATAATAAGGTTGTGGTAATAATCCTGTCAAGTTTCTACTTACTGAGCTATGCCAGAATAAACCAGTCCAAGGGAATGCATCATAGTTTTTACCCAATAGTAAATTCTCCTATTAAACAAGAGACTAATATTTTTTAAATAGAAGGTGAATTTCAGATTTTATGTTTTTGTTTATCTGAGAATAGCTGACTGGAGGAAGGGAGGTCTCTGTTTCTTTCTTAGTTATCAGTAAGAGCAGGACACAGAACAAGGATAAAATTTATGGGTATGACATTAACTCAAGGAAGCTGGTCAATTATGCTTTGCTAATATCAGGACATAATTCCAGGCAACTTCCTGAGCTTGTTGAGGAACAAGGGACAAGGTACACGGCCATATAGGGTGGGGACAGGGTACCAAAAGCAGAGGCAGGGTTCAAAGGCAAAGATGATTTAGAAGGCAGGGGAAAAGATCTAAAATTGAATATCAGTTCAAGTGGGAGCCCCACTGACTTCACAGTTTCAGGCACAGCACCTACCATCTGGAGAAGTGGTTTAATTCCAAATCTTACCAACAGGGTTCTTAAGAAGGAAGGTGACTCCCTGCTTTCATCAGAAACTGGGAAAGGCACACAAGAAGTTAAAAACAGGCACCCCAGAAAGGCAAAAATAAGGGAAAAGAAGAAAATGCTTGTATTTGTCTTTGTTTTTTTCAGGTTCAGAAAACTTTTTAAGAAACTAGAGTTATCCCATAGGATGTAGAGCAAACATGAAAAAATCCCTTTGGAATCAATTAGTGCCTTCAAATATTTACCTAAGAAGACATTCAAAGATATTCAATAGTTAAATACTTAAATTCAATGAGAATCAATAACATAACCCTGTGAATAGTATGTTGGTTTGTGTTTGTTTTGGTTTTCTAAAGCTATAACATTTGTAAGCATCTGATAAATAAATGAAAAGGGTACTATCAAGCTAAAGTACTTTGATCCCCATAAAGCATGTTCAATTTTATCTTCCAGCAGTTCGACTGAATAACTAGAATGATTGGATAACCAAAGAGACAAAGTGTACATTTAAGTGTAATTTTCACTGAAACATAGATAACTATTACGATCATACTGACTCTTTATAGGAAAAGACTAATAGTTATAGGATACCTACTGTGAGTCAGACACTTCATTATATTATCTCCTAAAATCTTACCATGGAAGTATGTGAATATTATTTCTATTTTAAAGACAGGAACACTGACTGAAGCTGAGTTTAAGAAGCAGAGTCAAGAACAGACCCCAAGGTTGTCTACTCTAATGCATGTCCCTCTCTATGGGGAGTCGAAGTAAGAGTCACCTCCACAGGAACAGAATTCCTAAAGATGACTTTATTACATATTTGCATGGATACTTTTTCTGAAGACTCAAATACTGAGACACGCCCTAAGGGGGGGAAAAAAAAACTTTTAAAGCACTGATTTACTATTTAGGACAAAAACAAGTTGTTATAGTTTGGATGTGAGGCGTCCCCCAAAATCTCATGTATGAGACAATGCAAGTAGGTTCAGAGGAGAAAAGATTGGGTTGTGAGTCTTAACCTAATCAGTGAATTGCTCCCTGATGGGATTAACTTAGTGATAACTGGAAGCAGGTGGGGGTGTGGCTGGAGGGAGTAGTTCATTGGGGGCGTTGCTATGGGGTATATATTTGTATCTGGAGAGTGGAGTCTCTCTCTGCTTCCTGATTACCACGATGTGAACTTCTTCTCTCTACACCTTCTCCTGTCATGATGTTCAGCCTCACCTTGAGTCCCAAAAAATGGAGCTGGCCCTCTATGGACTAAGACCTCCGAAACTGTGAGCCCTCAAATAACCTTTTCCTCCTCTACAATTGATCTGGTCAGATCTTTTAGTCACAGCAGGGAAAAAAGCAGATTAAAACACAAGTGAATGAGCTCTATGTCTGC
The DNA here is from genome assembly GCA_020662805.1 of Glaucomys volans. Taxonomy (NCBI): domain Eukaryota; kingdom Metazoa; phylum Chordata; class Mammalia; order Rodentia; family Sciuridae; genus Glaucomys; species Glaucomys volans. The sequence goes on along the minus strand of JAJEJO010005406.1, from coordinate 459,352 downwards.
CCCAATATATAAATATTTGAGGAAAGAACAGCAGCCATATTTAATACGTGATAAACACCTTAGAACGATCTGGATGTATTGTGCACACTTAGTAATTAGAGCCCAGAGATAACCATAGCTTCTTTTATAAGCCCATTCTTTTATGAACCTATTATAATAGACTGCCAACTATATTCCTTTCCTACTACTCTTGATGGAATTGTGTAATTATTAAAACTATAAAAATAAATGATTTTTTTATTTTTTAATTATTTTCTTTATTTTTACAGACTGCAGTAAATGCATTTTAAATGAAAGAAAGCCACATTGTAAATTTGATGACTATAAATTTTGTAATGCACATGGATTGTGTAGTATGTTACAAATTGCCTACTTTGGGAGAGAAAACTAGCTTATAAGGTAGCAGCTAAAATCTAACAATGGTTTAGTACATGCACTTAACTCAATTATTACATAAGTAAGCACTCCTACAGGGATGAACTGAGTGGTGATTGCAGCAAAGTCTTAAATAAAAAGTGAGGCCTTTAAAATAGACACCAACTACTCTAAAGCTATCCAGAATGTTTACTAATTTAAATCATGGTTCATAGGATTACATTTAAGAAGGCAGTCTTCCAGAATGACAAATCACACCTCAAAATCGCCTGCATGGTCATGCAACCCTAGAGCTATGCAAGACCCTGAGTTGTCCTTCAGCTTTGGCCAACAAAAATTTCAGCAATAAGTAGTGCTCACATTCCACCTGCAGCACAGTCTAAATGAAGGTAAATAAGGCATTCATGCAAGAAATTAACACATGGCAGAAACTAATACTAAGCTCCAGGGTAAAATTCAGTCTTGTGTCAAAGTAAAAAAATCAATGAATATAACTTCGAATATAAAATCCCCAACAGTATCTCATTACTATAATTCAGAACTTTACCCCAGGGACAATCTTTTAAAAATATTTGTATTTTAATCGTATTTGAATTTTATCATGCTTTTAAACAAATTCTTTACTGTCTAGAACTATTTGCAGGAAAACTCCATCACTGATTTTTATTTAGTCATTAAATCTCATTAATATTATGTCTTTTTCTATTAACATTAGTCATTATTTTGGTTATTCCTATTCCTCTGATTCTGAATATAAATGAACATTCTGGTTCAATATGCTCAGTTTTCATTCCATTTTATAAATGGAAAATAATTTCTCATGTGCTCATCAGTAACACATTTCAGATTATGAAACCATTGAGACAACTGTTCTAGGGATTCATCAGCAATATATAAAAAATAAAGTGATTTAATTTTATAAGACTCATAAAATGATGATGTTAGCAAGTCAACTAGCTCTTCTATAGTGCTACAATTTGTCCTAATGCTTTGGGGCTGGTGTGCAGAACCACGGAATAAAGTAAAGTTAAACTGAAGCTAAAGCCCAAGAGTAAAGTCTGTAGAGAAGAGCTTGGAGAAAGAAGAGGTGGCACAGCAACTTTTCATGGGAATGACAGGAAAGGAATTAATTAGTACCACATGTACAAAAGACAATTGCAAGGGAATTTATCATACTTCTTTTATCCAGAAGTATGAATTTTATATTAACTTTTATGAGTTTTTTCTGAGCTCAAACAGAGCAAGAAATGCCTAGAGATGCTTCCAGAAATTTGCAGGACACAGCTTATGTTAATGTCTCTCGTGCTTTAAGTGTTTTTTGAATGATTTTAACCAATGGAAGCTAGCTCAGACTAAAGTAGAACTTCTGGTTCCCGAGCATGAGACATAAATTTTCAGATCAGAGTGCTCTACAACTTTATCTTGGGTTGAGTATTTTATTTTTCGGTGTGTTTTTCTCTTGCTGTTAGTTTCTGTTCTACCACTAATTTTGTTTTCTGATAAGCAATGTGGGCCCATAACACCTGACAAATACGGGCAACACATGCCACCAGGAAACAAAGATGGCTCACAGCACTGGGATATCAGCATGCCTGTGTTAAGATGGCTCCAGGTATCTACCAGGAAATAGTTAAATAGATGCTAGGTAAAGATCTTCAAGAAGTTCAGGACAGGTGGAAGCTTTCTGAACTATAAAGGGCACCAATGACTTCATTGGTGTTTGAAAGGGTGAACTGGAAAAATATTTGTATAAATGATAACCAGAAGAAGTTTTGGCTGGTAGAATCATTACCAGAGAAACTGAAGAAAACCCAAAGACTGAACACATCTCCTTGTAGGAAATATGTCAGACTTTTCAAAATGTACACACTGACCAATTAGCAGGTGAGGAAATAAATTTTAGGACTCAAGGACATTTTTCACGAAATAGGATAAAACTGAATGGAAAGTATTACAGATAATCATTCACAGTAATATGGCCATGTTGGCCATATTATTCTTGCTTCAATTATGTCTTGATGTGTCATATAATGTCTACCCATAAGAATTATTTTAAAATGAATGGAAGTCACTAGCCTAAGCAGAAACATCCATAAGTAGTGATGAATTAGCATTTCAATTTTGTGGAATGTATTCCCCAAAGTAAATAGATTATAAGGATATCAAAATGGATCTGCTGGTGGTAAAAATCTCACCTTGAAGTCTATGCAGGATAAAGAATTCCTTTACTCTGTATATCAATACCTGGTATGCTTTATGGAACACGGGACACCTGTGAGCTAAGTGCCAACACCACTCAGTTATCTTTATCTTTGGGCTCTGATTCTGCTTTCTGTATGGTACTCTGTGACTTCATTAGAAATGGAGGCTTACCCAGAAATTTCTTAATCAGAACCTTTACATACTGCCCAGATCTTTCCAGATTCTTGCTTCCATAGCCTTGATCTGTTTCCTCACACTTCCAAAATCGAAGTGGTGAACTACTCTGAAAGGGAACTACAAGTGTAATACCTACCTCGTATTTTGCCTTATCCTAGTCATAAAAATTTTATTTTCTCCAGACAAAGCTTGGGCATCATTATCTTCTTTGAATATTCTAAACAAGATTAATGACCATCTCTCTAAGAAATTATCCTCCGTGCCTTGATCATTTCTGCAGAGCAATGCCCACTCTTTCTTCATAAACTTATACTGCTGAAGTTTTAAATGGTTGAAAAGCCTGAGTTAAGATACAGTCCTGACTTATCTTTAATGACTCCATAGATGGATTCTACAATCAGTAGATTCTTGTCCTTCTGAGTTTACGTTAGAAAAGAAACATTTGTCTTTTTTTTAAAGATCTCTCCTTGTTCATGAGTTCAGGTTTCATTACAACTGCATGTTGTTCTATCTCTGGCCACTTGACCAAGGAATCACAGTAAAGTACAAAGTACTAAAATAAACGTCTATGGAACCAAAATAACTTTTGGAGTTGTTTTCCTGGCATTTACACTCTCCTTTTTGCCTTCTTTATTACTTTTAACTGATACATAAAAATTGTACACATTTATGGGGTACCATTTTCCCTTTCCTGTTTTTAATCTCTCCCATTAGGAGCAGAAATGAGCTTATTCAATTCAAAGTCATGTAATTTTAGCTTGGGTTGCTTTATGCTGCAAGCAACAGAAAACCCAGTGAAAAGAAAATTAAGACACATAGAGGTTTGTTGTTTCTTCTTACCATAGATGATTAGATGAACTGAATGAAAAAAGACGGGCTGCGATTACTGGTTTAGCAACTTAAATATTTCAGGGCTGAGATTTCTGAGTTTCTCTTGACCTTTACTTATGTGTATTCCTCATGAAGCCGAGTACGACAGATTCATGCTAAAGGCCCAAGGGGTCAAGGATGCTGGAAGCACGGTGCTAGCCATATCTGATGCCTTTCATCAGAGAAACAAACTCTTAAGAAACCACTGGAGGAGTCAGACTGGTCACATGGTCCTATGAAGCTGTAAAGCAGCTGTTAAATTGAGGGAAAGGACTGTCACGATTAACGGAAACAGAACAATTCATTGCTTGTGCTAGGCACGCTGACGCCCAGAACAAATCAAGCTTTAGCAAGAAGGAGTGCAGGGCAAAAGAGGACCAAGTAAGGGATTAACAGAATTTACCACTTCATGTCCCTTTCAGCTAGGAAGTCAAGGGATCACAGAAATGTAAATATTTAGTCCTTTTTTTTGATAAATAGCTCACACTTCAATGTGAAATTTAAGATACCACTGACTATTTCTTGATCCTTAGGTGATTCAGCGATTTTTAAGAAATATCACCCTTATTTTAACATGCAGTGGTACACTCTCTTTGTTTTTATTATATAAACTAGAACAAATAAATCACTCATGCAAGGTCTGAATCTCAGTTTTAAAAGAAAGCATTCAAATTTAATTAGAAGATTAAGTGAAATATTGCTGTACTTGGCATTGTGACACCTGGATTCCGCTTCTAATTTTGTCTCTTACAAACAGTGAAATCCTGGAAGTTAAAATCTTTTGAAGAAATCAAAGCAGTTCCAAAAAAAGCTAAATTGAATTTAGTGATGCTTTTTTTTTTTTTTTTCTAACTCAAAGTGTATGACAAAGTTTAGATCTGGAATGTTCCCCAAAGGCTCATGTGTTGAAGGTTTGATGCCCCGCTGGTGGAGCTACTAAAACTTTAGGAGTTATGGTCGAGTGGGAAGAGGTGAGACCCTGAGGGTGTGTCTTGGAAAGGAATATATTGTTCCAGGCCCCTGGCTCACTCTTTCTTTCTGCTTCACACCAGCCCTGAAGTAAGCAGCTCTATTATGTCACATACTCCCCACCATGATATTCTGTCTCACCATAGGCTTATGGCAATGGAACCAAGAACCATAGACTGAAACCTCTGAAATCATGAGATAAAATAAATCCTTCCTCTTTGAAGTTGATTTTCTCAGGCATTTTGTCACAGTGATAGAAAGCCCCAGAATGGTTTCAACTATCCAGAGTAGATTAAGAGGTGACCTGAAGTATATATAAGGCAGAGACTAGATTTGGGCTTATCAAGCCATTATGTTAAAATGTCCTTAATAACACACATTTTCCAAGACCTGGTTTAGACAGAGTGCTTTGTGATGTTGTACTGCCACTTGACATCTGGATCTGATTGCATGTTTAGAGTGTCAGTATTATACAGCAATGACAGGCCTAATCGTGTTTTCTCTATAAATTAACTGGGAACCAATTTCAGTTTTTAATCTATTTTCAGATTTGAGTAGTGATTAATGAATACCCATTTTTATTGAAGAGATTTATATTTTAGAAAACCTGGGAGATAAGTCCAGAGACACAAATTATTTTCACTAGAATGACAGGATTAACTGTTACTCTGAATAACTGTATGATAGCTTCTTAAATTGCAGGTAGAATTTACAGAGGTAAATCCTAAAACTTAGTGGCATACAAATAATAATACTTTAACATAATCAGTCCTAACGTTGAAGTTGTGTTCAATTCCTGCCAATTAATCAATACATTCCACTGTAAATTACATGTGCATTTAAACATTTAATATGCCCTCCTTAAATAATTTCTTCCCTTCATTTCGTGTCTTCCTTAAATGATAGCACATTGTGGATATAAAACTTAGATTTTACCCATGTCAGCATTATTATTTTAGGACTCCTTTCTTCATGAGGAATTTTTTTCCTCACCACTGCAGATACTTCTATGTGGAAATTTTATTTTCCTTTAGCTTTCAGTTTAAAATGTTTTATGCATTTATTTTGTTCTGCATGTCAATATATAAAAGCAATAATAGGAGTAATTAATGTTTTGCTATTTTGCTTCTAGTTTATGCAGAATAGTCATTTGATTATCAAATCCATCCAGGATCTGCAATTAGACCCCGTTCTGCAGCTGCTCTCTTCTCTTTTCCTATAATGCATGTTCCTTTCTTTGGAACTGTTGTTTTCCAATGTGTGTGATGTACAATGCTCAGAATGCATCTTCAAAAAAAATGTGGTTTCTCTTTCTATCTTCAAGGCCAAAATGAAGAGACACTGTATTGAGCTTTTCAGAATTAAAGTGGTGCTTTTAGTGCCCATATATTTTTGTGATAGTGAATGCAGTCAGCAGCTTTGTCAATTTGGTTGTCACTGTCACACTAGGCTTTCCAGATGTTCAAATGCAGAAATGTCATAAAATGCCATGACAAGGATGCAATTTTTTTATTCTTTTTTTTATGGTCTATTTTTCACATTAAAAAAAAGATGAACAAAAGAATAACCATAGCAAATACAGCTATCCACTCATCTCCCTAAATAGCCTAAGTAAAAACACAAGCATATTCACAATTCTTTTGGTGATTATAATGCAGCATGATATACATGGTTGGACAATTAAAATTTGATATTTGAGTTATAAGAGGATCCTGTGTTAATTATGTTAAACTCAGACATACTTTACCCATCTCATTAAATGACATTATGTAACTGATAAGTTCAGTTACAACTTATTTTTCTATATTCTGTATGGTATTAGAATACAATTTTATTTTTAAAATAATAAAAAACCTTTTTGAATGACACGTCACAAGATTTTTATTAGTACTAGGCTAAACAAATTCTACTCCCACACTTAACACATTCACAGTCACAAAACAGCATTTGAAACTCAAAGGGGGCTCAGAAATTATCTATATAGACAATATAGATATGTTCATCAACATATATGATGATTTTCATTATCATAAGAATATGCACACACATGTAGGGGGATGGAATATACTATATTTTTCAATGTTGCTTTATAAAATAATGACTTGGCAGGAATTACATAAATTGCAAGCAAAACATGGATAGTCTCCTAATTTCACTTCCCCAGGAAAAGCATCACTGCATAAAGGTCCTCTGTAGTAGCATTTATTTTAATGACAATGATGATGATGCTGATGATGATATAATAATAATAATAATAATAATAATAAACAGAAAAGATTAAACTATTCAAAAACTATTTCAATTACATGTATTTGTTTCTGGCTCCAAATCAAGTTTCCACATACGAGCCTAACAAAGTAACCTTTTTTAATTCCTTGAACAGAGCTTCTTAATTTTGTTTGAAAATTCTGTCTTTTAGGGAAACTACTCAAATGTCACTTGGAGGGGAAAACCCACTGCAGAAAATCAATTTAACAACTCTTGTAGAGACTTCTGACAGCACAACTAAGGCATCACATTTCAGAGGAGTTTCAATGACTTTATTTAAATTTCAGAAATAAATTGATTTTAAAGCACTGTCATGGTGACTGACAAAAATAAATTCTGAATGGAAATTCCTTTCTAAAAAGTACTATGGTTCAATCAAATTAAGAAATGGAAGCCAGCTTATTTATTAGAGTTGTTTTCTTTAACATTGCCTAGCAACAATCATAATTCTTAGACCTTCACATGGCCATTTTAAACCGCAAGAAGAAGACGAGGTGCTCAAGAAACATTGAATCTAGTGAGGAAGAAGGAACATGCACATAAAATAAGTAGTAATGGCACACTGCAGAATATTGTACATAAAATAAATGGCCTAGAACATAAGTCCTATAAAAACTGAGGGAAAGGAGGGTTTACCCTTGGTTGGAGTAGAGGGGACAGTTTTATGAGGACTTGGGCTTTGATGTGTGTGAGAGAGAAAGGAAGGTATGATTCCTATAAGTGCCAAGGAGAGAATGATTATTAAGATTGGAGACAATGATGTGAACAAACATGAAATACAACCAGAAGCATTATATAGTCCTACTTAGCCACAAATAACCAGTGGTAACTGAGTAGTTCATGAGTTGATTTTAAAGATCTTCCAATGCTAGTGTAAAGGATTATAGATTTTTACATAAGTTCACAAAATAACTTGTGAAGTTGCTGTAGCCATTGTTGATTTCAGATACACACGTCTAGTCTAGGTCCCATCCTCAAGATTCTGATTCCAAAAGGCTGGGGTGGGAGGCTGTTTTTATAAGAATGCACAGTTAGAACTGATCATGGGCCTCATGGGCATGTGGACTGGGTAGTCCCACAAGGTTCCCTGCTTAGTTTATTATTTGGCTATAACCATCATGAAATTCCTGATAGTTTTATCAGAAATATTTTTGTCTGCTGCCATTCCTTATCATTCCATTCATATATCCTGTCTAACTTGATCTATGAGCATGGAATTCCAGAGGACCCAAAATGTGTGAGAGTTTGGCAAGTCTCAAAATGAGTAAAAGGCAAGTGCCATGCTTATGACTGAGGAAATGGGGGTGCTGATGGTCCTGAGGGGGTCACACTTTCTCCTTGAACTAGAATTTATTTTGAAGGCAAAAAGAAAGCAAAGGCATTCTAAGGAATAGAAGTGACCAATTCTGTGCCATATCCTTTCTTGCCCCTTCTGCTTCTCTAACCCACCATCTACACTGAAAATGACATAGAAGGAAAGAGAAAGAGAACACATAATTCCTCTACCTTTACGTTTTTGTTATTATTCATCTGTAAGCTGAATAATACTGTCAGTGAAATGAGAATGTATCAAAAAGTTGAACAAAAGTAGATGGGGAACTTTTGTGCAGCATACATACTAGTCTGTTAAGAAATGAATATATATATATATATATATATATACATATATATATATATAGTGTGTGTGTGTATGTGTACACCCATATATAAGTTATAGAATACATATTGTTTAACATCAATGTTTCTGCATGCGTTAAAATATCTTATATTTGTATTTAGAATGATCACTGCATGCTAAAATTAATGGTTAACAATTTAAAATTTAAATTTTTCTTAGCACAATGTTAAGTAGAAAAAAATGACAAGTTGAGTGAAAAACTATGACAGATCTGAAAATTTTTAATATTCTACTTTCTTTAGTGGCAGTTTTATCTGCTTTTGACAAGTTACCCCGTGTCTTCGTTTTGTACTTAACTCAACAAATTATGTAGAAGGCTCTGTCCAGACAATTGGGATCACCAAGGCTGGAAGCTACTGGTATAGGTGACAGCAAGGTATTTGTGAAGGGAGGTATTTCACAAGGTTTATTCCATAGAGACCTGGTTGAAGTAAGAAAAATGTAGGGAAACCTGTTGAATATGTTTCTTAGAGACTGGTGAGGAACAAAGACTTTCACTAGGTCACTGTGGAGGGAGAAGAGAAGAAAGGAAACTAAAGGGGAATCTAAAGAAGCACTGCTGACTCAAAATGGAAGGAGAAGGAAAGGGAGAAATTGAAAAATGATTCCCAACACTGAAACCTCAGCGACTGGATAACAACAATGCTGTCAAAATAAACAGAAAATGCAAAGTCTCATCTTTATATGGAAAATATTTAAATAGAGGAGAGACAATGAAGAGCATTTCTCCACTGGTCTGATGGACCAGTGGACTGATGGACAGTGCAGCAGAACTGAGTAGAAATCTGGCTACCATCATGGATACAGAAGTTCTCTATGGAATTAAATAAAATCTTAAAGAAAAAGAGTGGAGAGAGACGGCAAATACCTATGCCTTGGCCACACAGCACTGGAAACTGGAGACGGTGTCCAGAGGCCTAAAGAGAGCTAAGATGGCAACCCTCAGTGAAAGGATGCTGGAATTCAATGTATTTCAGAATAACTGGGTAGAGAAATGTTGCATGCCACAGAGTAAAAGAAGTTAGAAAAGATAACAGTGTTTTGAATTTTTAAGTATACATTCATAAGTGACCACAGATGAAGCAATTTTCAGAGAGCTGCTTTTCAGAAATTGTCAGCTAGAAAGTTTCAAGATGAGTGGGCAGTGAGTGGGCAGCTGCCGTTGTACCATTCACTTCTGACTTGTGTGTTGTTAAGCAGAAAAGAGGTGAGCAGCATTTGTAGAGCAAATGAAAATCTTCCTTCAAGATGAATGATTAATATCTGTATGTATATTTTTATCATTATTTTTACAGAGTACCTATACCTCAAATTAATCAGGCAGCAGATGGATGAATGGCTGGAAGGATAAAAGAAAAAATTATGAAGAATGAAAATCATATAGTTTTTTCCTTATCCAATAATACATAAGTACTGTGTACAAACTGCTATTAAGGAAAACAATGAAAATAAATGTGCTGCCCTCAGTGAGCTTATAGTAAAGGGGGCATATTTTAAATTCCACTGACAATTAAATACCAAGCAGAATCTAGTAAAGAGCATAATGAAATGAACAAATAAATAAGTAGACTTTTATATTTATTTTTTAATGTTCTGAAATATCAGGTACATATTTCAGTGGAGAATGAGGAATGGATACACTGGAAAGGTCACTCAGGGATAGTGTCAGAAAGGGAAGCAAAAGGACAAAGAATTAAAATACTGATACCTGTTCTTCAAAGAGCAGCAGGAAGGAGGGAAGAACGTGTGGAGTACAGAGCCATGTAAATGAAACAAGGATCCTCTGTATTGAACTGTTTCAGATGAAGGAACTTGGAGCAGAAAGCTTTGATGGTCTCAGTGAGTTAGAGGTAACCTCCCCTACCAAGAAGGAAGACAAGAACGTCTGCAACAGACGCACAAAGGAAAGATCAGTAGGACTTCTGACCTTCTGCCTGGGATGCCCTCCTTCTCTGGCAAAAAATGCCACATTCCTTTTTTTTTTTTAACTTCTATAAGATGTAATTTAAGCATATAGTTACTTTTAAGTGTTCATTTTTCTCTTGAAATCACCTATGAGTGAACACAATAATTATCCTCCTTCCTGAATTTCCGTTATTCTTACAGCTTTCTCTACATGGTTCTGTCTTCTCTTCTGCTCATTCCTCTAGTTCTTTCAATTCTGAGTCTTATCCCTGTCTGACTTGAAGCTCTTCAAGGACAGGGAAGCATATCTTATGCTTAATCTGTGTCCCTCCAAGTGTCTGCAGAGGAGCTTATCAATAAATATTTCCTGATCAGCTGACAGCTGAGGAAGAAGTATTGTAAACATATATAAAGGAAAGATTTCTCTCTTGTCCATCATGCTAGGGTGTTTATTTTACTAAATTGTGAACTGAATATACTGCAGTGCCTACAAGGTAAGTATCACAGCAATAATATTTGTAGAATTCAAAGTACATACTTCCTAGTTTTCACACCACCAGTTCTCAATGTTTAAAACAAATTCCTGTAAGATACATTTTAAACTATATGGGCAAAGTCAGGTCCATTTACTCAGTAGCTAGTATAATTAAGAAAAGCAGGATTATTATATGTTCTACTCCCAATTCCACCATTAGTTCTACAAAGGACAACACAAAATTAAGAAAATCTGGTTAAATAACTGTCATCTAGATAACTCAAATCAAAATTCATTCTGGCTAAATCTACATTTAAAACTCTTATGAACAAAATAATATGTACAAATAATTCTGACAAAAAACTGCTTCTTGTAAAATAACCAATAATTATTAGTAAGATTATCTCAATTTGCATTTGATTTGAAAGTATTAGCTAACACTTGGGAAAGCTTTAACAGTGTTGATTATCATTACCTACATTCAAAGAACAGTTACTTCAAATTAATTTGAATTTTGGAGAGTTGTACATCCATCTTGGTTTTCATATTAGATGAACTAAAACCATTGAGGCTGTTGATTTCTTTTTCACTATGAAATGCCAAACAATTATTAGTAGATAATATGTGATAAGGATCTTCACCAGATATGTGCAGCATGCTACAATGAAGGACATGCACATAATTTTACTACATCAACAAGGAAATTTATTTGATCCTCATTATAATCATTAATAGCAGTGTATGTAGTTTCTAACAGACTTTTCATTTAGGTTGCCTATCATCAAAGTGTCTCAGCACTTGGATTTAAACATCATAAATACACAAAAAGTTGGAATTTTTTTCCCTTTCATTTGACTTGAGCTAATGTATTAAGGCAGTCGTGAAAAAGACACGAAGCAGAATCCTTCTATATCTTTCTGATTTCTGCATAGAATCCCAGTGATAACCATTGACCAATCTTCCCCCTTCTCTGGCAAGAGGTGGTAAAGAAGGGCAGGCTAAAAGGTACACAGGAATTATTTCAGGACACCCATCTAAAAAGACATGCGAACAAATTATAACTCACATTCTCTCGATCCTTGTTCATTCTAGCATATCAATCATTCAGTCATTCACTCTTAAATATTTATTTTCTGAACTATAAAATACACAGTTCAATGATTTATTACTATGTGAACATGCAGCCAACGAACAGGTCAAGAACATTACAGTACACCAGAATGGCATCTTCATGTTGCTCCCAGGCCCTCCTTTCTCCTTCATCTCCCGAAAATCTTTGTCCTTATTCTATAACTTTGCATAAATAAGACCATATAAGGTTATAAGGTGGGATTTTTAATGTTTCTTTTTTTTTTGGAAGAGGGAGATTTTTCCTAGTTACTACCTGTAACTACATTTTTTTTATTTTTTACTGTACAAAATTCTGTTGTATTAGTAGAGCATAATTTCTTTATCAATTATGATATTGATAGAAATGTGTGTATTTTTCCCAATTCTTCACCTATTATGATCAAAGTCATTGTGGCCATCTTTGTCCATGTCTCTGGAAAAACAAGCTTATGCATTTCTTTTGGACCAGAAAGAAAATCACTATGTCATATAGTAGACTATGATCTACTTTAGTAAACACTGCCAGACTATTTTAAAGTGGTTAATCAATTCCTTTTACTGCCATCATTAAGAGTCTATTATTTGATAAAGAAGCATTCACTGTATGCCTATTATATTCCAAAACAAGTGTTAATTTCTGATGTCCTAAAATGACTAAGAATGAACAGAATCTTCCCATGAGGACTTTTCAGTCATGGAGAGGTAACAGACATACAAAGAAAGAAGCACAAAGAGGAATCCAGTATTTGTATTAATAATATATGATATAAAGATACCTCACCTTGAGACTGGGGATGTAGTTCAATGGTAGAGTACTTACTTGGCATGCTTGAGGCTCTGGGTCCAACCCTCATGCAGAAAACAAAACAACAATTAAAAATGTGATTCTTTATTTCTGCCTTCATGGAATTCATGTGACAAATATGCTCATCCTGATTGAAAATGACTATCTTTATAAGGGATAATGTGGGCATCATGATTGAGTAGCTAAATCTAGATGAGTATAGAAGTCAGGAGTCTTCCTAAAAGTAATGATGCTGAGATTGGTCTTGAAAGATGGTTATCTACCAGGGATACCAAGAGTAGGGAGCTTTCAGGGAGAAAATATATAAGTGCAAAGTTACCAAAGTTATTTATCAGCATTCCATAGTTATAAAACTGGAACAGAAGGTTCTTCAGTGATGACTGCAGCACATGGGTGAGCAGCATATGAGCAACAGAAGCAGCTTGTAAGCCAGGAGAGCCAGCTACCCTTGGTCAAACTCCATTTTGAGCTGCTCAGATAGTAAAAGGAAGAGAAGGCTGAGACCATTGTTTAAGAACCACTGGCAGAACACCTGCAGGAGGACATGATTGAGCAGAGGAGCAAGCCACAGAAGTTAGTGGCAAAGGAGATCCAGGCCCTAGTCCTAGGAGACATGTGAGATTTACAGAGCCACCAGCTTTCCAGCACATTTAGTCATTACCAACCCCATTACCTGGCCATCCTCTTCAACCTGAAAGACTGTATAATCTTTAATGGAAGCATGTAGAGTAGACAGAAGATACATGTGATTCCTTGAACTAAAAAGGTGTCACAGGGAAACTCTAACTACAGCAACCATATCCTCTGCATAGCCATCTCCTCCAGGGGCAAGTACTTTGATGTGGGCAATCACAGCAAGTATATTCTCTTTTGGGAGGCCCAGAGCTGCAGGCACCTGTACACCTTCAAGGAACACCAGGATGTCTGGGTTGGCATTCCACAAGCATCCACCAGCTCAGCACCACATCCTTCAACAGCTCTGTGAAGGTATAGAATATGAATAGTTGAGAATGCTCATGGAGAGAGACTTTTCAGACACCAGAATACTGTGACTGAGCTGGATGCTCTGAGTTGGGAGTGAAAGGCGAGAGCTGGGGGCTAGGATAGGATCGTGCATGTGTGGAAGCCTCCCACTTATCTTCTACAGTCACCAGGGTTCCACTGACTGCATCAGTCCCATCAACAAGGAGCAACGGTGTTTGGCACAGAAGATGGCTCTGTGGACTTATGGGGTCTCTCTAAGAAGCAGCCACTTAACCGGAAGTATGAAGTTCATGGGCTTCAGAGGGAGCCAGGAATCCCTACTCCAGCAGCCCTATTCAACATGGACCTTGTGGCCACAGATTCCCTCAAGCTTCTTCATGCTGCTCTGGCAGTTTGAGAAGAGCTTGCAGCAGCTTGACCTTGCCTGTGATGCCTGCCCACCTCAGCTAGTGGGTTTTATCAACAGCCTGAAGTTCTTCAATACTGAGGGATTTCCTGGTGGCTGGGGTGGGACAGGAGCACAGGCTTCACTGATGGTGGAAGATCAAAGAGGCTTGTTAACTATCTTCTTCCTCCCACCTCACTGGGACTCCAGACTCCCCATCACTAGCTCCTGACACTTTAATTCTCTTCTTTAAGTCCCTCCAAGGTCATGCCTCTCTTTGTATTAATAGCTTCCTCTTTAAAAAAAAGGAAGAAAGAAAACTAGGACAGCAGAGGTAAGATGTAGATCAGTGATAAGGATGAAAATATTCCAAAATAAAGGTTGAAACCATGGAAGACTCTAATAAGGATTTTGGGCTAAATTTCATAGAAAATGAAGAACCAGCATCAAAAGGCTCTTGGCAGAGGAGAAAAACAATCCTATTTGAAATTCAGAAATATCACTATATTGGGGGGATAGATTAAAGAGGTGCTGTATTACAATATTAAAGTCCCAACGCTACTTAAAATGTCACTGTAATAGTTGAAGAGAGAGATGATGATGATGACAATTTATACTACAATATCTGTGGAGAGGAGTAAAAGAAGAATCAACATGATATTAACAAGCCAGAATCATCAGGGTATGCCATGCATTAAATGTGAGTTGAAGAAAAAGGAAATATATTTATTCTTTACTTGGTTGACTAGGTAGATGTAGGTGCTGTTTGTCCAGATCAAGTAATCCATGAAAGAAGAATATTTAGAAGAAAATGATGTTCAGTGAAATCCATTTGAAAAGATCTAGATTTCATCAAGCTACAAGATATGTCAGATATTATTAGTTCGCTCCTCTTGTACTCATTATCTGTTTCTCCTTTTAATCAGAAGCAAACCAAGCTTTAACTGAGCTCATGGTCTCACAATTGAAAACTGCATCTCTCAGCCTCCCTTGGAGGAAGGCATGGCCACGTGATCATGTTCTGAACAATGGGATTTGTACAATTTTGCAAGTTACAGGTACCTTAGTGAGAATGATTGGGCCCTCCACTTCCTCTCCCTTCTCATTAATGCTGAAAGGAATGTAGTGTTGTTGGCACATTTTTATCCCATGAACAGGACAATACAGCTATGAATGGCAGAACAAAAAGAATGAAAAATCATCTTGCAGAACGGAGTTGCTACCCCTGCTGTTTGAATATTACTAGATAATAAGCATCTATTTTCTTTATGCCACTCTGTCTTTATGCCTCTTTTGGTCTTTTGAAACATGTTGAATTATGCTCTATGTATCTGAAGATAGAGATGGAGATATCTGGTATATTCCAGCAATGCAGGTACCAGTTATATAGCTTTAATTCCCCAACCATGGATATAGAGCTTAACTCTTAGATCAGAATATAAGATATCTACAAAAAGATATTTACTCTTAATGAAGAGAGTTTCATTAACTAAGGTAAGGCTTTCTGACTATCTTCATTAGGCAAAGATACAAAATTCCTAGGAACAAAAAAAAAATTTGTGAAAAATTTTAAAAGCTTGTTTAAGATTGCAGGGTCAAGATTGTAGTTCAGTGGAAGAGTGCTTGCCTAGCATATATGAGGCCCTGAGCTCTGTCCCCAGCACTAGGAAAAAAGATAGATTAGATAGATAGATAGATGATAGATAGACAGATAGATAGATAGATAGATAGATAGATAGATAGATAGATAGATAGATAGAGACAGATGGATGATAGAGGCATGAAAAACATGAAAAACAAAAAACTTAATGACTTAAAGAAAAATACTTTTTTTCCACTTCCATTTAATCATCCCAATAGTTAATGGGAGCTACTCCCAAGAAATATTGAGACACTTAGATCCTTACATAGTCATCTTCTCTATTGACACATGGTTCCAGCCTGTACAAAAGGAAAGGGTAAAGTTCCAGTATCTTGGAGCAGATGTTACACAGCAATTCAGCTCTCATTTCATTACCAGGGATTTAATCATATGGTCACATGTTCATGGTAAAGAATAGTGAGTCTTGGGCCCAGGAAGAAGAGTAAAGTAGATTTATGTGGACAGCTGTCAGCTTCTTTCACAGTAGGATGAGCAAGAGGTCCAAGAAATGGAAAAAGATGGATGTAAAAAACAGTTTAGGTTATGTGTGCAAAGGTCAACAGGAGAGGAACTAGTGGTAAAGAAAGTGTAAGCAAGCCACTCATTTAGGTAAAGAAAGCATTTATGTATAGTCTGAAACAAAGCAATGGCCATAAAAATAAAGATGGAAGAGGTAAAGTTTGGGCAATATCTCTAACAAGCGACCACACGTAGTATGGTTGGAGGGTGGGGAAAATGGAAATGGTAAAAATACTCAAAGTTCTAACTTAGGAAAATAAGATAATGGGCACAACAGTGGGAATCTATGAGAATTCGAGAGTTACATTTAACACAGGGTGCTTAAAAGCAAACCTGGATCACAAAAGAAAGTTGTAAATAGTTTCCTGGATATCCATAACCACGTGAAGCTGGTGATGCACACAGCTCTGGATACAACTTTGAACACACATATGAAGAGCAAAGCAAGAAGAGCAAAGTACAGAGAATGAAGATCCTGATCTGAATTTCTGTGCCCCCACCACAAAATTTCTGAGTTGAAACCTAACCACCAATGTGATAGTGTCAAGAGGTGGGGCCTTTGGAAATGATTAGGTTATGTGGGTGCAGCTTGCATGAATGGAATTAACACCATATACCATAGGCCCCAGAGAGCCACCTGGCACCTTCCACCATATGAAAACAATGAGAAGGTATATCTACAAACCAGAAAGTGGGCCCTGAAGAAACACCAAAGAGGTTAGCACCTTCATTGTGAACCTCTCAGCCTCCAGAACTGACAGAAATAAATTTCTATTGTTGTAAAAGCCATCCAGTTTGTGGTATTTTGTTATAGCAGCCTGGACAGCGTTAAGTCAGATGAATGGTATGTGAAATGCCAGCACTTGGAAGAGAGATGAAAGAAGAATGAGTGGGAAAAAAAATCAGATAGAGACCTTTGAAGAGAACACAGAAATGTTATAAACAGAAAGAAGCTCACCCCAAAATTGTTTCCTGCACCCTCAATAATGTAGTCTGAGTACTGATTTCATGACTATTTCATATACAAATCTAACCAAAGCACAAATACTAGTATTCATTTTATCTTATGACTTTTTTTTTTTAATTTACAGAGGGCAACATGCAGTACAACATATAAGAACGCAGAAAGTGGTATGGCTTATACAAGAATGCTTCACACAGCTACGAAACAAAACCAAACCCCCTTTACAAATCAGAGTCTATTCATGAGCAGGTTTGAACAGATGCCCAGGAGGCAAGTGCAAATTGAAAACAGTTCTAGTCAAATCCACTTTGTTTTATAGCTCTTGGACATTTCTAAAATATTGCTAGTGTTTCTGGATTCAATGCCTTTTTATTTGGGGTCTGATACTGAGATCCTTTTGTTGAATACAAATTCTTTAAATACAATGTTTTATTTTCAAACTTTGCATTGAGAATTAAAAGGGCATAAACTAATTGACTTCTGCAGTCAAATTCACTCAGTTAACAAACATATACTTATAAGGAAAATTAATACGTTAAATAAGCACACCCATTATGGCATCCATAATAAAAAAGATGGTCATTTGGACAAATAATTAAGGAATCAAAGGAAATTAAGTGGGCAAAACTCAGTGAGTTTTTTCTCAAAGTAATAATGGTAGCTAAAATTAACATGTTCATTCCTATATTTTAGTTAATTCTTTCAATAGCTCTATGAAGTAGGTACTCTTCTAGATCACAATTATAGAAAAGGAAAATGAAATGCAGACATTAAGGAACTTGACTGAAATCATTCAACAAAGAAGACTCCCAAGTATTCCCATTCCTGAACCTACAAATTTAGCCATAAAGTTATATTTCTTCTCTAGTTAAGATACTAGCTACCGAGAGAAGCAAAACATGCTCTAGGAATACAATAAATATAATACAAAATTAATTATACATATTTCCTCTGAAATTTACAGTGAACTGAATTCTAATTATAATCTAAAAAAAGTAAACTATGCTTTACATATCAACAAAGTAAGGAGATGCCAATTCAGTAAAATATTAGTTTTCTAATGACTTCCTAACTACCTCTTCTATCTAATGCACATTCCCAGGAAAAGGGAATAAATAAAAAATTTTTGCAAAGAAAACAACATAGATGCTGGACTCTTCTGTACTACCACATTCCATATGCACTGAGAGAAGTGAACACGCTCAACCCTACAGACCTTCTGGGACTGCAGCACATTATTTTAAAATTTGCATCACTTGTCCCTGATCCCAAACTGAACAAAGGATGTATGTAGAGAAACGCTAGAACTGGGCAAATAGGGGAAGATTGAAATGATTGTACAGAGCTTAAAATATCAATATGGAAGTTTATTATTTATGGGACTTCCAGGTTTGGGCAGAGTTCTACAGACATCAATAGTCACCAAGAAGTTATTAAAACCCAACAGAATTTTCCTCTGTAAAGCAATTTAGTCCCCAACAATTCATAACACATATAGCTGAGACTTAATCCAGAGAAGGATTTATTTTCATAGCTTGTCTACAAGCTCTCCAATTCTCATTTCCATATATATTTTGTTCATAGAATCTACATAGCATGAATTTAAAATAAAATGAATTTTAAATAAAATACTGCTCAATAGCTGAGGAATTTAAAAACTTGCTTAACTGTATAAATAAGTTGTCTCTCAAACAAGAATATTTACACTTTTCCAAATAGGCACTCTCTTGAGAAATAGAAGAAAATTAAGTTGCCAGACAAGTTCATTCTGATTATTTAAAAAAGGAAATATTTAAACAGATATCACTCTAATGAAGATGAAACATAAAAATATCTTAAAATAAATTAATGGCCAACAGCATGATAGTCACAAAAGCATTGAAAAATTTACCACTACAGTTGTTCCCAAATATCCATGTGGGATTTGCTTCAGGACACACCTGCAGATGCTCAAGTCTTTCATGTAAATGGAGTGGAATTTGCATATACTTACACACATCCTCCCATACACTTTACATCAGCTCTAGGTTACTTATAAGACCTAATACAATTTAAATTCTATAGAAATAGCTGTTACACTGTATTGTTTAGGGAGTAATGACAAGAAAAAAAAGTATATCTGTCAGTACAGACACGCTTTGTTCAAGTATTTCTGATTTACAGTTTATTAAATCCATGTATGAAGAATCCACAAATACTGAGGATTAATTGCACTAAAAATCGTCAACATGAGACAAATCTTAAAAACAAAATGATGGAATAAGGGCCACAAAGTGATAGACCAAAATTGAGTTTCTCATACATGATGCACACTCTGTGACCTCTGGTATTAAGGTACACCACAGATAATGAAATAGTAATTTTCCCACTTTTATAAGATATGTCCAGTGGTGATCTTTCCAGGTGACATCTGAATACAAGCAAAGGAGAGAAATAACACCAGAATAGTGAAATTCATAGACTCTTGCCATCTGAAAAATGAATGGTGAAACAAATAACTTTGGTGCTACTGGGCTTCAAAAAATTTGCAGGACTTTCACATGGAGAAGTAGCTAGATATAATCAGCACCTGGCATAATACCTAGCATATCATAAGTACTTATTAACTAGTCTACGACTGAGGGAAAGACTCTATTAATATACAAATCATTTGCTGATTATCTCCAGAGCCAGAAAATTATTCTAGAATCACAGAATTAGGTGTGAGCTATAGCAAGACAGAATTTTGCTTTAATGTATGAAAAATTTATAAATTACAGTTATGTAACAGCAGAAATCAGCTGTCTCTAATGGTAGAGTGTGATTGAAAGCTATGCCGATTCCCCTACCTCTAAAAGTAAGCATTTAAAAGCCCCTGTGACGCTGTGCTTGCCTTTCTTCCTTGAGATTCTCTACTCTATGCTCTCACTTCTCCATGTAAGACAGGAATTTCTTAATGTTTCCCTGTGCCCTGAAATTCCATTCCTTTTTCCAATCCTTCTCTGTGAGCAAATACTATTACAACAAAACAAATCTTCACCTGCTCATTTATTTAATCTAACCACTCTACTCCAAAATCATATTCTAATTCCTGATGAACAGGAGAAGAAAAGCACCAAAATGCTCTTAAAACACCATCTATACATATGTGTGTACATGGGTGTGTGTAGGTAAACATGTATCTTGGTACATATTCTTTTTTGATATGTATTGGTAGAATACTAGCACTTTAATTTACAACTTCCAAAGATGATTATTTGAGTGACTAAATTTTTGCTTTTTCTCATTATAGTCATTGTGATAGAGGCAGTCAGTGAAGCTGAAAGTTTAGGCCCTATCTGAACTTGGTACAATTAAAAGAGATATAGGCAAAATGTGATTGTAGGTATTGCATGGAAACTTAAAGAATGTCAAGTATTCTCCTTATCCTTGATGGGGACTTAGTGGAGAAAACAACAATGACTAGGAGTTTGGGGGTGAGAATGAGAAGTAAACCTTAGCCTCAGACCTAACACTGCATCATTCTATGCTAGATTCCTCACATGTAAAACAGAGAATGGTAGCAGCTATTTATCCTCACCTGTTTCCTAGGTTTTTGTGCATCTTAAAATGAGATAATAACAATGGAAATGTTTTGTTCATAGTTATATACAAAGACCAATCAGCACTGAATCTGGATGTGGGTTTAAGATCCATGCATACTTAAAGGAGTGTACACTGCAAATCAACCAATTTAAAACCTGTCAATGCTATGAAGTACCAATTAGAAAACAAGACTCTATTACCACCATTCCTGAACTTAAGTACTTATTCTGCCAGCCTTGTTATTGCCACTGACTTTATGTACTTCTCTTTCAACCACTTTGAAAGACAAACCTACATACTCTGGAAAGGTATAAAATCTGGATCACACAGAAGAACAGCCTTTATGTAAATTTTATTTCATATTGATTTTGTCTTTCCATCATATTCATTGCAAAGTCAAGTCACGCAAAGAAAATCAATAACTGAACATTAAGGAAGCACTGTTCATACAAAGAGCCGACTTCTGTTTTGCATATCTATTCTTTTTATTTTATTTTCCACATTCGGTGATGCTGCAAGTTGAAAAAAATGCATAACTGAATAAATTAAAGTTAATATTCTCCTGCCTTTTGAAAGAGCAAAAACATATTAAGTCCAGGCAGGATGTTTCTTTCTTTCTCTTTTTCCTGGTGCTTGCCAGGTCCTTTATCAATATCAATGGCTTAAGCCCATATTATCCATGGCTGCCATTGAAATGAATGGTACTACAGCATCCTGTTATGAAAGGGCATTTGATGATTTGGCAGGTGAGAGATTATTAAATCTTGAATTTGAAATGCTGGGGCATTATGAAACCACATACTTCAAATAGCTGTGGAATCCACTCAAACTGTATCTTCCTTCAGGAGATAAAATACCATGTAGGTTTCAATGTTCAAGTGTTTTCAGAGGCTTTGAAAACTGAACACCTGCAGTTATTCACACATGAATCTTGCCTTTTCAGTAAATATATCCCAGTAGCATTGTTTGTGAAAATACTGTATTTATTAAACCACAGTCAATTATTTTTGGAGTTCTGTATTAAAATACACACAGCAGTTAATATTAGCTGTTCCACATTAGGAAAATAAAATTTCACTTTGAATTAATGCCCACAAAATAGAAAAGGACATTCTTTCTCCATATTAAATCTGTTTGGTTAACATTTGGGGAAATAGGACAATTAAGCAGTCCCAAACATTTAACCTATCTCATACACACACAGAAAATCTCAAAGAATTCATGTGTGGACATACCTATTGTATACTTCCCTGAGAAGAAATATATATGCATTTGTGTGTGTGTGTATACATATATATACATATATATATGTTGATGATAAATGTTACTGATATGAAGAATGTGCAGCATGCAATTCAAAATTATAAAATGATACTATGTATTGCAAATTCCATATAGGTAATTCATTTGCACACAATGCCATCTTTGATTTTTTTCCAAACTCTTGAATTTGCAGCTAGATTAGGATTCTCCAGAGAAACAGAACCAAAATGATATTGACACAGCTCTTGCACTTATATCTCTCTCTCTGCCACCATATATGTATATATAATTTCTTTATCATGCTTATATAATTTTATATTTAATAACTGCCAGCCTACAAACATTCCTAAAACTTCAATAATCTGCTCTTGCGAGCTAGTCCAGCTGGCTCCAGCAAACTACTGCGGTCCTGCTTTTCCTAAAAGTGGATGAAACTTTACAAAGATGCCTTAATTCACTTGGAATTAAGGATTAACATTAATAAAACCCAATGAACTGCTCCTGTAATGTAGTGCCTTATCAGTTATTAATACTTATCAGTTATTAATACTTATGAACTCTATCAGCTTCCTTCCTGTGGGTAGGCTATGATGAACAGAGAGACAGCATGGGGCTATGAAGGAATGTGGGAAAGGAATGCAAATGGGGAGAAAAAATAGGCCCAAGAACAGACTCTCACAGAAGCAAAATGCAATCAAGTCAAAGTGTGGGTTAGCATGGATCTGCATATGTTGTTGGGACCTAGTCGCAAACATTGAGAAATTTCATTTGCTTGGTTTTCCTAGAAACTTTCAGATAGAGTGCAAATTTATTTAGTTGAGCTTTTACCTACAAGATCCATGCTGTGGAAGGCTTGTGACTTCAAGCTAAAATTAGAGGAAGTGTTCTCAGGATACATACTGCATACATACTTCAAAA
This sequence comes from Glaucomys volans, assembly GCA_020662805.1. Lineage (NCBI taxonomy): Eukaryota > Metazoa > Chordata > Mammalia > Rodentia > Sciuridae > Glaucomys > Glaucomys volans. The sequence goes on along the minus strand of JAJEJO010005406.1, from coordinate 436,279 downwards.
AAGTACCTTTGCCTTTAGATGATGCAAGCAGTATAGTCACAACCTAAGGCACATATTAAACTTTCTAGTACATTATATCTATGCTAATGGGAAAATGAAAAAGCCATGAAATATGAGCTTTCTGCACTTGCTTTCAATTTATTAAAGAGTTTGTCTCTTAAAAAAAACTTAACAGGGAGTTGCAAAGACTGTCTTCAGAGAAAGGTTCTAAGAAGACTAATAAAAATGACAGACTTGAAAGTAAAAGTAAAAATAAAAGCTCCACATGTTCTAATTTATGGCAGGGCTTCAGTCTTCACACACGGCAGGGTAGCAAGCCATCTCTTGTTCAGTAACTTTACAAATTTAAAAAGTTTTATAGAGGACTGACCTATGACATCTATATCATGTCACAAGTTCACAGCCCTTAGATGATCAGGGTTAGTAATTTAAAGCTCTCTTTAGATAGACACATTCATACATAGACACAAAGATACTAGCAAGAGGACAGACAGAAAGACACGGAGAAGCATACAGAGGTATTTATCTACATTTCAATGCTCATCCTTCCTGACAGGGTTAACATCTAAAAATGTTGTGAAGGACATAATCTCTTCCTCCAAATCTCCTACCTTTGTATGCATGTTTTCTTTTATTATTATCTCCATTCTGCAACCTACACTCTTATTCCCCCTCAAGTTTACTAGAGTTAATGTAGAATATCCAGTGGTACCCAATTCTAATTCTTCCATGGTACCCAACTCAAAACACAAGTGCCCAAGCTATGTTCTCCTTGTTTGGTATTTATCTTTTCAATTTTAAGTAGCAAAATTTACCAGAGGTGGATGGAGATGATCCACATCCCTGTGCCAGGTAGTTCTTTGTGTTAAAAGACCTTTGGGAAATTAAACCTCAATCAATGAACAAATACCTACTAGTGCAGTAGAGTCCTAAAATGTTCTCAGAAAACAGAAGGTCATCAAAACATCAATACTACTATGCAGAAAATATGGGTTGAATATTAGTAGGTTGGAGATTAGTAGGTTAAACTACATCAAAGTAGTTTTTGTCTTTCTAGAATCTTTACTGTGCTAAATGTGCACTGTTAATCTCCAAGATAGAGATCAAATTGAAATTGTTCCCAATCAAAACTAATTGTGGAATTTGGCTTGGAGTATATCTTGGAATAAGTGCTTTATGCAATGTATGGGCTCCTGGGTAATGCTGGAAAAATGAGACTTTCAAATCATGTTGATGGGATCAGTCAGTCAGACTCCCTCAAATCAAGCCATGTGAAATTCTCCACACTCTCCAGGTCATAAGAAACAGCAAGGTTATAAAGAAGAGGACAAAGAGTCAGTCCTGTGTGAAGCAGTATGTGGCATCAGGCATTCAAGAATAGGCAAGAAGCAGGCATTATGTGGTCAAGTGAGTGTGTTTGCAGGGAGCTGGAGTGGGTGTTGCAGGGCAGTGGGAAGACAAAAGGCACATTAAAATGGCATCCAGGAAATGGAGCAAGACATGGGGCTGGAAAAAAAACTAAGGCAAAGTAGGCAAGAGACATGAAGAACAAATGCTGGCAGTATGGACACATTACCCTCAAGAAGAATGCATTTTCCTTGGAGAACTGCTTCCAAAGAACTTGGTGTAAGTCTCCTTTCTGCATTAAGAGCAAGCTTCTACAGTTTGCAAGAGTTTAAACATTACCCATTGCCTCATCCAAATATGAGTCACCTTCAAATATGTGTCTTCTAACCTGAACTGGATGCTTTTTTGAGAAGCAGTGATTCTCATACCTTAGAATACATATGAATCACTTGGAGAACTATTTAAAATGCAGTCACAGACTGCCACCTCCCCAGAGCTTTTGATTTTGTAAGTTTCCAGGGCGGGGAGGGGGTTGGGAAGCTTATAGAGTCTCCAGTGCTTAAAACTAACCAATAGAGACAGAACACAGAAAAATTAGAAAGCATAATGGATTTCTTCCTAGATTAGAGCAATTTCATAAGTTCTATAGCTGAGTTTTTACGGAAGAAATCTGAGTCTTCCAAGACCTTATTGTCATCTCACTTACTCATATCACAAGGTGCCTCTGCTCTTTTTCCCTCTGCCCTGGGATCTTAAGCTAGTGCAGACAACTAAGCTGTAGTTTAGGGCATGAAAGCTTGTGACAGAGAAAACCTGCCTTTGTATCCCCACACTAACATCTGCCAAATTACAAAACCCTCAGTTGTTGCTTCTGTCAATTGAGTATGACTTGGACAGAATTCAACCTGGAGGGCTGAATGTCTATCTCCTGCAAATTCACATGTTCGAGCTATCTTCAGTGTGGTCATTTTTAGAGATGTGACCTCTAAAAGAAAAAAGTAAGGGTAAAAAGAGGTCATAAAGGTTGGGCCCTGACCCCTTAGTAATTATGTCCCATATAGGCAGGAACACTGGAAAACTTGTAATTGTAGGCACAAAGAGGAAAGACTGTGAGCACACCATAGGAAGGCAGCATCTGAAGCAGGAGGGCCCTTGCCACAGCTCAGTCATGCCAGCACCCTAATCTCGAACTTCCAACCTGCTGAATTCTGAGGAAAAGACTTTACAATGGTTTAAATTACTCAGTCAGTGGTATTTTGCTATGGCAGCCTGAGCAACCTCACACAGAGGATTATTGCAGGATGAAAGTACATAACATATGTAAAGTCATTTATAATGGCCCAAAGCCCACAGTAAATATGAAGTATTGACAAATATATGTCTTACAAAGTCTTTATTTTGGAGATGGAAAAACATGATATTAATTGTACTTCCTGAAGATTAATCTATAATTATGCAAAAATTCAATTATAGAAAAGAAATAACACTACATTCTTTTTTCAGTAGCACTAAACACTTGTGAAAGACCAAAGCATTCCCTGAATTATTTCCAATATAGCCAGTAGAAATATTAGAATCTAGTTAGGTAAAACTTTGAAGCAAATCTTAGGCTACAAATAATATTTGTATGAGGAAGGGGTAACAAGCTCTTAAGACACTATATTTAATCAGATGAAATATTTAATTAACATCTTCTTAATGGATGATTTTACATCTTCAAAATGAATACCAAAGAGTAGTAACCTACACAAGCCATCTACATAATAAAGACAACCTCTAGTAGGAGGTATCTAATTACTTTTAAATACCATAAAGCATTTTGTAACCATCATTAATATCATAATAGACCCAGAGAATGGGAGTATATTAACAACAGGAGAGGTGAGTCATGACCGAATGTGATCTCTGAGTGAGCTCTCCAGAGAAAATGAGCATAGCTAGCTTCCTGTGAGTTTCTTTTCTAATATCTACAGAACTTGTGGTTCTCTGATCATTTCTAATTTAATGGCTGATTTTAAGCACTATTAACTTTCACATTTTCTTGGCTTTAATCAATCCCTACAATGCATCCCATTGTCAACTCCCTTTGGCATATTAGTAAGTTATGTTAGATGACTTTGGGAGTATTTTAATTTGATTGAACATGTGAGGGTCCCTCAAACCCAGCCTCAGAAACATCATTTTCATCAAATTAACCATCATAACTGAAAATGGACCTATGAGATTAGGTGAGATGATATGATACTGAATTGGTAACATAGGAAGCTTTAAATGGCATGTCTAAGAACCTCAGACTTTTTATACCAATAAGACCAGCATCTCCTTAATAAATAACATTATACAAAAGTATAGCATTTAATGAATTCTTTAATAGATTTTATAAGATGGAACATGCAAAAAGTCAATATGATATTAATTAAAAGAGACTAATTTGAATGCAATACCTTGAACAAAACAAGAATACAACCTATTTAAAAATAAAACAAATAAATCCATTTTAAACATAAAACATGGCTTGCAAATCTGCTAGTAACTCAAACTGAAATGTTCAGGATTGAATGGTATGAATGGTATAATTTACCAATGTGTCCTAAATTACATTACTGCATACATCCAAATTATAAAATACACAAAACACAAATTATTACATATTGTGAAACACATAAATGGCAGTACCAGACTTTTGATACATGGTAATATTATATATTAAAGATTAATTTATGTTGTCAGCCTTTATTTCTTTCAAGAATATCTTTCAAACTGGAAAAAGATTAGTCACAATAAAAAATCTTGTAATCATTTTAATTGTAATTATTAGAGATAAACTATGGGAATTGTTTTACTGAGCATTGAAAGTATCTCCCTAAACTTTGGATTCATGAACTCTAATGATTCTAGACCATCCAGAAGGTAAAGAACAAGGGTAGTCTTAAGCATTTAATCTGTTATTACATAACTTGGACTATGGACTTTAACCCCAAACACAGGATGAATTCAGTAAAAAATGTCTGCAAAATATGTTTGATACCCAATTAGGAAAAATGTGTCTTTTTCAGGGCAAAAGGTGTAGATATTTCTATATTGCTATTTTACAGCATTACAGATGTAACACAGAACTTATAACTGTAAACTACTATCACAAATTCCTAACGACTATTTAATCAAATAGGAGCTTAACCTTTGCATTTCAAATGCTCCACCTCTAAATTTGTGTATCTTAAAAAATGGCACACCATGGACCGAATCAGGAGAAGGGTTTGAAAGAGTTTATGGTTTTAAAAGTATATACAACATGCCTTGTTATAAAGTTAGATGCTCAGAAAACATATGCATAATTGAACATATGTTCACAAAATGAGAATATGCCAACCTACATAATCTGATCAATATTTGGGCTGAATATAAGCATTATTAAAATGCTCCCTCCTCACTGAATTTGTCTTCTGTCATCTATTGATACAACTACTCTTTTGTTGTACAAAAGAGCTGAAAAGTACAATTAAGAATTTTATTCTTATTCTTTATTCTGAGGTAGAAAAAAGCCTCATGCTAGAAGTGATTTTATATTCATTAGGAGCTTTTTTTCAGGTGAGTCTAAACTTTTAAGTAATGCCCTCAATATAAATAATTGTTAATGAAACCAATAGATGAGATATCCTAAAACATAAAAAAATTTAGACTATTAAAGGTTGTCAGTTTTAATTAGTAGAAAGGATTAAAACTATAATATTTTTAAAATTTGGAAATTATTCACAATTGTATTAAAAATCAAATCAGTGGCTAAAACTAACTGCTTGACACACTCAAGTAGTTAAACCTTACAAACACTGCTTTAGGGTTTATACCCACCCCCACCTGCTTTCTCTTTGCAACAAGCAAATATTTAGAGTAAGCAGAACAGGAAACAGATTCAATAAGATAATTAATTGCTCAACTGCACAGGGTTAGGAAGTAGCAGTGCCCCACCAAATATATAGGGTGTCTGACTCATAAATGATGACAGATTTTTAATTAAAAGCATTTCCAAACCATGTGTTATTAAACTCCTCCAAGCCTATTTAAAAAATAAGAATTACTATGGTCACATTATTTTTCATGGTAAACATGTCTTTACCTCACCTCAGCCTAGATTTGGCTTAACCCATTCCATTGTAGTAATTTTTAATTTTTTAAACAAGTAACCATCATATACTTATTCTATACCAGGTGATGTGCAAATGTCTAGATATACTGTAGTTAAGTAGACAGAAAGAATTCTGTCCCTTATGAAGCTCATTGTGGTCTAAAACATACTCCACTTGAGTTAATAAAGAATGAGTCAAATTTCCTCTAGAACACATTAAAAAGGCCCTAGATTAGGCTTGGGTGGCCAAAGATGGCCATATTTGAAGTGACAATTGATGTGTGAAATGAAGGAGAAGCCAAGAAGCTAGGCAGGGTGAACAGAATACTCTAGGCAGGAGAAACAACTGCATGTTCAAAGGCCCTGAAGGGGAGGAAGCAGGGGGTCTACCTTCAAAGAATCAAATGCAGGACAATGTAGTCAATGGGCAGAGACTTAGCACAGTTTAGACTCAGTGGGTGAAAGGACTGATCATACACAGCCTTGAAGCCTTAAGGACATTAGTCTTTTCCTGTGGAGTAGTCTCAGAATCATTTCAAGCAGGTGGGTGTGGGAAGTTCTGACCTGTACTTCATAAACATTCCTGTTTCCAAGGTGGAGAACAGAGACAGCAAGCTGTAAGCAAAACCCAAGGAGGGATGATGTTATCATTGTCAAGGATAGCAATGGTGGGGATAGAGAACAGATTCAAAACAGATTTAGGAAGTCAATCAAGAAGACTTAGTGATAGGTTACACATAGTGGGTGAAAAGAGAGTCAGGATAGTGAGATTTTACTTAATTAGAAAAGAAAAAAAAACACCTACTACAATGTATTCATGGGACATCTGTATTCACAAAAGCTAATTGATGATTCAGGTTAATTACTTTTCTCCACACGTTGAATTTCTGACATAGTTTCCATAAGCATAATTCCACAACACAACAATGGCAGAGGCTGTCATACCAAAATGAATTGCTAACATATGCAATTAAAATAAATGTCTATGAGATGTAACTGTCAAAATAGTAATTACGATTTAGTGAGCTAGAAGCAGTTTGAAAACTTCTTTGAAATTAAATTCCTGTCCTCTCTATAGACTCAGCACATTCCAAACCAAACCAAGGTATTTTTTTTTTTCCTAAAGAGAGGGGGAAAAAAAAAAGCTAAACAAATGTCCTATTACTGCATATTCAACGTGATTCAGAAAAACAGTATATAACTGGAAACTTCTTTGAGTAGTTTAATGATTCACACATCATGTTCATTTGAAATGTATTTCAATTTTGAAAAATAACGCAGAATAAACCACTTCCAATTTTTAAAATTCACGATCCTTTGTAACATTCATTACATGTAAACAAGTTTTGTAAGGTAAGAGCACCCCACCAAACCCCAAGTTAGAACTTGGAATATGTGTATTAAAGAGAATTCACTAAGCAACCCATTTGATGTGGCAAAGTATAAAAACAGAGTAGGATAACACATGCAATCAAGAGTCCCAGGTGTATTTCTCTGTTTGGTTGTGTTAGCAAGAGATAAAGTGCCTTCTTAGGTAAATAATCAGAATATGCTGTGAAAATACTACTCAAAAAAAATATTTTCAGTGTGCTTCTGGCAAACTTAAGGAGCAATCATATTTCACCAAATCTGACCCTCAGATTTCATTAGTAATAGTAGTAGTAGCATTTTATATTTTAACATCTCTGAAATCCTGATACCTCTGCAAGAGACACTACCTCACAAAGTTTGTGAAAACATGTAAGGGAGTCGTTACAAAGTTGCTGTACCTGCTCTTGATCATAGCTAATCAAACTGTCTTCCTCCTGGCTATGCCAGGAGCATTGTTGGTGCAGCCTGTGATGAGTTTACCAGCTGTTGAAAATTTATTATCATCACTGAAATAAAAACATTGTTTAAACCCAAAGGCCTGGCAACAAAGGACAGGACACAAGTTTGGTCTTGGTAAACCAAAACCTCATTGGAGGTCTTATTTCTCCCTCATTGGAGAAATAATCACAATTAGTAATATTGATGAAACAAACAGGTGGATAGATATCCAAGATTACATGAAGCTGTTATATTTTGTTACTGAAAAAAAGAATTCACTGCCATGCCATTCATTGTAAATGAAGGAAGGAAAACCTTGCCAAATCCCTCAGAATGGCTGAGAAGTGTTTCAAAGCAAGTAAGGGAGAGGGACAGATGTGATGGTTCATGCATTACATGGTGACCGTATCATTAATGAATGGTCATAATTTTATTTTAAGATATTTTTTCTTTGGAGTGATATGTAAAATTATGGCATATCTTAAAATTAATGTTACACTAGATCTATGGTAATAAGGTTATGAAAGAGCCATGAAATGACAGATGGAATATGAAGGTTCTATTCCCTGATCTTTAAATAATAATCTCAGAAACCAGGATTCAGTATGTTAACTTATTTGGGTTCCAATTTCATCATCTGTAAAATGGAAATGGTGTGCTAGATTATTACTAAGGAGCTAGTTCTATGATATTATTCTATGATACTAAGTTGATTATTGCTATGGAATATTAGATTGAACAGAGCTATATTTTAAATTGATACATTATATATTTTGTTAATTTTAAATTCTTGCAATAAATTTATCTTAAAGTATGCAAAGAAGAAACCTTGGTTCATTAAATTTGAATTCATTCCAAACCCCAATAACCCTGAAAGTAATTACCATTTTTTCTACAAATTTTGTATTTAAGATTTTAAAAGTAAGACAAGACAGCAACTGTGCTAATAGTGGAAAGGAGCAAGTAGTAAGTGAAATCTGGGTAAATGTAGATTTGCTCAAATATTTTACACACTTTATTTAGAAACCACCATTGTTCTTTTTTTTAATTGGTTCTTTTTAGTTGTAAGACAGAATTCATTTTTATATAATTGTATAAATATGGAATATATCATATCCTAGTTAGGATCCCATTCTTATGGATATACATGATGGTGGGAGTTACTATGGTGTATTCATATACGTACATAAGAAAATTTTTTCAGACTCATTCCACTGCCTTTCCTTTTCCTATCTCTCTCCCTTCCCTTTATTCCCATTTATCTAATCTACTAAATATGCATTCTTCCCTTCTCCTCCCTTATTGTGGGTTACCTTCCACATATCAGCAAAAATATTTGACCTTTGGATTTTGGCAACTCGCTTATTTCACTTAGCATGATAGTCTCCAGTTCCATCCTCTTACTTGCAAAAGTCATAAAGTCAATCTTCTTTATGGCTGAGTAATACTCCATTGTGTATATATACCACAATTTTATCCATCTATCTGTTGAAGGGCATCGAGATTGGTTCCATAGCTTAGCTATTGTGAATTGAGCTGCTACACTGATGTGGCTTCATCAGTGTAGTGTGCTAATTTTAACTCTTAGGTCAAATGGTGGTTTCATTTCTAATTTTTTGAGGAATCTCAAATATGAGAAATCTTCTGGAGTGGTTGCACCAATTTGCAGCCCCACCAGCAATGTATGAGTGCACCTTTTTCCACACATCCTCGCCAACATTTATCATTACTAGTATTCTTGATAATTGCCATTTAGAGTGAGATGAAATCTCAGTGTAGTTTAATTTGTATTTCTCCTAATTGCTAGAGATGTTGAACCCTTTTTCATATATTTGTTGACTTTGTATTTCTTCTTCTGAGAAGTGTCTGTTCAGTTCCTTTGCCTATTTATGGATTGGGTTATTTGATGCTTTGGTGCTATGTTTTTTGAGTTATTTGTATATTCTGGAAATTAATGCTCTATCCGGGGTGCAGGTGGTAAAGATTCTCTCCTATTCTGTACTCTCTTTTCACATTCTTGACTGTTTCCTTTGCTGTGAAGAAGCTTTTCAGTTTGATGCCATCCCATTTATTGATCAATGATTTTACTTCTTGTGCTTGAGGCCCAGAGTAGCCAAAGAAATACTCAGCAAGAAAAGCCAAGCAGAAAGCATCACAATTCCGACCTTAAATTATACTAGAAGAGCTGCAGTAACAAAGACAGCATGGTATTGGCACCCAAACAGGCAAAAAGACCAATGAAATTAAATAGAAGACATAAAGACAAACCCACAAAAATAAAGGTGCCCAAAAACATACATTGGATAAGAGACAGCCTCTTCAACAAATGGTGCTAAGAAAACCTGGAAATTCATATGCAGTAAAACAAAATCCCTACATCTCACCCTGCACAAAAGTCAACTCAAAGTGGACAAAAGACCTAGAAATTAGACCAGAAACCTGTGCCTACTGAAGAAAATGTAGGCCCAACACTCCAACTGCCTGTGCCCAAGGCGAGGCAGGACATCACAGGGGGAAGAGGGTGGCAGAGGGAAGTTGTTCCCCTCATGGCAATGGAAGCACAGCAAGAGAGGGGAAGAGGTCACAGGAAAGATGAACCCTTCCAAGGCACACTGCCAATGACCCAAATCCTCCAGCCACGCCCCACCTGCCTCTAATTACATCCAGTTTGTCCATTCAAAGTAGGTTGGACTGATTAGTTTACAGCTCTCACAATCCAATCATTCCACCCCTGAATATTACTGCATTAACACAGAAGATTTGGGGAACATCTCATATCCACACCATAATAACAACCAAGAGAAATCCTTCAGAATGTCATTTCTGAAATATTAAAAAGTATCTGTCATATTTGTGGAAATGTCACTAAATGATAAGTCTATTTACTTAAATACAGAGCTCCCCCATACACACCACATATAAACCATTTGAACAAAGTATCCTATGTCACAATTAAGATGTACTTGTGCATTGTGAGAAACCATTAAGGCAAGCCTGAACATTACAAGAGTGTGAGCAGGTAGCCAACAGGTAAGTCTACAGTACTATGCTTATGATAATGGACGAGTACTGTGCTTGAAACTCGTAGATAATAGACACATGATCAGTTTAAAGATGATAAGAATGCAAAGATAAGAGGGCACTGAACCTTGATAACCTGTTGATATTTTTATAAACTTCCATTATGGACCAAATTTGTTAGGTAAAAGGAAAAGATGTCAACATTCAGTTCTTTCATCAGACACATTTAGTTAATTGTTGCTTTTTATTATTTTTATTTTATTTTATTTTTCTTGGTACGAGGGATTGAACCCAGGGGTGCTTAACCACCTAGTCACAGACCTTTTCATTTTTTGAATTTGAGACAGGGTCTCCCTAAGTTGCTCTGGGTCTTACTGAATTGCTAAGCCTGGTTTTCAACTGGTGATCCTCCTGCCTCAGCTTCCTGAACCACTGGGATTACAGGCCTTTGAAACCACACCCAGCTTCCTATTTTCTTTATGGAAAATCACACATAATGGATTGGAATAGCTTCACACAATTTAATGGTAAAACCATGAGCTGACAATTTTCAATGCAAGGTATTTAATTTCATTGATAGATATAAATAGGGTTTATTAACCAAGTTTGAAACTATGTAAATTAATTATTATACTCTGATTATATCTTCTGAATATTCCCATTATCCAGTAAGTCGAGACGATGAGAACTGGGAGTGGGGGCACATGCCTGTAATTCCACTGGCTTGGGAGGCTGAGGCAAGAGGATCACAAGTTCAAAGTCAGCCTCAGCAAAAGTGAGGTGCTAAGAAACTCAGTGAGATCCTATCTCTAAATAAAATACAAAATAGGGCTGGGAATGTGGCTCAGGGGCCTAGTGGCCTTGAGTTCAAATCCCAGTACTTCCCATCCCCCCAAAAAGATGATTAAGTATTCCTAATGAATTTTGCCTTGAAACTTAACTGTAATCCTGATATTTTGTGGTAAGCAGGACAAAATTCAAGAGGACTGCAGGCAATTCCATGGAGGGGTGGTTAGCTTGAAAGAAAATAAATAAATGATAATGACAGTTGCCAGAGCCAACCTTCTTTCTTTTTATCTGGTACACAGTAAAACCATGGACCATTCTTAAGGACTTCTATATAAAAAGGCCATGTTAACCTTTGATGCTGAATATTGTAACAGAATATCAAACAGAAACCTTGATACTCCTCATCATTTAATATTTAGTATTTCTTCAGGTAACTAAATAAAATCCATTCCCTCTTGTTTTGGCAGGCATTTAAAACTGAAAAGAACTTTCTACATCAGCAATAAAACAAGTTTAGATTCATGGCTCCCCCACCTATGTTACATGGTCGGCTACAAAGAATACAGGAAACATTCAGGAAACAGTGAATGTGGCAGGCACTTTGTGACAAATATCAGTTGCATGGTTTCACATTAGCTGTTCAAACAGCCATCAGCAGATAATGACTTTCAGTCACTATCAATCAATAAATTATTCAGCTGCAATTTCCCATAATTCATTGCTATTACTACCAGTAATCAAGTTGCCTCCTTTGTTCCTTGAAATTAAGCTTGAACTAAGCAATAAGACTAATTACCAGTTAGTCTTCAATAGTTCCACCAATAATTTGCAACGTTGGACATTAACTATGTTAGTAAGAGATGAAGGCACTATATTTTTAAGTCATGGTGAATTGCTGAGTAATTGCACTCATATTATTCACCCTACTATCAGTAAAGAGCATTATGCTGCCTAGATGAAGCTAGATTAAAATCAATTAAAAATATGAGCTGGTTTTGTTTATCATGTATTTTTATAATTTATCTGACAGCTGTTTCCTCAGTACTACTGAAGAATGCATATGAAGCAGATATAACCCCTTTGAAAAAACTGATGCTTCTTAAATCTCTTTTTGGAATATATTATCTCCAAACAGTGTTTTTAAATTAATTCTGCAATCTTAGGATTCAAGATGGCACTAAAACTTTCTGATATTCCAGATTTCATACTAATGCTTAATTGGAATTAATTGCATGGGTAGAAATCAATGTTTCAATATCAATACAATATTAAGGAAATCATACTTTATAGGATTGTATTTAATGTGAAAACAGTCAATAAACTTATTAACGTCAACAATGTATACAATGAAGTCACTGAAGGACCAAACATATCAGATATTAAGAATTCCTGATATAAGAAAAATTAAATGAAACATTCTTGGTAGCCTCATTTACTTTTCTTTTTTGGAGGAGGTTGGGAATAGTACCAAATTCTGAGGCACAGAAGCAGTATTAATACAAAAACCTCCAAAACCAAGCCACTCATTTCCATATTATCAAATCCATCTAGTCCCAAGTAAGGCTGCTTTGCACATGCTTACCAACTCCCAAATGAGTGCCTGTGTAGGGGGCTCACTAATTGGCTTACTTCCTTTCCCAACAGCCACTTTTTATAAGGCCATTTTGCACCTGACTTATCAATTGATAAATTGTATCCTTCGATATTTAAATTACTTGTCATCCTTCCACATTACCAGATATTAATGTGAGGCTGCTTCTACAGAAACACAGAGATTATTATCTAGTTTTATTTTCCTAAAATTTGTCTAACAACTCATTACCAAAAAGTTTATTTAACATAACCAAAAACCATACTAAGGAAAATTAGTATGTCATTTAAGTTCTTCATACCTCAGGGTTAAAAAAAAAATTACACCTAAAAAAGATTAATTTATCTCTTTTTCTCAATTTCTAAAATTATCTTAGTATATCTTAAGTATATCTTAGAAAGTCCTGCTTAGAACTTTTAAAATAATAGTCCATTGTTCAAAATCTGAAAGTGAATGAAAGTCCCCATTTAAAGCAGTGAAAGATGCCCACTACACAGAAAGAGAATTGTGTAATGTTTCAACATTTCCCATTTCCACTTTCTTTGCAGAAAAAAGACTCACATGTAGAGGCAGCAGGAAGAGAAATGTCTATTATAGACTTACCTGTGACCCATAAAGGTACAATGTTTCATTTTGTGTCAGTAACAGGAATCTTAGATTAATAAGAGCATTCCTTAATGAAACTGGTGGGGGTGGAGACTGAAAGAAATGCTAGTTATACTGTGTCACATATTTCAGAAGTTATGAAACATTGCAAAAAACTTCAAGAAATATTATATTGGATCCCTTTAATAGAAAAAAAGGGTTTCTGAAACTTCAAATGTAGATATTTCATTGAAAGTAATCCTAAGAAGAATATAATGAAGTCACAAAAATTGAAATAAAAGCTATTTCACTGGCTATTTTCTAAGAAACTCACCACAAAAATATGGCCAAAAAAGGTTGTTTTGCAAAACAAGAAATAAAAAGTAGAAGCTAGTGATCATTCAAGGGAGACACAGTTAAAATTGAACTGAAGTTTATTTGAAAATACTAGGAAAATGATATTAAAATTAAAGACATGACTTTTAAAAGACGACAACCACCAAAAAAGCAATAGGTCCCCTGTATGGATGAGATGATTTAATGTTAACACTTGCTAGACCAAAAGTTTAATCTCTCAGCTAATATTTTGTTTCCATTGTCTTAAAGAAAGTCTAAATTTGAATCAAACACAAAAGTTATAAATATATCTTTTAATTAAGGGGGCTATCTTAATATTACCAGTTTTTTTTTTCTTCAGTTGTTCCTAGCCAGTGTGAGGTATTCTTTTGCTTATAAACTAAGATTTGATTTAGGTGTGTACAGAAAACAGCTGAAGGAGTGATCACCTTCTCACATGAAAATGTATCAGTCTTCAAGCCATGAAAGCAGGGCAAATCTATAGAGAAAGCATTTTTTAAATTCTGCATCCCCTTTGCCATGTCGAAAGCCAAACCTGAAGAATTGAGCTCAGGGGTTAACCAGGCTGAAGAGCACATTCTCTTGCCTGCCACTAGTGCTTGGTTAGAGTCAAAAAAAGAGAGACTGATCTGGAGAGAGGAAGAACACCCATCCTGTACCCATTGTGCAAGATTTCATGGAAGACATATGAAGAAACTGGAGAGAATAAATGTTCTGATTTCTGATTTGGGGACTCTGGTCTGTGAGGGGGCAACCCAGGCCAGGGACTTCTTCACTAGATGTCCAACCTAGTTCTGTAAGAGGAATCACGGTGTAGAGGGCTCCATGCCAACAGGAAGACCAGCCTAGATAAGCCAGTGGAGAAGGGTGGAAGAGAAACATCTCCCTGACATTGAGTCTGCTCAATTCTAGCGGGTTGTGAATTCCGATTGTCAGTGTAGTTAACCAAGGACTCCAGTAGAACCATAAGGTGACCCCAGAGAGGGCAGGGCTCGTCCCTTGGTATGTTGAGTGTGGCAGGTGTGTGCTAAACAAGAACCTGCCTAAGACCAGCAGACCTTCTGTCTTCCCCAGAGCTGTCCAAGCCCATAAGGCACACTTCCTTGTGTCCTATAGACCCAGGAAGCCGTAACGGATGCAAGCAAGAACAGGGAGAGCTAGCTGAGAGGCCATTGTTCACATCATCGGGAAACCTGAACTTTGGATCTAACTTCACCTGAAGGCAGCTTTCCCCTTTGCCAGTGGATGAGGTTTGTGAAGACCTTATGTGCTATGGCTAAGATAAAGAGACTAGTTTTCAAGTAAAGCCAAAATGGTTTGTGAGGTAAATTACAAATCCTGGGGTAAAACAACATACCATGGTACCAAAAAGATTACATTGTGATTTGAGTACTAAAAAGAAAACAGAGAGAAGGTGATGTGAGGAGGGAAGAAGACAAAGAGAGAAAGGACAGAGAGGGAGAGGGACAGAAGAAAAGAAAGAAAGAGGAAGATGCAAGAAAGGAAGAAAGGAAGAAAATCTGTGCTTACCAAATAACAGGATTGGGATCCATTAAATCAAGGGCTTTCACGTATGCCTCTGAATCAGAAATCTGGACTCAAATTTTAGCCACAGCTCACTAGTCAGTATCTTGGGAAAAGTCAACCTATCTACTCAAACTTCAGTTTAGTAATATGCAACATATCTATCATATAGATTTTTCTCAAAAATTCAATGAATTAATATATAAGTAACAGATCTGTTGTTGTTTATAAAGTTAACTCCTCCATGGAGGGTGCTAGGTGACATAGTCTTTGATCAATAAAAACTTTGGAGTATCTGGCACTACAAATTGTGAGTCGTAACTATCAGAGGGGAATTTCTAAGAAAGGTGGAAGAAGAATTTGACTCTGCGAAATTATGAGATATTCAGGCAAGGATGCAAGTGGCAGGGGCAGGGACAATAGAAGGAACCAACAAGGAGCAGAAGGCTGCAGAGTGAGGGATCTGACCCATCTCTGCAAACACAGATCTTTGATAGCACCTGAAGACCCCTCTAGCGGCTTAGTCTGAATAGGCCTCATATGAAATCAGGAAAGGTTTCCAGAGTTTATGAAGTCAGCTGAAAGAGACAGAGTAAATCCTTGGGGATGCAGGAGGAAGCCCGAGAACTTGGGCCTTCTAAGCCATGGAATTGGAGGTTACCCCACTCTGAGATGCAGGAATGGGGCCTGGGGTTTACTTATATAAATTGATTTCAACAGAAGGGTGATAATGGCAATTTTCTAATAAGGGCCAGATCGATGGATTATGTAAACTAGGAAAACTTTGTGCTCCTTAATGTCAGCAAGCTCTTATATCTCGGGAAGAATTGTGAGCAAGAAGGAACATGACCAAAGGAACACAATAGAAAGATCACTCCACTGGCATTAAGAAAGACTAATAAATCTATGGCAACTGGTTAGAAGTGACCTAAACCAAGGAAGGCAAAAAAGGAAGAGGAAGGAAGAGATGTGTATCAAGGACAGTGGGAGGTGGTCAGTCTATGTTTACTGACCCAAGTAGGACGGCAAAAGTTTCCTGCTAGGTACGTGGGAACTAGTCACTGAAACAGGCAGTGCAGAGTGGGAGGCGACCATAGGGTCTATTGAAAACAACCACTGCATAATTTGATTTTCAATGTTCTATGAGATATGAAGAGGCAACTAAGAAAGAGAAGCAGAATGTGAAGTTATAATGTTTCAGACTTATTACATTGGAAACCATCCTGAAGAAGTACATTGAAGGAGAAAAAAGGGACTGAGGTCAAAACTGAAACTTAAGAAAACTGGCATTTAAGTAGTGGACTGAGCAAGAGAAGCCTGCAAACCAGACTGAAGCTACAGCTTTCGAAGTGTATAGCCTTAGGCAAGACATTCTACCTCAGCGAATTTCAATTTTCTCAACTTGTAACTTGAGGATGATAATGCGCAGTTCACAGGGCAGTTAACCATCTTTCATGGCCATGTGGACACTCAGGTTTGACTAAATATAGTAAGTCTTAAACTCTGACTTGAAAATTGCTTTTTATAAAAAGTAAATACATTTGTGATGAAAGGTGCAAGTTCCATAGTAAAATGCATTTGTATTCATTACTTGACTTTGCTCAATTTATTTAACCTACAAGAACACATTCTTTTCAGCTGTAAAATGGGTGTAAATGTCCCTGTCCCTTAGGATTCTGTTGCTTAAAAGCAATTGCATTAGTAGGGCACATCTCTCCCCATATCTGCAATACAGCAGGTACTCAGTAAGTCTTAGCTCCTTCTCCATAGCATGTCTTTATTTTTCAAGTATATGATACCAGATGTAATACAACATTTCCTTAATGGCTCAGGGTTATCATTATGAACATCAGTTAATGTTACGTGTCTGAGATGCAGATGCAGCTGCAAATGTAATACAACATCAGGTGAAATGAACCACTCATGTAACACACAGTTGACTTGCCTAATTTTGTCATATGCGTGATACTGAATCCGCAGCAGCTTGAGATGATCTACCAAGGCACACAAAAAAATGTGAACAGCTGCCTTTCTAAGATTTGATATCATATAAGGGAGACAAACAAATGTTACAGTGATTCATCAACCTCTCAAGTCCGACGTTTGTTTGTTCTCTTGCAGCTAACATAACTTCCTTATGTGTCTGCCCTTGTCTTTTATAAATGCAGTCTGGAATCTGTGTTGTACCACACTGTATTCCACAACAGCCCTATTCTACTGCATTTCCGTCTGTTATCTTGCAATACTTTTGAGCTTAAACCTCACTAGAGGCTTACTCCTGCTAATTCCTCAACCCAATTACAATCCCTTCTGTTTAAATATCCACTTTTCATGCCATTATGACCCTACCATGGTCATGCCCCTAGGTGAGTGGCCCAAGAATCAGCACCAGATGGATGGACAGCTGATTCCATAGCACATGACATAGCCTGTGGGGTGGTCT